>CALNXK010000067.1:2127500-2405000 GCA_942486035.1 Porites lobata
CATATGTAATCCACGGAGAATGCTTTTTTGAGATCCGCTTTGTTTTCAGTGGGGCATGTTTATCGACAATTTCCATGAACAGGGTTTTCCACGCATCCCACATAGCAGTTGGATTTGGCTCTAAGCTAATTAAATCCCATGGCTGTTGAACAAGGTCATTTAAAAATTTGTCGCTGTCAATTTTTTGTAATCACGAGTTTCGATAGTACGGTGCGTGCCAACACGTTCATAACGTATTTTTATAGTCATAAAACCAGTGAGTGATCGCTAATCCCAAGATGAACGACACCAGAGTTAACAATTTTTTCGGGAGAATTAGTTATACAAAGGTCAATTAATGTGCGTGATGTTGATGTAATCCTGGTTGGTTCAGAGATCATTTGGCTCAATCCGTAAATATCAAATATATTCGTTAAATTGGACGAAATGTGGTAGTTTGACCGATTGTGCAACATATCACAGTTCAGATCTCCCAGCAGGTAGAAATCGTTGTTTTCCGAGTCAATTTTATCCACCAGGATTTCAAATCGACTAAAAATGTCCTGGGAGGAACTTGGAGGTCGGTGCCACGTGCTTACTAAAAAGGGTCTAGAATGCGGCCTAGTAATTTCGATAACAAGGCATTCGAGTTGGTTATCACTTAAGTCATGCCGTATATGATAATTTATGTTATTTCGTAAATATATACAAACACCGCCACCGCATCTCCCATTCACCGGACGATCCCTCCTAACGACTTCGAATCCTGGTAGAGATATTTCGGAGTCACCAATGGAACTGTCTAGCTTTGTCTCATTGATTGCAAGTATATCAATTTTAGAATCAGTCACAAATATCCTAAGGTCGTCAATATGAGCGAGTAAACTGTTTATGTTAAGCGATGCCATGACAAAACCACGACCGAATGAATTTAAAAATTTTGATGGCTTACCCTTACTAAAAGTGTACCTGCAGGACTCCCTGGAAAGCATGTCCTCGTCGGACTCCCGCTCGACAGTATTCTAATCTCCTCTTAATTTTAAAAATTTAACAAAGTTAGAAGCCAATCGAGCAGTTCCTTTTGCATTCAAGTGGAGACCGGCGGCGGAGGCAAAGCCGGTTCTTCGTGGTCAGCCATAGCAAAACGAAGCTGGTGGCGGTTGTTTAGCTTGAAGAAACTTAAACGCCACTTTCACCGAACTCCGTAGAACTGGCCAGGAAGCGGCTAAAACCGAGCTATTTGAAGCGAGGGCCGCAAGGCATCATGCGCGGCAGCACGCAGGCCCGGCAGGACGGAATTTAACTGATTTAAATCTTCCCGTGCTATGGGCTAATTATGTATGCAGTGAGAATAGTTAAGTTATTATTCAGACTTCTATCGGAAGTTTTACTTACGCAGAAAACGTGTTATATATGCTGTTCTTTGTCAGTTGTATTCATTCCCTGAAGAAGTCTCAGTAGGAGACGAAACGTGTCGGAGATAAACGAAAAAGAGTACAACTACAATAAGTCTGCCTTAGTGCTGCTAACTAGTCTCCATTAACAAATTAAAAAAAAAATTTTTTTTGTTGTTTATTTTATCTTTTTGTCAAATTTGGTGATTTATTTTTACCCGCGACACTTACCTGCACCCGCGACCTTTACCCGCACCCGCGACCTCTACCCGCGACATTTAGACATACTCGCTTCAAGGTACAGAGCTTTCAGTAGTAGTTGTGATTTGTTTTAGAATCGTTTTGAATTTTAACTTTGGATTCAAGGTGTTGACTGATCGAAATAAACGAAGTGAAATGTTATGAAGCGTTAATTTTTGTTCAGTTATGATATGTAGAGCAGTAAGCTCATATTTATAAAGCTTTCTTGAATATACTTGCTTCCGATAAATTTGACACTTGCTCGAGTAATTTTTATCAGCATCAAGTTATCCTTGCCCGGCAAAGATGATGTAACCTATAAATAAATCCACCGAGCGCGTTGTTGTTGGTTAAGATCTAGCACGGTTGCGTTAGTTTCCCCGCATTTCAGTACCGAAAGACAAATACGATATGCAAGAAAAACAAAGTTGCATGATATCCTTTGTTTAAGCATTTTTGATTTCCTCAGCCGGTTCGCTTCAATTCTTGCTTCTAGAATATTTACTGTGGGAAAAATACTGTAATTATCCGCTGACCACCACGCTGGGAGACCGCTTTGCAAGTTGTGAGAACATCGTTTCTCGGTCCCAGACTTCGTCTCTTCCCTCCCTCCCCCCCTAACCCTTCACCCTGGTTTTGGCTTTTGGGGTGTTTCCGGTCCACGATTTCCGGTAGCAACGGAACATCTGAAAGACGGTAGCCTGTTCTTTGTTTGGTGTGAGAAGGGTATGGTTTTCAAACAAAAGAAGCAAGGCTGATTTTATGGTCAGGAATATATTATATTTTTTGTTACCAATATTTTGTAAGGCACGGCCTCTCTTTTTCAGGGTCTTAAATAAATACAAATAAAAGAAATAAGAAAGTTCGGGTCTAGAACAGGGTATCATTTGTTAGACATGGTTACAGTTGGGCCAGACAGAGGAAACTTGAATGTACCCTCGAAAAATCAGCAAATTCGAATTTACCCAAAATCTAGTTAATAGCAAAAGAAAGCATCAACCTCAATATTTTCTGGAATACAGGGACTCTATAAGGATAAGGAGGGATTTTAAGAGTTTGGTCCAAGAAAAAAAGCTAAACTAGGTTTGCTACAGACTAAGGGTTCCAGGGTCCTGGCGACACATCTCCACGCAAAAATTCCAAAAGCATTCCCTTTTGGTATCTTGGGAGGTGGAGGGAGGGTGGGGGACGGTGGGAATGGTTGTCTTGTTCACAGTCAGAGAGATCTTTGTGCTTCTTGCTGTGATTAGATTATGCCTGCAATGCAGGTTTCTTTACACAAAACCAGCTCTAAAGAAAAACAGGCATTACTTGTTAAAACAGAAAAGAAATTTTTTGTTTGTTGTTTTTGAAAATACATTTAGTGCAGCTGCAAAGTTAATAGCCATCTAAGCAAGCGCGCTTAGATGGATATCATGGGCACGCAAAAAGAGATGCAACAGCCCCCCTTGACTTTGTCACTCTCTCATCCATTTCTCTCACCACTCATGTTCCTTACAACTTGAAATGGAGCTTCCTTGCAGGCTACAAAATATTTGTTATTTACTAAGATCAGGCAATAACAATGATTTGAGAATTGAGTCTGGTAAATATCATATACTTCAAATAATATTATTAATGTAGAAAATATTGGTTAATTATCACATCTAGTAACCGGTTCATCTAAGAGACAAATATGCTGTACTTAGTTAGACAAAATGATATTCATAATAATGGAGTGTACATCAGAAGTACATTTCATATTTAATTCTTAAATCCCTTAGTTAATAATAAGTGTAATAAAAACTAGTTTCAAAAATGTTGATGAAAAGTATAAAAACATTACAAAATCCCTACACAGGCAATTTTATATATCATATATTATATTGGAACTAAACGTGTTACCTTGATGCAAGGATCAAGCTTGGTGACAACAACTTACCTTTCCATGTAAGCACCTACAATAAAAAAGATGACTTTGCATTCCAGATCCTGAATTTTCCACATATGGACAGCAACATCCCCACCAAACTGGCCTATGGTGTTTATATATTTCAACTGGTGAGATACACATGCTAGGATTTGCATGTCAAAGGTGGACTTTGTTAATAGACTTTGCCGACTTTCTTTGCGTCTAAATCAACAAGGCTTTAAATCCAATCTACTTCTCAAATCCTTAAATAAATTCTTCAAGCACCACGGGGTTATCATCAACAAGAATCAAACTACACTGCAGGATATGAGACTGGCCATCAATGGCTAAATGGTGCTGCCATATCCTTCATTAACTTAATCCTCTTATTATCCTTTCAGCTAGTGTAGGTTGTGTCCCTCATGTTATTTAGATATGCGAGTGCTCTGTTGTGTATTTGAGGTGTGCATTTAGTTTATTACTTGACACCTTACATTTTCTTAGGGTTGTTTTCCTATTCATATACCTTGTTAAACTCATCAACAATAGATGAGCTTGTGGAAGGTGTCAGGAAAGATGGTGGAGCCACAAGCACAAGAGCCAAGCGTGCAGGGTAACCATGACAAGCTGGTGAGCAGCAACCACCAGACACCGCCACACTGAAAAACAGTGGAACAATGATACTTACCTCATACTTACCACAGAGAGGGAGGGAGGGAGGGCAGGGAGTTAACCGAAACAGGCAAGGCGCACTTGAGAATGAGTTGACCTCAAAAGCAGAGCTGTAAAATCATGCAACCCCCTGCAGGTCCCCGACAACTTTGTATGCCCACGACAGGGGAGGTCGCTAACTAGCATGGTTTCACTTTAACTTAGCTTAAATTACATTTAACCACGTTCAGTAACTGTGCTTACATAATTATTTGTGGGTGGCTCCTATAAAAATGTTCTACAATGGTATAGGATTTAATGGAGCCAACACCAATTGTGGAATTGCACACAATTTAGGCATTCTACTAATGAACAGTTATGACTTTTCGATATTTCGAGTAACAACAATTTGCCATCTGTTCTCTCTGAATTGAATATATAAAAAACCTGATGCTTGATTTCAAAAGAAAATTCCTTGGATATTTTTATTTTTAAGGCTAATTCTGTCATGCGAGCAAAATAGAAGGATCCCTAGGGGACCTAGCCTCCCACGCAGGCGTTTTTAGGGGAGCTCGTATTTCTTCCCTCCCCACAAACGCCTGCTCAACGGAAAACAACATTCCTTTCTCATTGTTTTATTTGCGTGGTAGGTGACCAATCAACAATTGTGCAATGAAGTGTTGACAGGCTAAACACGACTGAACGTGACCTTAGAGTTACCGTTTTCCTTCTTTTCTTTCCTTCGCTAAGGTTATGCAGTGCACGGAGTATTCTGAATTTTGACTAAAACTTATTTTTGCCGCTCTGAATCTAGCATTTATTGCAGGTCAGAAAGCTTTCCCAGTGTTTAATGAAGATCGAGTAATTATCAGATTACCTTGCGGTCAAGGTCAACTTTCCAGAATTTGGAAAGTACAATGTGATTGGCTAAGCTTGGGAAAGGAATGCTGTTTTCCGTTGAGCAGGCGTTTGTGGGGAGGGAAGAAATACGAGCTCCCCTAAAAACGCCTGCGTGGGAGGCTATAGGGGACCGTCTTCATTCAATTTAGATATTTAAAGTCACACCATTTCAGTCCGTGGGACTGCTTATTTAATACTGGTATATTATTGTTTTAGTTATCTTGGACCCAAGGTGTCCAGACATTTCCATACAGCTCAGGATTTGATGCAGGATCTGGGTCTGGGTAACGCACAGGAACTGCAGTAGCATTATAATCCTTGAGCCTTTGAATCAAAGAAGACACCATATCTGGATATATCCCAGACAGTTCATTTCTCTCTTCCGGATCTTCACGTATGTTGAACAAAAATGTGCTGTTGATGTTGTCTTGTAGATTTGGTGAAATATCAACAATTGGGTTGAAACTTTCAGGAGGAGGAACCCAACTTCCATTGCCTGGACAACCAGTCAATAGTTTCCAGTCACCTACTCGTATGGCAGCTTGTCGGCAGAATTTGTAGTGACCATGGTCATTGTTCCAGTCAGTATCCATGGGGTCAATATTATGCAGGATCTCCTTCCTCGGTGATGGTGCACCATTGCTCAAAGTGTCCCAAACATTGTAACCATCAAGAGGCATGCCAGCAACTGAACCACCAGCTAAATGAACAATTGTTGGGTACCAGTCGGTAACATGGATCAATTCTGAGCTCACCTGACCCGTTTTAGATAACAATTTACTGTAGACAAGTCCCACCCCTCTCATTCCACCCTCCCAAAGCGATCCTTTCCAGCCGCGTAAAGGATAGTTATTGCCGCCAGCATGAATCTGCCCACCATTATCTGTACTGAAAAAGAGCACTGTGTCATCCCACAAACCATACTTTTGCAGGGCTTTAGTTATGTTGCCAATACCTTCATCCATGCATGAGACCATACCAGCATAAGTGCGGCGAAAAGAGTCAGTTATATTTTTGTACTGTTCTTTGTATTGTTCAGGGACCTCCATCGGGCTATGAACTGCTTGGTAAGCCACAAACAAAAATAAAGGTGTGCTGGCATTATGAGCAGATATAATCTCCACTGCTTCATCTGTAAACAAAAACGTGGAATACTTCCCAGCAGCATCTCTAGCAACTTCTTCATTTCTTCTGAGGTCATAACCATTAAAATTCACAAACTTCTTTTTCCCGGGATATCCTTCGCTATTTTTGTGCGTGTAGTAATCTTCTCCTCCGGTCAAATAACCAAAGAACGAATCAAAGCCTCGCTCAGTTGGAATGAACTCTCTTTTATAAAATCCAATATGCCATTTGCCAACCATATGGGTGCTGTAGCCACTCTCTTTCATCTTTTGGGCAATAATGGTGTCATTCTTGGGTACTGCATTCGCCTGAGAAGGCCAAATTATTCCGTGCTGCAAACCAGTGTGGATCTGATATCTTCCAGAAAACAGCTGACTTCTGGTTGGGGTACAAATTGGTTGCACGTAATAATTTTCCAGTCGCACGCCATCGGCTGCTAAGCTGTCGAGGACTGGTGTTTTAAAACGCGGATTGTGATAGCCTACGTCGTTAAAACCAAAGTCATCTGCTAGAATAAACACAATATGCGGTGGTTTGCCTTGCACACTTTGCAAGCAGCAAATGAGAAGGAAAACGGTACCAAAAGCTGGAACACTGGCGCCCATGTCTTCGATCACGTTTCAATGGCAGCAGATGGGCGCATGATTAGAGCATGATATAGCCTAGCCTCCCTAACCCTCCCACGGAGACGTTCTTGGGGGTTCGTCACGCGTTCCTGCCAACGCGTGACGAACCCTAAGATACGATGACTACGTCGTGTAATATCACACAATTTCTCGCCTTCATTTGTGACGTTCGGTCAACAAAATGGCGACTGACGGATTTTTGTCGCATCGTTCTGATCGCTCTGCCACGAGTAGCTACCAAAGAACGGAACAAATTTCACTCTCAAGCTCTCGTGGATGGGGAAAGCAAGCAGCTCAAAGACTGAACACAAAGGATCAATTCAAAAACGACCCTCTTCTTCGAACTTTGGAAGGAAAAATTGCTGTCAATTTCGGTGACTACAAGCCATGGCAACGGACAAATTTGTCAAAATTTCCCAGGGAATCCACAGGTAAGAAGAGAAGTTCTAGTCGCCCTTTATCTGGACTGACTACAGCGTCCGTTGGAAGTGGTCCTGCTTTTGCAAGGGAAGAAAGTATGAAGATGCCAGTTCGGCCTTTCAGTGCTGCCACAAGCACGGCTTGTTCAACGGTTTGTAATCACCCATGGACAAAGAAACCGCCTCCAGTGGACGATGCTGAGGAGAAAAGGAAGCAGAATTTATTAGCGATATTAAAGGTAATGGCATCTTAAGTTCAGGTCCTCTGCTTCGTCTCAGATGAAACTTAGTAAACCAATTTATTAATAGTTATATTTTATTCCACCCCCACCCCCGTTTCCAGCCTACAAATCAGTAGAAATCTAGTACAGTGGAACCCCGCCATAACGAAGTGCCACGGTACCAAAAAAATTGTTCGTTATTGCAGGGTCTTCACTACAAATTTTCTGGTTAACAGCAAAGATATTAGTTATAGTGGGTTAAAAATTTAGTAAAATTACAATAGCTAAAAATTCAATACTGCTATTACAAGATAAAGGCTGGTTTTCACTAGCGACGGAGTTGGCGTCGGAGTCACAATCAGAAGAGTAGAGCTTATGATCTAGTGAAAACAGCATTCTACTCAAATATGTTGTCTTTACTGACTGCTGGGAGCAACTGGACGAAATATTCATTACAGCAGGGTAAATTGTGCGTTGGGACCGTCAAAATCTATTCGTTGTAGTGGGGATTTCATTATAGGGGGGTTCGTTTCCACATATTTTACTGTAATTCTTCCAGGCTTTCAGTTGTTTTTCATTAAAACAGGGTCTTCGTTGTAGCTGGGTTCCACTGTAACTTGTTTACTGAGGGCTTGAAAAAATATGTAACCTTGATGGGTTGAAATCTGAGCCCTGCGGCTAAGAAAATTTGGTTCTCTACCCATTTGAGACATTTTGGTAGTCACATGCCTGTTAACATCCGTCTGACCTTCCATCTGTGCGTCCACCCTTGCCTAGTCCCTTGGCCTCATTATGGGTGGCCGATGCGTTTTGGGTCAGGTGGTCCGTTTCTCTCGGATACGTCACCGAAATGCATTGACCGAGAGGGCCTGGAAAGATGCCGTACAGGGACTAGGCGATGTCTACCCATCAGTTCGCACCACAGGATTACCAATGTGAAATTTCACACTTTTTAGCTAGTGTTGGAGCCTGCAACCTGATATTGCACATCCATGTTGTGGTTAATTGAAAGCTGTCAAAACAGGGTATCCGCTGACCCAGTTTCACATGAAGATATAGCTGGCTCAGGTATCAAACCATCAAGGTTACGTTTTTTTTTGAAGTTATTCCCTGACTAGTTCCTAGTTTTTAACGGATCGCAGGCCAAACTTCAAGTGGATTTCCTTGCACTGGTTACTAGTTCACTGTTGGAAGTGAATTCTAAATTTATAAATGGAAGCTTTACTTTAAGCCTTGGATAAATCTACATATCTAAGTAGACCCTTAAAGCAACAGCCTTCTATAACAGCAAATAAAGTGACTTTTGTCTTAACAAAAATAGTATTGAATTTTTTCTACATCAGATTCAGATAAAAACAAGACAGAAGTCCATAGCAGAATATGAAAATAGGAAGAGAGAACTGTATCCTTTTTGTGTGATATTAAAAAATAATATTACAGTAAGTGCTCGAAGGGTGGGGGCACTCAAGAGAAGCTTTGGTAGAGGTATGACACTGAGGCTCTCAAATCCTGACCCTTTTTAAGACAACAATCTTGCATTTTTTTCAGCTAGGACAAGAGACCTAATTTCATTTCCCTTAGTCATCTTTTTTCGCATGCAAAATTGACTATTTTTCTTTTAAACTTACATCATGGAATTTGAAAAAAGAGAACATTGTAGGCACCAGACATATAGACTACCCATCAACAACCTTCATACTCTTTTAAAGGCTTCTATATTCCAAGGAGACACCCTATTCAAGACACTCAAGAGTGAAATAATAATTATATACCCTGTTTAAGACTCAAGACTCTAAAATTCACACCCTGTTCAGTGGCACAGACCCATTAAGGCAAAATAGGGGGATAACCCCCCCCCCCCTTCTCCAAATGCACACACACATACACCCTGGAACAGTGTAACTGTATAAGAAATAATCTGATTTTATAACCCAGCCAAATTGATCATGTGTATGATCACAAAATCTTTCTATTAGAATGCTACGTCATATTGATTTTCACCCTTGTGCAAGTCAAATAAATGTAAACTCAAGTTAAGTTTTCCAATACCATCATAGAACTTAACACAATTATGTGCATGTAAAACTTCATATAACTTATATTATTTCTTTGCACAAGCAACAGAGTTTTTTACCATTTGTGTCAATTGCTGACATAAGCACTGTTTATGCACGAGTCCTTGACTGTGAAAATAGACTGTTAGAGAACATGAAAGTGGTTGATCAAATGGAATCTTCTGAAAATCAGATTGTAAGTTTAAAAAGGATGTAAAACATGATTTGCTAAATAAATTCCTGGATTGAAGTCTTAGGTAAATCTTAGGTGTATGATTGTGGCATTCAAGTAACATAATTAATACGCATTTCTTTTAATTTAATGTCCAGGGCCTAATAATAATAATAATAATAATAATAATATTCTTTATTTCTTAAGATAGAATCACATATCCTAAGTTACAATTTAAACTCAAAAAACTATTTACATATCATATCTAAAAATTATTCTGTTACTAAAAACGTTCTTAAACCTGTCAGTGTAGATTCTAGGGACAGAGACTGACGTATTTCTAAGATTGTACCTCATGTTCTTTTCCTTAGGTAAAAACTGGAAGAACGGACATTCGGGGTCATTCGATCTTTTTTTGTAGAGTGTCTTGTCCGCCTTCTCTAGCAAATCCCTGATAATTACATTCATGGACATAAACTTTCTTTTCATACACTGGTCTAAAAAATTCTGTATTACAGAAAGGTCGGAATCTGAGGCACCATAAACCGGCAGAGCGTAAGAAAAATTTGGTAAAACTATTGCGTTAAAAAGGTGATCTACTTCCTCCTGAGACCTGGGAAGATGGTCAATTTTAACCCAGGATTAAGCAAAATTTTAAGAACTGTTTTCTTGCCAAAAGCGTGTAACTTAAGCTTACAAAATACTGTTGAGCCTCTACTCTGCGACACAATGATTTACCCAAAATGTTTCTCTAAGCAATGCATAGGAAATTAAATAACAAAAGTGGAGCAAAAATATCTTAATCCTGGATAGCGCTAATTAAATATTAAAAAGCTTAGTTCTGGTTAGAAAATGTACAATCCCTGGTTACTTTTATGACAGCCCTGAATCTTTCTTCAAGGAAAATCAATAAGGCAAATTTAAACCAAATTAAAAGAAGTTTCAATAATAATTGGAACAGAGCAGCCAAAAAATTAAGTTAATTTTCTTTTTTTAATGACCATACTTAACACTATAAACTTATACAATAACAAGTTACCTACATGTAGTTAAAGCTTCCTAGTGTTAAAACTTACCTGCAATATATATTTTATGTTACAGCATGGAGATGTTAAAACATTGCTTCAAAAATATGAAAGATTTAGAGTAAGTATATTTGTTGATGTTTCCAGCAATGCCTCTTTTTTTGCCTGCTTGAATGCTCAGCAGTATTTGATTTCAGACAAGAATATCTGGGTTAATTAAAGACATGATGTCACATTACTAATGGTAGCAAGATCTCTAGATCACAACAAAGGGAGCTTTAGCAACGATGACAGCTACTGTAACAGCATCAAGAAAACCAAAAATTAAAAAAACAATGTGCATCGTGCAGCCATAGTTGCACGACTGCGACATGAAACTTCCTAATTTCATGCGCCCGCTTTATGGAGTAGGTGGACACAGCACAAATTAAACTTAGATACAGTCCTTTCTTTCTCTAAATTTTGGAAATCCAAATTGCTGCTACTTCTGAAACAATATCGTAATATTTTTAAGATAACTTATGAAAATGGAAGGTCAATTAGCATCATCAGCAGTTTGACTTTTTCGAAACACATAAAAATTATTACCGATACTAATTATAGGAAGCTACCAAATGAACTCAATCAACCAATAAAATGCCATGCGCAAGTCAATACTTAGATGTTTAACTATCTGATCTGAGAAATATTTTGACGGAGCTGTATCTTCATTAGTTTTCAACAAATCACTTTCAAACTTGGCAACTTTACTAATTATTTTAAGGTGTTCTTTCCAGCCATGTTAGTGGATTTTGTCTAACTGATTCAAGTCAAAAGTTGAAAAAACCGTGGAAGTGTCTATCCTTCATCAAATATTGTATATCTTGTCTCTAGGGTGCCATGTCAACACTAAATGAAAAGTTTGGGGAGGATCTTGTTGTTACAAAGAAGAGACTTGAAGAAACAAGGATGCTGGTCAATAAGGAAATTGCAGGTGCATTAAAATTAATTTGAAATAGTTTCATCCTGTAAAAATTATAAGAAATTCAAATCACTGAAAAGTCCGGATTTTGTCACTACATTATTTTATACTACCAGAGCTTGCTCACAAACTTAATACCCTTTTCATCCCAGATAAATGATTCTTTTCACCCACATGGCCAGTAGCAATGCAAATTTTTTGGAACAAAAGAAAGTTATTACATAAGAAAAAACGGTCTAATGCCTTCAGGATTGATTTGGGACAACAACATGGCCCCCTGTATCACAGGACACCAATATGGCAGACGGGACATTATGTGACAATGTTCTATAAGAATTACACGTCACAGGTCTGTGACTTGTTTCCCATCCCCTCCCCCACCCCCACATGTACCATATATTTATTATTAGCAGCTATATTCTTGAAGCTGTGCTCTGTCCCAGAGGGTGGGGGGAGCTCCTTTGGAATCAAATGACAAAACTGATCAAAAAGCTAAAGGATTTGGGGGGGGGGCACCCAGGATTCTTTTGGGTAAGAGAATTTGGCAAGTATTTCTTTGTGTCTTGATTTATGTAAGGATTTTGTGGTCCATTTAAAACAATATGAGCAAGATAATTCATGGAAATGCATGCATATCCTGACAGCATAGTTATTTCTTTTATTGTGGCTTATATAAGAAGTTAAGTTTGAAGGTTTTTTTTTAGTTCATACATGTGCATCATGTCAATTCTTTAAGGTTTCAATGTTATTTTTCCTTTCAGAATTGCAGCTCCAACTGAATGTTATGGACAAAAAACTAATGCAGAAAAATGAAGAAATGAATATCTTATTAAACTACAAGGTAAGTGAAAGGGGGGAAATGGTTCTGAGTTTTCATTCTCATGACAATACACAAGTCGAGAGATGTGAATTATTTCTTTGTACAAAGTATCTAAATAAGATAATTTATGACTTTTAAGCTCTTAAACATACTATCGTTAGCATACTATCTTAAACATTACTATTGTTAGCATTCAAATGAAGAAAGATATTAATGATCTATTGTTTTAACTAAATGATATTATGCATCAGTCAGCGGCTTCCCCTGGGGCCACCACCCGGGGGGGGGGGGGTACTCCCATACATTACCTATACGGGTATGTGCCGCCCAAAGGGGTCGTGATTTTGAAGCTCCTGGTTTAGAACGGGGTATCCATTTCAGACGCGGTTTCTAGAACGGGGTATAATATTTCGAACGCATGAAAGCTCTCCACTTTTGTAAGCAGCCATTTGAAAGCATTCAAGGACAGATTGCTTTTAAAAATACGGTTCAGTGCGTTAACAAGCAAACCGTTGTACTCTTGTTACACCCTAGAACAGAGTATAAAAATTGGCCCATTTCTAGAACGGGGTGTTAGTTTTAGGGCGAATTCTAGAACGGGGTATAAAAAATTGGCCTATTTCTAGAACGGGGTATCAATTTTAGGGGAAATTTTTTCTAGAAGGGGATGCCAATTTGGAATCCCGGGCGGCACATACCCACCCAAAAAATACCCAAGTGCCCCCCCCCCCCTGGGGGCCACCGCCAGGACACCCACAGGAACCCAAGGGCATTTGTCGAGATTGTCAGATATTTGTTGCCCTAGGGTGTAGGGGAAACTATCCCTTTTGTTCACAGAGATTGCACTCCAGGGGGCAGCAGTGGGGGTACTCTCCTACAAAAATGATGTGGGTGCTTGTCGTACTTTTGAGGTATTTAAATCTGTAGACTGGTACCACTTAGGGTGCTAGAACCTAAAATGACTGCTGCCAGAGTTGTCTCGGTAAGACTTATGACAAAACTTTCAAAACATCCTTGAGAGGAAAGTGTTCGAAAGTTATCTTTATTTAATACTATTAAAATTTGCAGTGCCAGTAATGTTATACAATTTGTTGCTGTTGAACTGGTACCTGTTTAGGGCTGGAAATGAATTTGGAACACGCCCATAAAACAAGATTCTGGTACCTTTTAGGGGTGTTCTTGAAATATTCTGACGAGCACCCCCGTTACTTTTTGGGGGGGAGTATTCTCCCCTTCAGGCTTGGGGCCTCCAAATTATAAGTCCAATGCTCTAAACACTCAGCCGTCTGCTCCCGTTTCATTGACAGGACAAGGAATATCCTGCCAAGGCTCTTCAGATTGCAAAGTTGAAGAGACAACAGGAAATTTTAGCATCAGCTTTTAAGGTTAGTGCTGTACATATGTACCTGCCAGCTAGACTGTTCACAGTTCCCTGTTTTTCTGAACATTCATGGAAGATAGTCAGGATTGGTATTGACTCTAACTTGGGGATGAGTATAAAATGTACTTAGAGGGCAGGGGGCAGTCTGGAGGGATGCTGTTTTTCTCACCTCCTCCCCCCCCCACCGCTATTAACCTTATGGCCTACCTCCTCGGTACATTTGAAATCAAGATGGCTGCCCATAGCAGTAAGCACTTGATCTGCACAATCTTAAGGAATACTAGGGGACTGTGAACAGTCTACCTGCCACCTATTTTTTTAATCAAAGGGATGATGGCTTGTAATGCTTCCGGTTTCTGTAAAAGTTTTTTTTATGGGACAGGGTCGTTAGACCTATGTCCAGTCCTCAACCTGGATGACCAGAGGGTCACAGTTTGTCTGGTCTCTACACTTCAACCTGTTCAGCATAGGTGGCCCCTACTGGGAGTGCAAGATGCCAGTCAATGTATTTCTAGGGGTTATTAAGGCATGCAAACTGCCCCAAGGCCTTATACACCTATTGGCGCAACAAGAAATGATGATGATGATGATGGCTTGTAAGATCACCAAGACACCCTTCAGATGACAATCATTCTTAAGGCGATGTTACACGGGATGATTCTCAACCCTAGGGGGGAGGGGGGGGGGGCTCGGCGTATGAAAGGGGTGGGGATGCTCGTCGTCTCGCTTAGGGATGTAAATTTCGGATTTTGGTCTCACTTAGGGTGTTCTGGACAAAACGCCATCATATTTAGCAGTGGAGGTCTCGTTTAGGGTTGCACGCGAAAAAGTATAAAAATATATATCTGATATGTATATTTTTTGGTCTCTTTTAGGGGTCAAAAAAAGCTTGAGCCACGCCCAGATCGGTCTCCTTTAGGGGTTTAATTCAAAATTTCCGACGAGCATCCCTATATGCAGAGTCTCCCCAGGATTCTCAACTAGCCTGCTAGCAAGCTCTCCATTTATGGCGAGCGAAGCAAATCGCGAGTCAGAGAATCCGCCCCTCACACTCACATCTCCTTTCGCGTGCTGCTCTCGCATGACTTCTCGCGACTCCCTCAAATGGAGAAGTTGCTTGCAGGCTAATTCGCAACAACGGTTTTTAGCACAACACCGCATTGCAACATTGTTGCGACATTGGTTTGAGTAGTTACAACGTTGTTTCAACATTGCAACGCTGTGTTGTGCTAAAAATTGTCGCTGCGAATCATACAATGGAACATCACCTTTACCTAGACAACCATTGATGGTATCATTCAACGATAATAATTTACCAGACTTGTAATACGTTGCATTATGCTAATATCACATTCATTTGTGTCTGACACATAAACTCCTCTGATCCCTGTTGTCAGGGGCGACTCGGAAAAGGCCTTTTTCAAAATGTTTATTATTATTGATTTCAAAATAGCTCTGAGATCATGATTTTAGTTTGCTTCTTTCTCAGGAAGAACTGGAAGAGTTACAGGCTGTAGTTGACGCTGAGAGGGAAAAATTTAGTCATCAGAGAAAAACTGTTCAAAGGGAAATTACGACACGAGTGACTGAGGTACAATTTGTCTATTTTATTAGCCCACTTCAAGGCATTTTTCTCGCCAGTTTTTAGGTAGTTTAACGCGTGTAGTCAATGTTGACAGACAAATCATCGAAAATGCTCTGACTTGTCCTTCACAAGCCAGCTTTTACACACTGTGACAGCAATGAGCTAGTTTTCCTACCCCCTTCGCCCCAACCCCCCTCCCCAATTTTCCACATTTTCTTCCTACTGATAATTCGGCATTTTGTCCTTCTCGAAGTGATCTACTCTTCTTTTTTCAAACTGAAGAGGGACTTGAAAGAAATTTAAACTTGAACTGGAATTGAACCCAAGTTGTTGCAAAGATGCTTAGCTTTTTAGTGAACACTTTGTCATACTAATAAAATTTGATAGGTGAGAATTCTCGCAATTTTACTAATTTTACTTTTTTTACCTTTTTTAAAATTTTGCTCTGATTTTACCGGTCTGAGCAGTATATTCGAAGCTATCCCTACAGATACCTCTGATATGAACATGAACCTCCTTTCATCTTGGTCCCAAAGATACCAAACTTCATACAATCCCTACATTTATTACAATACTACGGCGTGAAGATACAAAGGTTTTGTCGCTATAATGATCAGTAAACAGGTAACGAAAGTTAAAGGGAAAAGTTAGCCACGTGCTACGGTTGATGCTGGCCGTATGCCTAAAGCGTGATACTAAATCTCTCCATTGACTATATGATATGTAATCCTCATAATTTCTTTGCGTATTCCATTCTCGATTTTTCTAGGATACAATAAATGCCATGGGGGATGATATTAAAGAGATGGCTTTGCAAAATATGATCATGAAAAAGGTAAGTACTCGCGAAAGTTCTCCTTGTCGGATTTTGTGAACTGATGCGATGTGAAACGTCAACATCCCCTGGGCAAGCCCCCTCCCCCCTGGGTATTTGAACTTTTTAAAACAGGCCTTTTCAAATTCCCATGATTCCCGACTCCCCGAGCACAAGTGATGATCAAATGCCCGGGGTTTGCCCGGAGGGATGGTAAAGTTTCGAATCGATCGACACATAATCGTTATTTTAAATGTAAGATGAGAAGATTTATTGTTTTTTGACAGGAAGTAGAAATTCATCGAAATGAAGTAAAGTTGCTGGACGCTAACAATACCAAATTAGAAGCTGAAATCAGGTGAATGCTATGTCAGTTTGTTTTTGAGATCCCTTTATTGGCTGTTTGATCGCTGCATCCACCGTTCAGTATATTCAGAGAGTTTTTTCGAAAGATGTCAGAAAATAAAACTACCTATTGTCTAAAATAGTCCATCATTCGCACAGCGATAGTCTTGATTAGTCATGCCTTGAAGTGGGGTCCCGTCTACACGCATCCGCTTTTGTTTGAAAACGAATATTTTTTTCTCCTTTTTCAAAAAAATCCGCGTCCTCACGTTGCAATTTTGAATCGTGTACAGCAAAACGGTATTTTCAAAAGTCTCCACTCGGGAAAGCGTTTTTGAAAAGATGGGTTTCGGTGACCGTTTTCAACGAATATGTGTAGACGGTAGACCAAACCGGAGAAAAACATCTCCGTTTTCTCGGTTACAGTGTGAACATGGGTATCAGGTCGTTTCGCCCGAAGGTCGATTCGCCCGATAGCAGTTCGCCTAGGCTAAGTCGATTCACCAGATAAGTATTTGTCGTTCTTTAAGGCTGAAAAAAGGAATAAGCATGGAAAGACAGTGACTGCACGTGTCCTGCACATGTGGAATCCAAGGTTAACTAAAATAACATCTCGGAGAAGTAGGTTCACCATGTTGTAGAGTGTTGTTTGTCATGAGCGGTTCGACTTAAGTCCTAGCGAACGCCTTTGGGCGAAACGACCGCAATTCTGAACAGGTACAGTGGAACGTCGATTAAACGAACATCCATATAGCGAAGTCCTCGATATAACGAACGATATTCCTAGCCCTAACAATAGTAAAATAGATGGAAAAGAACCTCATATAACGAAACCTCTTTATAGCGGACATATTTTATCATTCCATTTAGAAGTTCCACTGTATTCGGACCGTAGCGGAAGTGAATAAGTAGGAGCGAGGACTGGAAATCTACTGAGACGAAAATAAATATTTAGGAGTGATGACTGTGGTTTGTTCACTAAACCCTCCCAGCCAACCGCTCCGGTGCAATGTTCGATGTATGTCAACGACAGTTCTATGAAGGCTTTTCGTACCGTCACGAAAGGCTGTCCGGTATTGTGAGTGAACATAGCCTAAACGGCTCGTGCTCCACCCAAGGTTGTCAACTTCCCTTGTGAAATCATAGCATGCATTTCTTTGAACGCATTATAACTTTGTGTAAAAACTTTGCAGAGAGATGCTGGACAGCCAAGCATTGAATACACAAGCTCAAATATTCCCTGAAGTTTTCGGGAAAAGGGAAAAGTGAGTATGTTACAAAACAAAACGGACTACAACATGATGAACAGCATTAAGTTGTGTTGACAGTAATTCGCGCCTCACTTGGTTCATTATGATTGATCTATCGTCTTGCGCACGACTTTCTGGACCCATCGTGACTCGCTCGCACGTTTTAACTCGTGAATACCCGCTGCCCGAAATGAAAACGATATATCTTCGTTGTTGCCGAAGTGTCGAAGTGCTCTGAAAGTAGAGATGTACAGCCGCGCGAGAGGTAAAGTGAGATCAAAGATAGGGGAGAGGCGAGAGAAACAAGGCAGAAAACCTCGGTTCTACTTTTGCGCAGCTGTATATCTTACTTAAGGTACTACCAACGAAAAACACCATAAAAAATCCCGCAATCTTGGTATAACAATAAAACGGAGTAACAAAAATATGGAAGCTACTGATTACGCAAGATAAACCATACACGGTAGCTGGATTTTTTAGGGGGGAAGTTAAAATAAATATCTATTTCATTGCGTCAATTCTCTATTTCAAAACAAGGTATTCACGAGTTTCCCATGATTTTAACTTTGATTTTTCTTTCTTTAGGTGTACACCGGATATGGAGCTTCATCTTGACATACCAACACATGACTGGCTGCCAATATAACATCTCGACCTTGCTGTTTACAGAGAAATTTAAAATTTATAAAAGATAATTTACAGCTGTAGACAATGTACATAAAAACTAGTATTTAGTTGTGGAAACAAGACACAAAGACCACATTAGGGCCATTTATACGAGGAAAAATAAGACGCGTCTTACATAAGACGCGAACTGTACCATTTATACGAGCATGTCTTATCTAATAAGACGCGTCTTAGCTAAGCCGCGTCTTATTTTAGACGAAATGTGCCGTTTATACGGAAACTTCGCGTCTTATTTAAGACGCGTCTTATGTAAGACGCGTCTTATTTTTCCTCGTATAAATGGCCCTATTGTTATCGAATCGTGTTGATAAATATCCCTTGGAAGTATTGAAGAGTGATTTAAAGTTTGTTTCATGAACTCTCCCAAAAAAGTAACAGTTATTTGTTTTTTGTATATTATTTATTACTTTAATATCATTTGTTACCTGTTGTTTAAATTAATTTTATGCCGCTTGTAAAAACAAGTTTTGTAACGAGGTTTAGTGGATAAAGAAAAAACAGCAGTGATTAAAGTGGTAGTTTTTTTTAATACCAGTGGGATTTTCTTTTGATTATACCTTAGTCTGCTTCCAAGCTATCACGGGACGGGTAATGAGTGGAAAATGTTCTTTTCAGGGTTCGTACATCTACATTTATTAATTGACAACGCTTTCACATCAAGTCGATGTACAGATCATGGAATACCTGGAAAGTCATGCATTTCACTTTCCAGGCCTCGATAGCCTGCGTTGACAGTGACGGATCCAGAGCTTCAGATAGGGGGGGGGCGGTCACCCAGACCCTGAGATAAGGGGGGGGGCGGTCTTAAAAAAAAATTTTTCGGCCCTTCGGGCCTCAGTTTGGTCCAAAAGTAAGGGGGGGAGCCGGCCTCCCCCGCCCCCCCCTTTGGATCCGCCACTGGTTGAAGCCGACCCTCCCATAGTCTAGAACATTGGTACTGCGGTTTAGAGTGTCTGCGTCGGAGGCGGGGCCTCGAAAGTCATGGAATTTATTTGTCGGTCGTTGAAAGTCATGGAAAATTAAAATTTTGTTTGGTAGATTTGTTACTGCAGCGGACAAAGCAAGGACAGTGTAAGGTTGAGAGAATTAATGAACAGCGCGAGCGGCACCGATTTTGGTAGACAGCAGAGTTTGTATCTGTTGAACTGTTTAAGGTAGAAAAAATACGCTAAAATAAGGACAATTTTGAAAGTGACAGCTAAACTCGAGGTCATGGAAAACTTGAAAAACTCATGGAAAGTCAAGGAATTTGAAGAGCTGAGAAGATTATGGGCCACGTCTTTGGTCTGCCCCATGGAGCTCTGTTTTGGGATGATGGATTCACACCAGAGCTTTTTTGCGCTTGAAGTGTACGTCAAGACAAGTGGACATGAGATATACTTTGGAAAGAAGATTCAATAGATTTTCAGGCATGACAGCGCACAGGTAAAACAGAAAAGTGGTTTTTGTATGGAAATCCTAAGGTTTCTAAATGGTTGTTAGGGGCGTAGCCAGATATTCGACTAGTTGCCGTAGGCCTGGCTGACTTTCATTTCCACACATCCTGAAAAATGCACACGTGACTAGTACGCACTGACTTCACCAACACTTTGAGCTCTTAAGCTTTTTAGCTCACCCCAATAACGCATTATTTAATACAAGCGGTAGAGTGATCGAATCAGCCCAGGGAATCAGCATTCAGGTCTTTGGGCTGGCTACGCCCTTGGTTGTTTTTCACATACTTTTTCATCTGTTATTATTATCTTTTTGCGGGAATTACATTTTAGGCTCCTGGTCACCTGGCCTGACCCTAGCCTGTGTTCAGACGCCCCCTCCCCTCAGCAAAAAATCGGGAAAGGGCCCCCTTTCTCGAGGGAAGGGGAGATCTGTACACAGGCCAGCTGACCGTTGTCCTTATTTGTAATGCGCAGGATGCCACGTGAGTTCTTACATGACCCAAAAATTGATATTACCCATAATTCAAGGCGCGATATCGGTTCTTGTCCGCCATCTTGCTGGATTTTGGCTCTTCGGCGACTTGTACAATGGCGGGTTTACTGCGAATGAGTGCTTTACCACGCGTGTATTCTAGACTGTCTTGCAGGACAATTCAAACTTCGGCTGCTCGTCAATATAAGCCGGTCCCAACAACTAGACCAGAGTACGCGTCTGAATTAGAAGCTCTTCAAGCGAAGGAGAAAGGACCTTGGAGTGAGCTTTCAAAGCAGGAAAAAGTCGATCGTAAGTTTTTATACGTTATTGATTCCTGCGATAGATTATATTTAGGATAGATTTACGTACTTGATGAAAATTAAACAAAATATATTTATATACTTGGTGAAAATTTTTTACCGAAGTGGAGTTACTCGACAGGAATCAACCTTGATTATTTTTCAATTTTTCCACCATTTAGTATACAGATCCCAGTTTGCAAAGACTATTCCAGAGTCTAAAATACAAGAACCATATGCAAAGAAAGTGGTTGGTTTAGTATCAGCAGGGCTAGCAGTATCTGTGGTCTTCTTTGCATTCCTCAGGAAGTATAGTAAGTTATCTTGTTAGCCAGGAGGTACAAATATATTGTTAAGCTGATATCTGTTTTCTCACGTAAGAAAAATAGGAGCAAATGTGCAAGCACCTCTCGGTCAGGTACATGTTAAGTGAAGTGATGCACTAGTTACCTTTTTTTTTCTGGAAGGACGATCAGCACTGCATCTATTTTGTAGAAAGGTGCAGTCTGCACTTGCCACTTTTAAAACAAGAGGAACTGGGTCAAGTTAGCTTTCGCAAGGACTTCTGGTAGTGGTGCAATGATCAGTCGAATTCTCTGTTAATTGCGATTATGACTATTCATTTCGATTCTCGATTCTTTGCTTCCATGTTTCGATTTTGGCTCGATTTTTGCATACCTTTTCCAGGGTGCCCTCAGTGAGTTATTATATTGTAAAATCAGAATCTATGACTCTCTAAAAACATTTTTGATAGACGAGGAAAGACGATTGCAATTCTTGCGCCCTTTTTGTGTTTCCTGGTAAAAATATTGTTCTTCAACCACTCCTTAAGAATTTCCAAATAAGGCAAACCATGTGGGACAAGCTCTTTGTCAGGTTCTCAAACGTGGCGACAAACGACTAAGCGACTGTGAATCCTCCTTCCCCTGTTACTATTCTCAAATTGAGGGTTTAGGGTTGCATGTTGTTTACATTACATATTATGTTATAAAAATTAAAGGACATTTACATAATCAAATTGAAATAATCGAAATTGAAAGGCAATAACTGAAATCAAATTGAGTCACAAGGAACATGAATTGTCACACCTGTAACTTATGGGATCGTTACTGGGGATGCGCTGGTCAGCTCTTGGCCAATTTTTTCCCCATCCCCAATAACAGTCCAAGAAGTCTTTGCAAAAGTTAACTTAGCTCAGTTTCCTTCCCACTTATTCAGTGGCAAATAAATATATTGATCTCAGTCAAAGGTTAACTCCATTAAACCTCCCCATGATGGTCACCTCCTCAACATAACCACCATAATATACCATGACCATAAACTTTTCTCCTGGACACCATTCCATACATATATATTTTATGTTAAGTTGCAATGGCAACAGGCATCGTTGGATTACCCTGAACAAGAAAGTGCACTTCCAATAAATTCCATGTGATGGCCACATGGCTATGGCAAAGAGGTGTTATTTCCTCAAGGCAGTCCATTTATACCAACTCGCATGAGAATGTTGAGAAGGAGAGGCTGGAGTTAAACCTATCATAATGGACATTTTTGATTGACAAACATCAACTGGAAGTGAGGCTTTTTCCCTTTAAAATTCCTTGACGCTACCACATTTGTATTGCTAAGTGGCTTTAGTCTCATTTAGACGATTTGCCCAAAAATGCAAAAGTCCTCTTCTGGTTGCCTTTGCCTAAGCTCCCTGTTAATAATAGTGGTGCAATAAGATCTACACAGCAGACATTAAAGATTGTATCTTTGCCTTTGACCATCTCTATAAGGCAGACATCTCTCTAAGACGGACACTTGTTGTTAGTCCCAAAGGTGTCCATCTAAGAAAGAGTTGTCTGTACTTCCAAGAAATAGTGAGATCTTTGCTGTTGCTTATGGTTCTAACATTTTATTGTCAAGTTTTATCAGAACACTGTTGAAACAAGTTAATACTTTTTTCTTTCCTTTATCAGTTGGTCCAGAAAAGCCTCGCACACTCACACCCGAGTGGCAAGCAGATTCTGTCAAGAAAGCAAAGCGGCTGAAGTCAAATCCAATTTCTGGAATTGCTTCTGAACCATAAAAGCGCATTAAAAAGTGATTCCTTTGTTAACATGCTGTAATCCAATTATTGACATTGCAGTTATTTTTATTAAATTTTTGGGCTTCTTCTGTAAGTTCTGTTGTGTGTTAGGTAATTGTGTAAATAAAATCACTGCTGACTCTTAATTTTTGGGTGAATGTTGTTGTTATTTTTCACTGTCTCTTTAATCTTAGGCAGGCTTATTAGATATGAAGGTTGTTTGGTCTTACACACAGTTACCCTTATGAAGTATGAAGGTAGATTCTACAAAGGTCTAGTTCACAATGCTACCTTTTGATGTGGTAACTCCATTAAACCACCAACCTCTTTAAATGTGCACACATACATACATACATACATAAACATACTTTATTTAGAGGCAATGAAAACGAAGTTACAAAGATCAAGAAGCAAGTAGAAATTTATGAGATACATACAGCATGCTCCCAGTGATGCCTGTTATGCAGGCTAGAAATAAGCTAAAAGAATACCAGTAAATGAAACTATGTTAAAGTAATAACAAATAATTTTTATGCAATAATTTTAACGATAACAGGCCTGAGTGCCAATATTGTTTAAAACTCTATCCAGTGGATAATGCAATTATAATGGTTTCAGTGACATTTTATTCAATGGATACTGATTTATCTGGTGAATAGTATTGGCCTCTCGAACAACCAGTAGCACCCTGATTTGGCAACAATGGAGGCAGTAACAACTTTGATACACATGTGTTTCAAATTATATCTGGTGACAAAATGAGTGCATTGTTGCACTAAAAATCAGCTCAGGGTCCAGGCAATGTTGCCTTTTCTCACTAGTAGCAAGTTATACATTTGACACCTTTTTATGCTGAATTGGCCATGGTCTGGGACTTGGGAATCTAACATTTAAGTTTGCAGACCAGAAGAACGAATAAACTTACTGCCCTGATAAATAATGTAACTGTCATGAACAAGGCAGTCAGTGATGAGGTATCACCATTATAAGAGCATACCACAAGAAAAATATAACGAGAGAATGAACATTGATTGTCTAAATATGAATCTATGATCAAGAGCCCTTTGTTTTTCTTATCATTGCTTCCATTTGGTCCCACATTTCATTTGGAACCTGAAAGAACAAACAGATGAGGAATTTGAGCACTTGATCAAGTGCAAATGGAAAGAGGGGGGAAACATTTAAACATTAAAATACCTTTACCTTTCTAAATTCATTAAATTCACCAGCCATAGAAACATACTCTCCACCATCAAATACAACAACCTGCAGTGAAAACACACATCTTGTCAACTTTCCCCCATCTATGAGTTTTTAAAGAGTTTTGTATGCTCTGCCCTGAGGTCCAACCGCTTATCCTTCTTAATACCATTTTGAACAGAAAAGAAACCCCTCTCATGTACTTCTACTGCCAAATGGTACCCCTTTCATATCCCTAGAACTTCACTTCCCTTACTGCTCACTTTATTTCAGTCTTAAAATGCATCTCATTTTAAGCCTTTTTATAGACCAAAATGACAGATTTCCCCACCCATTCATATACTTCAACTAGTGAAGCCCCTACCCTTTCATATACCTGAAGCCTGAAAAATGAACCCTTTTTCGGATGGAGCCTTCCCGTATAGGCTGTTAAAGAGAGTAACACTCCCCTGGGCTTGCACTTGACCACTATTATGTGTTGATATTGCAAAAAAGTTACCTCTCCTGTTATCCAGCTGGAATAATCACTAACAAGGTATGCTGCAAGGTTGGCTAACTCTGGGATTTCACCGAGTCTACCGGCAGGGATGCGTTCGGTGACTAGTTTTCGAAATTGTCCAGTGGGATCCAAACGGCTAAAAGCACCCTGAAAACACCAAGTGTCAAGAAATTACAGTCAAGTATTTATAAATCCAAGTACAGTCAAACCCCATTAATACATTCACTGAGGGGGGCATTGAAAGTGTCCCTGTTAAGGAGGTGTCCGTATTAAGGGACTTGTCAGAAATTAGCAGGGGGGAGGGAGTGGGGGTGGAAATTTTAAATTTGGGTTCGGAAATGAGGTAACCCATCCCTGCTATGGGAGTGAAATTTGCTAACCCTCCCCTTGACCTTGGCCTAAAATATCATGACCCTCCCCCTCTAGTACAATGATAAAATCTAGGGCTTGCAATACACTAGGGTGAGTCAGTATTATGAAAGTGCAAAATATCTTTCTAATCTGTTCTTTGTAATGCCATATACATAGATTTTAGATGACAGCATTAAGAGTCCGACTCCGATTCTGACAGCTGATCACTTGACTCTCCTATTTCTCACAAGTTTTTTTTACAAAGTAAAGAACTTCTTTTTTCTTCTGTGGGTGAACCTCTACATGATCACGGACACATATTTGCATGACCCTTCCCCTTTTAACAGCCCATTTTTCATGACCCCTCCCTTTTCTGCAGTCTCAAAAAGTTGTGACCCTCCCTCTGTTTCCACCCCCCCCCACCTGCTAATTTCTGACAAGTCCCTGAGCAGCTTGAATTGAGAGAAAATGTAAGGAAGGGCTTTTCCCAGGGACAAAGCAAACTGAAAAATGAAATAATCTGCAAGTAACCGTGCTGAGGGATAGAGAAAGGGGTGTTCTCAGCTTGAACTTTCTCTGTCTCCATAATATTGAAAATGCTTTGTCTTTCATAACAGTTGAGTCTGTGATGATTGATAACAGAGAGACATAGTCCACTGGCAGAGACATGTACCAAAGAATTTCAAATAAATAGCGCTGACAGGTGAAAGTAATGGCTACCTATTTAACATAAATGTCCAGACTTTGCTCACTGGAAGTAACTTAAAGAACTTAACAGGTTCTCTAACAACTCTGCAAATTGTTACCAAAAGAAGGCAAAATCATACTCAAGATTTATTTTTTAATGTAGAGACTCTTAAAACAGCCAAGTGATTTTCTTAAGACACAAAAAGAAAAAAATTGCCTCGGTGTGCCTCATCCTAGCTATGACCTTGCAGTGCAAATGCAGCAATATGATTATTATAATATTGATACATTTGTGTTTGTTATCAAGTTAACTGAATTAACAGTCATTACCTTTGTCTCAATAGGACCTGGTGCAATGGCATTAAACCTCATTCCATATTTTCCCCACTCTGCTGCAAGTGATCTAAAAACGAACATAAATCTGAAATGTCATGTTCAACAAAAAAATAGAACACCTGATCGCAGGTTACGTTTCACTGGGGTGATCTAAATCAGGATATATATAAAAAATATATCAGTGATCCAGGATCACTCAGATCATGAAACGTCAAAGGAAACCACTAATCGTGCCTGGGAAAGGACTGATCGGTTCATTTGATTTACCATTAACCTGCGATCAAGCGATTTAGAAAAAAAAAATCGCCTGATCGCAAGTTAATTTACCATGATCTAAGTGATCTTAGATGACTGATCCTGATTTGATCATTCCAATGGAAAGTACTCTTAGTTGAGTTTGGCATGAGCTGTGTAGTGTCTTTCATCTTTTTGGGCATCTTTTTTTATTTCATTCTCCTATCATATAAATGAGTGTAAAACTGTTTAATCTGGTGAAAAACTATTTTGCTTGGATGCATGATGACAAAAGAGAACAATACAACAGTGAGATTACTACCTGGTCATTGTTTCTACTCCAGCCTTAGCAGCTGCTGATGGTACAACATACCCAGAACCTGACTTGGCATAAATGGTGGTTATAGCCAGAAAGTTTGCAGCTAAAATTGGGTTAGAGATAAAGCATTCATGCAGTCAAAACACTGGAACTTATAGGCGAGTCAGAAGCCCTCCTGGTCATCTAAAAGCTTTCTCAAAGTGGCCAGTGTCACTTACTTTACCTAGGGCAGACAGCTTGTTTTCAAATAAGCATCTCATGCCATACAGGCAACTGGCTGCAACCTTTGATTTTGAAAGCAGAGAAAGACTGAGGAGAGCATGTGGAATTTTGCAGACAATGGAGTGAGGATAAGAAAGGAAAATTTATATTAGGGATGGTGAGGAGTGGCCTGTACCCTACAACTTCTCAACCCACAACCTGTGTAAATTCTAGTGCTTATATGTGCCCTCCAAACGCTTTTACTAGAGTGGAATGAATCCAGCCAACAACATAGTTGAATGCTTTTGACCAATTACACAGACCTGCACATGGGTCTTATCTTTTTTATGAGAGAGTACCTCTCTCCGTAAGTAGCATCCCTGCAGACATTCCAGTCTTAGGGGTTGACAGGATTGCGTGATAAGCCAAAAGAATGTCTGTGTGAGAGGCTACCCCCCAAACAACATTTCCTGCCTCCAAGCTGAGGGTGCAAAGCCTAGAGGGTGTTCTCCATAGTTACAAAAGTTGTAACCCTATACGAGATGCACTGTAGTTTTATTCTTCGCTTATATTTAAATGTGCTATTTATAATATTTATTTTCATAAAATTATCCAGATGGTATCCAAAATCAGCAAACCTTTTTGTGCTTTGATAAGCCTCTTTCCAATGTCCAATGTCACATAAGCAGTGCCATTGAGTACAATATCAATCACAGTTTTCCATGCATTTGCTGACAGTCTTTCAAATGGGGATACAAAATTCCCTGCGGCGTTATTGATGATAATGTCAGGGAGACCACACTGTTTCTCACAAAAGTCGATGGCGGCAGCCACTTGAGATGGATCTCGTACATCTGCAACAACTGGTAAAACCTGAAAACTGAAGCTAGGTTACTTAACGGTGTGAGGAATACCAATCTTATAACCAGATCTACAGTTTAATATTACAGTTTTCTGCAATAATTTGGTCAATTATACACAAGGGACTATGCACATACAAAGTCAAATCTCCACTAATGAATGACTTTTTACAATGGCCACTCTTTGTTAAAAGCCTTTTGATATAAGGTACAAAAAATATTGGAAAATTATATGTGGAATTTCTAGGAGGTCACATAATGCAGCAGAAAGGCTCCACTGAATTAAATCACGCATCCTTAGAGAGGACTTCACTTAGACTTCTTTATAGTGTTGGTACATCACAGTTTTTTTGTCCCAACAAATTCTCTCCTCTACTACACAGCAATTTTTCTACAGACAACAGTGGTCATTTACCTACCTGTCACCAAGGGACATGTTGTGGAGAGGTTTTAACTGTATTTTTCCTCAAATGGATGACCTACGCGTATACTCTATGGACTCTATATAAGGCACCCTAAAATGTTGCTAAATTTAATTTAGGTGAGGTTAAACACCAGACAGACAATGCTGGCTAGCGGTCTCCATCAATAATCATATAATATAATATGGCGTGATCTTGGGCTTTTGCAGTTCTGTAGCACTTTTGCTGAAGTCAATCATTTTCATTATGTTGCTTTCACAAGAAGTAATTCTAGCTGTTTTTGCTCCTAGCCCTCCCTTCTCTTCTCATGTTTTTTTGGTAAGTATCTGCGCATTTCTCCACCGAGGTTCTCATTGTGATGGCGCCTGGTTGGTGCCACTCACGAGGTTGTCATGGTTACCTTCTGTTCACTTGTTGCTCCTTTCTGTTTTACCAGGCACCTTCCCCACACCCATCTATTTTTGACAGGTTTGAAACCCAAAATAAGCAGCCAGTCACTCCATTAATAGTATTTCTTTTCTTCCTCCATCACTTTAATATTTTTATTAAATAGTTCAAGGATATCACAGGCAGGCCTTTTTTTCTCACTCTTTTTGTTTAAAGGATCAAATTGCAGAATTGTGAAATGGCAAAAATTAATGTTATAGGCTTACTTTATTTCCTGTCTCTTTGGAAATTTCCTCAGCTGTCTTTTCAAGGACTTCAAGTTTCCTACAATAATAAATATTGTATTAATTACTTTAATCTATTAAATACTCCCATTTTTGGTCCTTTTCCTCTTATGTAATTTTCAAGTTTTTCTTTATCATCACTTTTGAAAATTGACACTGTGAACACGAGTCCATATAGTCTATATTTACCCAATTTTTCTTGAGTTAAATGCATGAGATTTTCGCCTTTTAATGTCTAGAATTTCCAAAAATGTTCCTACGACTTCCAGAGATTTCCGATGATGATCTAAAGATGTCAAACGTTGCCAAAAATGTCCCAAGATGTTCAGATGACCTTTGAGCACTTCTGAAGTTATTTAAAAGGCAACAATATACACTTAATGTCAGATCCCAAGGGAAACAGTTAGTTTTGTTTTCCCTCGAGTCCTGATGTTTCCCTCGACTTCGTCTCGGGAAACATCAGGACCCTCGGGAAAACAAAACTAACTGGTTTCCTGAGGGATCTGACATTAAGTGTTTTGTTATATTTCTAGAACTTTCACTTCAACAGCAACAAAAGAATAACCGGAGCG
Organism: Porites lobata; assembly: GCA_942486035.1. Classification (NCBI taxonomy): domain Eukaryota; kingdom Metazoa; phylum Cnidaria; class Anthozoa; order Scleractinia; family Poritidae; genus Porites; species Porites lobata. The sequence continues at coordinate 2,156,677 of CALNXK010000067.1, forward strand.
AACCAAAACGAACCAAAACAGTCGACTCGGTACTTATAACAACACAAATTTAATTCTCAAAACCACTGAATGAATGATTTACATACAAAAGTACTTTCCTTATATCATCTGCATCTTTTTCCTCCACTAGCTGCTGTTTTTGTTCGACTGGGAACTTCTGGGATAACTTTAAAAATGGTTGCTTTTTAGCTTGAGGCTTCGTGATTGTGTTGTTGTGTTCATTCACGAAAAAGAAAACTGGCAGGACCTGGCGGTGTTTTTCCCGCCTTCTGTCACGCCACTTTCCACCATGCTTTGATCACTTGCTGCAATGTATCCCGAGCGGGATACATTGTTTAATGTATCACGATTGGGATACATTTGATTTTAGTCAAGGCCACGTGACCAAGAATCAACCAATGGCAGTCCCTGTTTAGTTGAGTGAAATTCTAGGAATATAACAATATTATTTAGTGTGTTGCATGTGATACAGTATGGACACAAAGTCAAAATTAAGGGCCTTTTGGAGTATTTTCAGGGAAAACTGAATAAATATTTATTTGAGCAGAACTGAAGACTTCGTAAAGAATGAATTGCACACGCCATAGCACGTGCAGGAGACAACACTCACGTCACTCGTTCACAATCTAGCAAATCAAAAAAACTGAATTTTCTTATTTGACCTGATCTTGCCTTCGGCTTCAAGAGCAAGAGATCTGGTACCCTGCAAGCAGAGGCTTCATTCTCGCTGTGTGGGCTGGCGTGCAAAAAGTAGCCTCTGCCAACAATCGTTCAAATCTGTCCGGAAATCTGGACAAATAAATTTAAAAAACGGGCTTTTTCCTGTTCTTGACCAGTTTAGAGTTTGCATGAGTGTTGCATAGCAGATCAGAGTTGTCGCAATTATTTTTATTCCCACGAAACGCGCGCCATTTGATGACAGACCTGACCATTAGTTTTGCTTGTGAATCGCGTGATGAATTTTGCGCCTGCATGATAGAAAATTGAACGGTTGTTGGCAGGGGCTACGTTTCACATGCCAGCTCACACAGCAAAAATATAGCCTCTGTTCGCAGGGTAGAGATCTGGGTACGAGATTAAAATAGCCCTTGATGTGTGAGATTAGCATCCTTAGTCTGAAGGTGAGACAGTCAAACATAATGTGTGAGAGTTGGCCTGGTATACAATAACTATCTTTTGTACTGAAAGCTAATGGGCCATAACATCAGCTCGCAGTACAAAAAATAGACTAGGGACTTATTATGTGCTCTGCATAGGACATACATCATTCAATCTGGTTATAGAGACATACCGTAAAATTCCGAAAATAAGCCCCTCCATGTATAAGCCCCTCCAAATATAAGCCCCCAGGGGCTTGTACTTGGAAAATTGCCCTCAAATACAAAGTAAAACAAAGCAAAAATGTTTAATTTACTTCCAACTATAACGCTAGCCCAATCGATTTTGAAACGCAAATTTCTGTCCATAGATAAGCCCCTCCAAAAATAAGCCCCTCAAAAAGGGCCTTTGAAAAATGTAAGCCCCGGGGCTTATTTTCGGAATTTTATGGTATGTCTCTGATCAGAAATAGTATAGGGATAGAAGTAGTCCGGGCACAAAATAATGTGACATCCTTAAATTCCAGATAATTTCTTAATATTTTGTTGCACCCTAAAAGTGTGGGGGAGGGGTAGGGTTAAAGGTGGGGGAAGGACAGGGGGTCCAAACCTCCCATCTCCCATATCTTGCATATTTCCCAGCTCCTGCACCTATTTTCTCGGCTTCCTCCCTTTAACCCTTTTTTCACTTCCCACCCGTTTAAAGCTCTTACCACCCACCTGCGGCCCGGCCTCCTGCCCCCTATTCGCACGGGTTCCCACTCCCCATCGGGCATCCTTCCCAACTGACTTACGAGGGGATGTTAAGGGAAAGTTCATTTAATATGACAAGGAGGGGGGATGAAGATATTGAAACTCGAAGCTTGAAATTTTAGCAGCCCTCCTCGCTAGCGGTTCAATTTTTTAGGAGCCCCCTCCTTGGAAGTCTAAAAAATTTCAGAGCCCCCCCCCTCCTGCTTCAATTCCTTTGCTCCCCTGAAGAAAGATCGCTAGACTGTATTAAATATATTAACCGTTATTGTCTTCAATGGTTTATACTATGACAAACTTGAGATACAGTTGTGATACAATTTTCTAAAGCATTTTTGGGATGAACAAGAGTGTAATAGTTACTGAGACTAGATTTGTTATATCTGTAAACCACGTGATATAGCTGAGTTGCACAGGTCATTAAATTGTTGAGTTGAAAACCATCCGATCTGTATGATGATGTCATGCCGATCATGTGTTGGTTTTGAAGTATACAAATTTTCGGAGCCCCCCCTCCTAGCGCAACAATTTTTTCAGAGCCCCCCCTTCGGGTGTCTAAAAATTTTCCGAGCCCCCCCTCAATATCTTCATCCCCCCCCTTGTCATATTAAATGAACTTTCCCTAAAGATCCTAAAAATGCCTCTGTATCAAACTTCTACTATATATAGTAATTTCAACAACATTAATACAATAAAGATACCTGCTGGATATCACCACAGTTGCACCACGTTCAGACAGCATTTTTACCATGCCTTTTCCCAAACCTGTACCACCCCCGGTAATAAAAGCCGTCTTGCTCTTGAAGCAGTCTTTGGGTAACATACAATCACTTCGAACGGGAAAACTGCTCCCATTTGAAAGGTAATTAGTATTTAAGCTGAAATTTCTAGTGCTCTTCAATTTTCTCAAGAGCGAAACTTGATGCCCAAATGAATTCGAACTTGTTCTCGTTCCTAAGATTAGTCGACGAGCCGCCATCTTTGAATTACAATACGTGTACTGAGGGGGACCCGGATAGATGATGAGTTCAGGGCGGAAAAACGTAATGAGCATGCGTGAACTTTTTTGCCCAGATCCCCTGGCCGGGTTTGAAAAAATGGCGGGATTTCAAATATTTTATTGCCTAAAAATAAGATGTTTCCACTCATAACCTGGAAAGAACAGGCAATTTGTCTTCAAAAGTTGCAAGCTGTGGTTATAATCTTGTCGTTACTTAATTTTCTCGAAGAATACCTCATAGCAAAACGGACTTTAACGACATCAATTTCCTTACGTTGTACTGGAAATGTGCATGCGTAGGTCCGATTTTTTCAAGATGCATTCACAAAATGTGTTCATATAAGGAAGTTCCTGGATATATAAGGTCCGGAGCTCCACTGTGGACACAAAAACAACATATCTTTGGACAGTGATTTGCCCAAAAAAATTAACGCTTGCCCACAATGTGTTTGAAGGCACTGAACTTGTGGCACTCGAGCTGATATTTTAAAACCCTCGCTCGATCGGACACTCGTAGTTTCGCAGATCACTAAAATATAAACAAAATCCTCAATGTAGAAGTTATTGCGTTGATATGCGGGCAGAAAAAAGGTCAATCTTTATCTAGTAAAATCTTCCCAAAAATCGGTTTTAAAGCAAGTATAGTTTATTTTTAAACTTGATCGATTCGCATACAAAGAGATAAATATAAATTATGCTTTGTGTTGTCAAGTTGAAAATGCATAACATCTGTCAAAAACCTACACGTAAGTAGGATTTCCGTCAAACAAAGTTAAAATTACATTATTGCAAAAACTTCTTGCTGACAATGAAGAAATGAATTTTTTGTACGAAAACAACCTACCTAAAGATCTTAAAAGCAAAAGATCAGTTGCAGTGACCTTCGCAGCTAAACCATGATTCACCATGTAGCTCTTCTCCTCGCTTTAATAACTCAGTGAATAACTGGTCCATGTGAGGGTCTTCATTCAAGCAAATTAATTAAACTCAGCCAATCGTTACAAAATTCAGAAAACTGCACATAAGGGTATTTGTTTTGCTCGCTTCAGACAAATCCAGCTCCAACAATTCAGTGTTACGGGCAGAGTCAATTGTTTTGAAGTGACTGCCGGCAGTTGTCCTCTACTTCACAGCTAGTGAAATTTAAAATTTGCGTACAGAAAGTTATTTCTTATAAAGAACAGAAACTTTCACAGTGCAGTGGAAAACAAAACTATGTAATTAAAAGTGAAGAAAACTCTGACTACTTATAGTATTTGAGCAACAGAAAAATGATTCTTTTCTTCTAGAGTAAGTTTACTGGCCTTCTAGCGGGATTTCCGAGAAAGTTTTACGGCGCACAAAATGGTTCTTTGACTGAAGAGAAGGATAAAGCTGGTTCTACAAAGGGAATAAATCTGGGCATGTGAAAAAGTATTTACTAATTTTAAAAAAAAGTGGGTTTTAATTCAGCCCGGCGAAAGAAGGCGAAATCACAACTCACAAATAAATCGAATGAACAATCAAAAAATACTCGCCTCTTTGGAAATGTTCAAAACTCTTTATTCCACCTCAGACTGACGGAATGATCCGTTTTTCCTTTAACACTGGTTGTTCCGAGTCCAAAGTAATTTTCAAGTCACGAAAAACAAAAACCACACAAAAGTAAAAAGGCTTTTCGAGGAGCAAACGTTCACACCTTGTGCATTTCATTCAGTCTTAGTCAGAACTCTCTCACATGCTCAACACAGTCAATACACAGAAAAGCCCGCCTTGAGCCTGCGATAAAGGATGCGCAGAAGCTTGCGCAGAACGTTTTTCCGCCCTGAAGATGATGAGTGACCAGTTAATCCCCAGTCACGCTCATTATTTTTTCCAATTATCCACTGTGAAACCCGTTGTAACAACTCTTGAAAATGTGAGAACATTTCCAAATTCTGGTGTCCTCATCTGCCCGAATCCAAACTAAAGTTCGAGGAATTGGAAGGTAAGGTACGTTTTACAGCAGTGGAATTAATGGAGAGAAGAATTCGAATGACGATAACTAGTTCTCAAAGAACTTGAATGACTCAGCTCATGACTGCTCTTCTAAGAACATGGATCCATATCGCCTGAAACTTTTGGCACTGTCAAACGAGATCACCGAACGAGAACTTATTGAATTAAAGTTTATATGCAAGCAGCATATTCCTGTCGGAGTACTTGAAAGAATTCAAAGACCCCTTGAGTTGTTCGACGAACTTGAAAACAGGAATTTGTTGAGTCCGGATAACAAGGAATTTTTGGCCGCCATATTCGCTGGAATCAATCGTCTGGAATTGAGAGCTGATCTTTTGGGTAAGAGTGTAACCCTCTCAAAATAAATAACAATGTATTGTATTGTATTGTAGTTGCAATAAAAGGCTTTAGTCGTAAATTAATTCATTTTGTAAGGGATTTGTTTTCAGTTGCCTGATCGGCGGCTGTTTTTGGTGCATTAAGAGTCAAACTTGAGGGCAAGCTGTCTTCGGGGGTCTGAGAAGGAGAAATAATGCATATAACGTTTTAATCAAAGGGTGCCTAGAATCAATATTTGATTCTCCTCATTACAATTCAACAACAGTAAACACTGCCGTTTTTATTGAACAAAGTTTTAAACATTTCATTTTCAGAATGATATTTCCCTAAAAACCATGAGATTGGGAGTCTTGTCGTGAGAAAAGCACAAAAAAAAAGAAATCTTGAGACTCACAGCAGAATAGTGAGCTTGGACCAGCTTGGGAGTAGAAGAGCGAGTGCTGATCTTTTAGTCATGTTTATCACCTTGACTGGTCAAAAAGCTTCAAAAGTTCTTCAACTTCTGTCTCAAAGTTAGCCATAGTCCTAATTTGAAACGTTAAAAGTCCACATGAAGAGAACTTATTGTCCTCTGAAAGGTACAAAATCATAACAACAAAAGCTCTGGGCACAACTGTACGCTCAGCAAGTCTTGATCGCGAAACATGTACAGGAACAATCGATCTATGACAGTTATCCTTTTGATACTGACTAATTACGAAAATGTCCACACCTGAGTGTATACCTGCCAACTTTTTCTGAGATATAAGCGTGAGATTTTTATCCTGGGAGTGCTGGGATTTTTGAAGGCGACACGATCATTTCCGAAGATTCCCGAAGACGTCCGAAGTCTGCCGAAGGCGAAGTTATCGAGAAAACGCTTATCCAAAACATCAGAGATCGCGAGGAAGGTTTTACACATGGTTTTCGTTCCTTACATGGGTCTGAGTTAACATATTTTTGGAAATTGTGTCAAGCAAGACGGCAACAACTCACATTTTTCAATCAGGCGTGAGAAATTGGCCCGCAAGCGTGAGCCGGTGTGAGATCGAAGTTTTCAACCCGCAGGCGTGAGAGTTGGCAGGTATATGAGTGACACATTTTCATATTGCAGTGCCCACTATAACTTGTTCCTTACACTACGCATAATCCACAAGTTGAAAAGTGCTCTTCACTCTAAGCGATTTCCCCTTTATCAAAATTAATGTTTTGGATTTCCTTAATGTATACCACACACACACACTGTTCGTCACTAATAGAGTGCATGGGTCACAAGGTTTGGGAAATTGTCCCCACATCATTATAGGGAAGCAAGCAAGACGGCAACAACTCACATTTTTCAATCAGGCGTGAGAAATTGGCCCGCAAGCGTGAGCCGGCATGAGATCGAAGTTTTCAACCCGCAGGCGTGAGGCGTGAGAGTTGGCAGGTATATGAGTGACACATTTTCATATTGCAGTGCCCACTATAACTTGTTTCTTACACTATGCATAATCCACAAGTTGAAAAGTGCTCTTCACTCTAAGCGGTTTCCCCTTTATCAAAATTAATGTTTTGGATTTCCTTAATGTATACCACACACACACACTGTTCGTCACTAATAAAGTGCATGGGTCACAAGGTTTGGGAAATTGTCCCCACATCATTATAGGGAACCCCCTGTTAACTCTTAGGGACCTAGTGAATTCCTGCTTATGATTGGCTGGGAAAATGTCTCTGGGTTTGAGAGAAAGGGTGTATACGTTACAGGTCAAAATGAAATTCAAGTCTGGATTTTTTTGTCTCTTAGCCCTACTTATTGATGAATTAGGGCTAGGAGATGAAATTGGGAATCAACCTAAGTTTAAAAATTTGAACCAGAATTTAATTTTGATCTGTAACATAATTATGTACAGTGTAGGTCTAACCAGTAGCAGACATAATGTGATATAGTAATGATGTTTATTACAGGTCAGCCAAGAGAAGGCAGTAGCTCTCCTCTGACTCTGTATCAGCAAACATTATTTGACCTGTACAAGGATATCATTGGTTGGCTTCAGCCTCTTACATGGAACAAATCATTTCTTATCCACATCAAGCACATTTACACCAACCTCCAGATGATCACTCGGAGACAGACCGGGCGAGTTACAAAGCGAGAGCCCTTGGAGACGTATGTTGAAATCTTCAATACTCGGCCAGGTTCCTCCAAGATGAGGCGCATCCTCATAGAGGGACAGGCAGGTGTTGGAAAGAGTACATTTGTGTCACTTATGGTGTATGACTGGGCTTGTGCTAGTCGAAATTTGCAGCATTTTAAGCTTGTTCTGTTTATGGAGCTTAAGCAAATGAAAGGGAATTTGAAGAATGATATCTATGAGCTGCTTTTCCCGAGAGACTTTTACTATTCAGCAGATCACCTTTTCCAGTATATCACTGCCAATCAAGAAAGTGTTCTCTTTATCCTTGACGGTTATGATGAAGTGAATCCTTCACGGCTGCCAGAAGTAGAAGATCTGATCATGGGCAAGATCTTCCGGAATGCAACAGTTATCGTCACTTCAAGACCCGGGAAAGGATCAAGGGTGCACTGGTTCATGGATTCCCGCATTGAGATCACAGGCTTTACCAGTGAAAATATCCATGAGTTTGTCTTTAAGTACTTCCAAGATGATGCTCCCATGGCTGAGAGCTTAGTTGCTCAACTTGAAATGCATCCTGTTGCAGAGCACATTGCAAGAATTCCACTCACGGCGATGCTCATCTGTGCAATGTGGGAGGAGATGCCTCAAGCAGCATTGCTTTCCTCAGTGACGTCTCTTTTCATTGAGCTAACTCTCTTGCTTGTAAAGAGATACTACTCAAGACAGGATGATCAGAGCAGTTTTGATCCAGAAAATCTGTGCTCATTGGAAGACATTCCAGATGATCTCTTCCAAAGTTTGCTATCATTGGGTGAGGTTTCACTAAACGGATTGCTGAATGACGAGTTACTTTTTGATCTGCAGAGGCTTGAGAAAATTTGTACCAACAAGGGTGCACTGGACATTGGATTCCTCTCAAAGGAAGCTGGATCATCAAGGCTCAAGCCAGTCCAGAAATGCCGTTTTTCACACAGATCTTATCAGGAGTTTCTGGCCGCCCTTTGGTTGAGCCACAAAATCAAACAGGCTTTGAAAGATAGGTCAGTTTTTGAAGATGTCAGTATTTACATCATGAACTGCCTATCATCGGAACTGAACCAAGTTCTGTTTTTGTTCACTCCTGGATTACTTGGAGATGGATTCCAACCTTTCTTTGAGCTCTTGTTACAAGAAGGAAGTATGGAAGTTGTGGAGAATGAAAGCTTGAAGCAGTCATTCTTTGAAGTTTGTTTGATTTCTCTGTACGAATCCAATCAAGGGCACTTAGCATACAAGCTGGAACCCCAGATGCCGTGGGGCATTGTTGAGCTTCATCACTTTAATGCCACGCCGTACAAGCTGAGAGCTCTGGTGTACTTCTTGTCCAACAGCCATTCAGTGACCTCGTTAGAGTTGAATGACAGTCGAGTGGATGCCAAAGCTCTTCAAGTACTGGCAAGATTTCTTCCAGAAATGGTCTCTATCAGAGAGCTGCATTTGACGTCAAGCAGGATTACTGATGCTAGTTTGACTGCATTTGTGAGCTCACTTTCTACCGTGCCACAGTTGGAGAAACTCCAGCTAACAAGCAACCTTATCAGTGAGCATGGCTTAGAAATCCTCATCTCAGCCTTTAAGGATCTTCCAAACTTGCGACAACTGGATGTCCAAGGAAACAGGATTGCCGAAGCTGGGTTTGGCGCTTTAGTCCCTGCGATTGCACTCCTGCCAAATCTGGAAGAGCTGTCTCTTGGAACCCCTGTGCTCCATGATGAACAACTTCAAGCAGAAGCAGGTTAAATTAATTTAAATAACTTCATATTTAACTGTACCTGCCTACAATCTCAGACAATGCTGACAGAACATCTGTGTTATAGACAGTGGTCCCCAATGTAACCACCACCCTGTATATTCAATGACCTCACTATTACAACTGCACTCTTTTGCCCAAAATAATGTAAAAACAATGAGCCACTTTTTTGATCCAAAACCTTGATTACATGGTGACCTTGCTAAAAAATGTTAGCAGATTTTCATGGCCCTTGAAGAGTCCCATATACAGAGTTTCATTCCACAGTTAAAATATTTAAAGTAATAATTTGAAAAATATTTCAAATTTTGTTTCAAGGTGAAAAGGCTCACCCAACAGCTGAAGGCGAATGTGCGACCACTTTGAGTGAGGAGACATTCATATCATTAATGAAGGCTGCTCATTCTCATTGCACTCTTAAAATTATCAAGTGAGTACTCTGATTTCTAACCATGTTTTCTCTATGTAGCTCCCAGTCTGTAATGAGACCCTCCCCATTTCTAATAGTTCCCCAGTCTGAAGCACCAAAAATGAAATAAACCAGGGGTGTTATTCCTTTTTAAAGCTGCATAGCCTCCCAAGGATATGTTTGAGCCATTTTGGTCCAAAATGGCTCATAGATTTTACCCATTGTCATCTGAAATAGGGTATTAAGGTTTGCACTAGAATCAGGTATGGATATAGAAGATGCAGCTTTTTACTTTTATTCACTCCTTTAGGTATGTGCTTTGATTAATTTGAAGCATGTCTCAGATGATGATGCATACAAATTGTAGCAGCTGTTTGGTACACTGGAGCTGGGAGCACTAATATTAATTTGCCATTGGATTTTGTTTAAATAATATACCTGTTAAAAATCTCTCTTTTTCAGGCTCAGTCAAGGTGCAGTTCCAGAAGGGAAAGATCCAGCTGAGTTTGAATGTCTTAGAGTTTCATAAAAGCTGCGCAACTTCAATCTATCCTCACTATACTTTGCAGTTCTGCTTGATATCAGATGCGATTAACAAAGGATTGTACTGTGAACTCACAGTCAATTTTGTGGTAGTCATCTACTAGTAAAATTGAAAATAATCTCTATGAACAGTGTAATATTCCCAATTTTAAATTATGTATATTTCAGTGTATCAATTTAGGAAAAGCGGTGTCAATGGCTCATTACATCACTTGAAAAACACAATACCTTCATTTATTTGCGAGGGGGTACTTCCTATAATGCTCAAAAGGGGGATATTTTTCAGGTTTATGGTATACATTGTATGAAAAGCTAGGGATTTATTTCACTAGTTGTAGTATATGAAAGGGAAGGAAAATCTGTCATTTCAGTCTGTAAAAGGCCCAAAAGGGCTAACAGATTCATTTTGTGACTTTGAAAAAGTTGAGAAAACATTCTGTTTTTGCGAAGCCCCCCGGTGTAAAATTTTCCTGAGTACCCCTCGATTGATTTGTAGTATAGAAGAAATAAACTTTAATTAAAATTTAATATTTAATAAAGGCCCAATCAGGGAACCTTAAAATGAAGCAAATTCCATAATTATAAACCCAAATTTAGTAGGTCAAAAAGCAAGTTTTTCTATTTGGTAGAAATTGATTCTGTCCATTGTTTTGTGGCAAAGTTGTATCAAAGTAGGCGTATGCCAATTAAAATACTCCTTGTAAATAACTACTATTAAGACATCTGTGGTATATTTGTCAGCCATTTTTGAGGGGGGTGTGGGGTGTATGAATGATGGGGGTTTAATAGAAAGGGGGAGCTTGCTTGTCGTTTTGCGCTCTAGCCCTCCCAAGGCCTTTGACTGTCTCCCACATAGGCTTTTGCTAGTTAGGCTTAAGGCCTATGGTCTGTCTGAGGATAGCGTTCTACTTATGGAAAACTATCTTTCTGACAGGTTTCAGAGGGTTAAAGTTGTGGACACCTTTTCAGAATGGTTAAGGGTTGTCAAGGACGTCCCCCAAGGATCAGTGCTCGGTCCCTTGTTTTTTAATATTTTCATGAATGACATTATGCATACTTCCTTTCATTCTTATGTTAGTTTCATATGCTGATGACATACAATTTTTAAAACTGCTTTCAATGCCATTGAGATTCAGCAGAGAATGCAGGCTGAGCTTGTTTCAGCCTCCAAGTGGTTTGAGACCAGCACCATGTGTCTCAGTTTTAATAAACGTCACACCAGGCGGTTGGGAGATGGTGCATGTAATCTTCTGCATTATCTCGATGGCAAAAGTATTGAAATCTGTCATTCAATGAAGCTTCTGGGTGTCACTATTGATAGTGACCTCAATTAAGACGGACATGTGTCTGAGCTTATTTGCAATGTCATTAACAACTGCAAGTGTTAGAGTGCCATAAACATCTCATTTCTACGTGTGCTAAGAAACACTTGTATGATGCCTCAGGGGCGGATCTAGGGGGAGGGTGCAGGGGGTGCGCACCCCCCCTCCCCTGAGATGACCTGCGGTTTTCTAATACAACTGGTATTCTGCAAAAAAAGAAAAACTATGTGTTTATTGGTGTTGAAGTAGAGCAAGAGACAAGTGCACCCCCTCCTAAAAAAGATCCTGGATCCGCCCCTGTGCCTTTCTTCTCTCTTGCCTCAACTACTGCCCAATTATTTGACATTATTGCAGCAAGAGAAACAGTGACAAACTTGAGTGGATCAACGAGAGCTGCATGTGTTTTATTTTTAATGACCGCCATAGTTCCTATGATAAACTTGTAGATAACATCAATCGGCCTAGCTATGCTCCCAGAGGTACTTAGAACTTCTGAGGCATTACATGTTTTGAAATCAAAAATTAAGAGCATTAGCTTTGATAATAAATGTGGCTCCTTCTGTAATTAGTTTCAATTATCACTAGTTCCTGTAGTCACAATGTATAATATTTTTCTTGTCTACGTTATCTTAAATTTGTACATAATATATTTAATAGTAGTATTACTTTATTCTAATTACCATTTTCATTTATTTTCTATTTGTTTTGCTTTTCCTTCGGAGATATTAACATAAGTTTATGCTATCTTTGGAAATTCCAAGTGAAATAAAGTTTTTGATTGATTGATTGATTGATTGTCAGAGTGTTAGGCATCACTACTCCCCTCCACCTCCCCCTCCCCCCAAAGTAACATCGCCATTTTTTAGCAACTAATCTTTCTTTAGTTCCTTTGAGTGTGTTCGATCTGAATTCATTCGATAGGATTTTTTCTGAAACAATTTTCTCTTCATATAGTAGAGAGGTTAAGAATCACGTTTACTTCAAACGGCAAACTCGGATTTGTACCACGTGACCAAGTCTCTCCCTTTACTTGTTGTCGTTTCCTGTTCATTATTCTACACATAAATTAGTAGTTTCACGCAATTTTTTATCCATCCATAAGAATTGCTTTGAGCTGTTTTCATCTGCTCATTTTCTATTTTGAGAAATTCTCAACTTGAATCTGACGGTTGCAGTATACGTGAAACGTAACCTCTCTAGTGACTGATCCATTAACGTAGCACAAAATATTTTGGCAATTATATAAGGGAAGGGCCCAGTTAGAGAGGAATGGCTTAGTAAAATTTGATTGTTCAAAAGAGAACAGGGCTTTTTGGACAGGGAAGTTACTAGTAAAGAGATTACGCTAGGTGATAAGAGTCATCTGAAAGATTTAGAATCACGTCTAGGCAAACGTGAGATTCAAGTTGACAATTTCTCAAATTAGGAGATGTACGGGTAAAAACTTTCCAAAATAATGAAAAAGAACATGAAACTGCTTATTTAGCTTGTGGATAAAATAAAGATTAAATGGCAAGTAAAGGGAAAACGTGGCCTCGTGGTACGTTTTGACGTTCACAGTTTGCCGCAAACGTGAGTCTAAGTCTCAGTCTCTATTAATCCAATTCGTGACAACGGGTATGTTAGTACCATATTCTGTTTCAATCCTTTGCTAATAGGGATGGGAACATCACTTCGGTCGAAGTGAGAGACGACGTGGAGCGATGAAGGATTCTGTATTAATTTGGCACTGCGCCACCCGAAGATGCGGGGAGGGCTGGGTAGGTAGCAAATTCTGTCCCTCCTACGGTAACTTGCAAAAGACGCTTTCTTGATTTCAAATTAACTGTTAAACCTTAACCGATTAATAGAGAGGTGGGAGAAATCTCGATTAACTGATAGGCGGCATTCGAAGTGCGAACTATAGCATAATTATGGATTCCAACAGAATATGAATATTCAAATGACTTTGAATAGCAAGTGGGTGATTAGGACGTAACACATCAGAGAACTAAAGTTATTTGTTAGACCAAGAGATCTTGTGATCTCTTGGCTAGACCAAAATATATGAGGAACCATAACAATTGAAGTAGACGAGTCCAGTAAAGATTAACCACATTTTGTATTAATTAAAAATACATTTATTTATCCTTCATTTGACTGAAACTAGTAAAGATAAGCGATGAATTTCTTCAACCTACAAAGTAAGACTAACGTTAAATGACAGGGAGACAGCCTGGTCAAGCGATCAGTGCTACGGACTTGTAAAATGCCCTTTGCAGCTAGTCATTCACGTGGTACAAATCCGCCTTGCCGGAGAGCAAAAGTTGCACTGGGACAAGACAAACAAAGAAAACTACCATTTAGAATTATGTATGTATTTTATTTCTCTTGTCCCAATGCGACTTTTGCTCTCCATCGTGGAAGTTTTGCACCACGTGAATGGTTAGCTGCAAAGGGCCTATTTAGATGTGGGGGGTTCAGTCCGCCAGGTACCTTAGTGACGTAGTTTCTCGATCGTCCCGAGTTCACCCAGAAGCCGATTAATAGTAATCGGCTCAATGCACGGCAATAAATAGCCGACTGGTTCGGCTCCACTTTTTTTTCGAGTTTTTTACACCGCAGCGGTTGTATACAAGATTATATCTTATATTTTAAAGAAATATGCCAGTTCCGAGTTCCAAAAACCCTCGCTTTCAAAATGAGGCTAGGTGCACAACCTTTCTTGTGAAAATGAGTTTTATTTGCATGAGAATGAAAAATGATTTCCATATCAAAGGCTGTGCACCTACCCTCGTTTTGAAACAGAGGCTCGGGGGAACTCAGAAATGGCCTATTATTCTGAGTAAATGTACAAAATAATAATCAGTTTATTAAACCCTTTGGTAGTGTATAACACTAAATTACAAGGGCAAAATATCGCCTTTTCAAAAGAAAAAAATCACGAGGCCCATTAGTCCTTCTATCTTATCATGCTAGCAGCCATCGTTAACTACTTTGTTTTGTGTGAATACCCAAGCGCGCGTGAAAGTTTACCACTATCGTAGCCTACTTAACTGGTTGTGTACAGGATTTACTACGCAAGGAATTTTCGCGAGCGGTGACTTGCTCCCAATCTTCACGCGGCTCTGCCGGCAAAATTAAAATTACAGCAGTCGCCTTAGACTACGAGTAGTCCCCCGTTTTCCCTCAGGGATAGTAGAGAGATTAAGATTCACGTTTACGGCATACGGCAAACGGCAAACGGCAAACGGCAAACGGCAAACGGCAAACGGCAAACGTCAGTTTAGAATTTCTCAGAATAGAAAATAAGCAGGTAAAAACAGTCCAGAACGATTCTTGTGGACAAAACTGGCATAAAACTACTTATTTTTGTGTAGAAGCAATAAACAGTAAACGAAAAATAAGGGGAAAACCTGGTCACGTAGTACAAATTCACGTTTGCCGTTTGGCGTAAACATGAATCTTAATCTCTCTAGTAGAGCGAGCGAAACGCGAGCGGGCGTGAAAATCACCCCACGCGAGAAAAGGTGACATGCAGCGTGGGGTGATTTTCACGCGCGCTCGCGTTTCGCTCGCTCTACTATCCCTGAGGAAAAATGGGGGACTACTCGGAGTCTACAGCGACCAGCGAGGAAGACTCAATCTAGTGCCCAGGGACTGCGGGCCAAAAAGCCAAAGGACAGTGAAAGACTCTGGCTACGACATTGATTTTCTCTCTTCCCTCCGCGTGTCACCTTTCTCGTAGTCTGCTACACAGCGTTGTGTGACGACACTAAAAACGGCTGGTGGCCAGAACCTCTTGATCTTTAGAACCTCTAATTTGATAGGTTCTTGTTGGCCCGAAGCTCTATTGTTTCAGAGTTGGGGTTCATTGTTAGTTTTATTTGGGTTAGGGCTATCTATTGTTTTCTAAACCAATCCTATGAGCCGTTCTTAGGCTTCCGGTTGTGTAGCAGACTACCCCTCTTGTAGATACGGAACAAAACAAGCAAGGCTGATTTTACAGTCTGGAATATATATTTCTTTTACCAAAATTTCGGAAGGCACGGCCTTCTTCTTCAGGGTCTTACAGGGTCTTTCTCGTGGATGACTGTTCAGTTCACGTACGCTAGCGTATTTCGTTCTCTCAGCTATCCCTTTGGAAAATGAGGGACCTACACGTGGTCTAGAAATTTCAGTTGCAGCCTCTCTGAAAATAAGATGTGATTTGCCACATCGATTCTTACACAGCTATTTGTCAAGTTCTGTTATATTAGGCTGATTTAGCAACAGAACGGAAACGTCAGTTGACGACGGCGCGCGCATATCAAACAACTGGCTTTACCAATGGCAGAGCGGCAAATTGGGCACCGGAAGTCGTGTTTAGTCCTTTCCGCGCGCTTTCCCGTCGTCAACTGACGTTCCCGTCCTGTTGCTAAATCAGCCTATTATCTTTCGGAATAGAGAGAAAGGGTGGAATAACTTATTTTTTAGTTAAAGTGTGTTCTTGTATGAACGTGCTGGGCAAAACTTATTTATTTGCTCTTTTTTGACAACGATTTGCTATATAAGAGTTTTCAACCCACTGTTTTTGCATCAATTTATTAACTTAGCTGCTAAATTTTTCAAGGTGGCCATAAACATTTACGTAATTGTCGATTTTCTTGACAAGGTTGAGTCCGCCTTCTTGCTATTAAAAAGTATTCACCTTTCAATCAGTTTTCTTGTTATGGGGAGTTTTGTCAGTTTTGGTAAAGCGCATGCCGGGCATTAATGAAATGTATGTTAATTGTTTTAAACCGTGCCGCTTTTTTCTTTTCATCACAAAGGGCAGCTGCAAAATTTCCAAACTAATTTAAAGTTCCATTAACTAGAGTAACGTATATTTGTTTGCTTATGTCAAAACTCTTCTCACGTAGAATGTTATGTGGTAATTCATTATTTCATGCATGACCACAAGGACACGAAAACAGAAAGGAAATTGTTTTGAGCTGTAAAATCAATCAATCGTCTTTAGAAACCTTGAGGAGAGGTGAACAGTTCAATTCAAATATTTTCTTTAATGGGAGGAACTTTTGTATGCGTTTTGAACGTTGCCAGCTGACTGACAGAAGGTGCCATTCGCTTGTTCATGATCAGTTTAACTTAATTTGAATATAATCTTTTTCATCCAGAAAGGAAAATTTTAATCGAAACAGGCTGTAAAAGCTTATAATTAGTAGTATGTATTTTGCGGCCACAGACCTTCCTCCTGTTCATCAAAGTTTTTTCCCTTGTTCGTGCGGGGGGCGTGAGTAAGATGCAGAACCGCCGAATCATTGCCCTCGCTGTTTTAAACACTGTGCTCAGTATTTTTGGAACTGTAGTGAATTCATTGGTTGTGTTGGTCATCTTGACGAACAAAAATCTTCAAAAAGGATTGAATCTTCTGATTTTGAGCCTTGCCACAGCGGGGCTTCTGACCTGTGCCATAGCACAACCGATGTATGTGCACGCGATACTCTACTGTACGGACGAAGCTTCGATGTTTCAGGAAGCGTTAATTGTGGTTGCATTAATAACACTGCACGCTTTAACTTTAAACCTGGTGGCTATAACAATTCACAGGTGGAAAGCTCTATCGCGGCCATTTACACATCTCCTTCTTGTTTCAAAGAAACATGCCTCACTTGCAATTGGAGGGGTTTGGATAGTGTCCATACTTATGGGCGTTTTCTTTGCCACCAAGCCGGGAAAGCTTGTTGCGGCTTATGTTCACTTAGCGATGACGCTCGCTTGGATCGGAGGGTATATCAGGCTTTTCTGTTTGGTTAAAAAGCAGAGGAGCAAAATCGCCTCATTAGAGTGTTCACCGACTGCACAATTCCAAAAAGCAAGCATAAAATTCGAAAATGAAGCGTTGAAGACGTCAGCTATTCTGGTGGGCTTGTCACTGCTATGTTTCTTTCCTGACATAATATTCGACTTTATGGGACACGTTGATGAAATCAGAATGGCATGGGAGTTTACAGTTTTGTTTCTAAATTCGTCCTTAAATCCCTGCGTTTTCATCTGGCGGAGCCATCAATTTAGAGAGGTCCTTGCAAAAAACGTTCGACATGTCTGGCGAGGGAGGAAATGATGAAGAAACAGTTAAAACTACAGGGTGTCCTAAAAGTTCGTTCCTCTAATTTCATGCACTAAAACTTTTGATCAAAACTTTATTTTTACGTGAAATTTCTAGAAGAAGTTTACTTCCCCATCGAGTACATGTATTCAGAGTTTCAGTAACTGGCACAGTGCCCTTTTTTTTTATCATTTTCTATAGCCGTTGCGGCATGGAGTGGGATACAGTGTGTAGACCCACAGATGATCCATTTTGAGCTTTTTTATCACCTGGTGCGCAGGAGCCAGTTCATTCCTCAAACAATATTTGTTTAGTTTAGGCAGCTGAAAAAAAAAACATATTTTGGGCATTTATCCAAGAAAGATAATCATCCTGGGCCCCTTCTACAGCAAGGCCTTTGTACTTCTTTACAAATTTGAGACGAGCAGGGCGTTACTTGGTAGACTAAGCTGAGAGGTTCGCTTTTTTTTTGCTATCTCAGTGGCCTCTAATTTTAAACATTCGCTTTTCGGATTTTTCCAGTTTTTTAGCTGTTTCTACAACAGATAAGCCAGTAAATCGAAGTATACATGCTTATGCTCTCACGTAGCTGAACGTTTTTGCGCTAAGGGGGTTTATCTTTCGTGATATTCACAAAAAAACAAGGAATTAAGGAGTTCGAGCAATTTGGGCTATAAAATACGAAAAATATGTGGCTGGAAAATATGCTCGCGCAAGCGCACCTTTGGCGCGGAAGTATACATATCGAATATTCGAGTCAAAACATGGCACAACAAGTATGAAAATAGTAAATTAGATTGAAAGACACAACTTTTGACTAAACGATTTGCTTAACAAGTCCAATCGTACTAAAATACAGACTTATAAAGTAGAGGAACGAACTTTTGGGACACCCTGTATACTGCAATTTTCAATTAAACAAGTTGTTTAATGACTGAATGACTTCGGTCTCTTTGTATATAATTAAAGTAACCATTCTTGTTTCAATGGAAGACGTTTTTCTACAATACTCGTCACATTAGTTGCGACAACAATGATATTTTCTGCCCCCTCAATGTTGGTTTTTGCGAGTTGGCATCACAGAAGTAAAAAATACAACACTGGGAAGGAAGGAGCACAACTTTTTGTCGGAATATGGGTGCTGCACGGGGTCTCCCACTGTGACAAGGACAGGTGCGTAAAGTTTGAGGTTCTACCTTCTAATAACCCCAGCTTGTCGTGGTGGATAACGTACAGTAAATGAAAGACATTTACAGTGGAACTTTAATTGAACGAAGTCCTCGATATAAAGAACGATTTTCTTTACCCCAATAATGAATAATAGCAAAACATATGAAATAGAAACCTCGTTATAGGGAATAAATTTTGTCAGACCCTTTGTACTGTCGCAATTTGTAATAATCATCGCACTTTGTAATACCTGTCGCAATTTGTAATAAACCGTGTTGCACTTTGTAATAAAAAAGCTGTCGCAATTTGTAATAACTGTCCATCGCACTTTGTAATAATTCCATCTCACTTTGTAATAATGTTTTTAGAGTGATTCAACTTACTTCGCCAACATTAATATAATGCCAAAATATGATTATAACATAGCTAGGAAATTTCGGCTAATCAAATTCAATAGCGCGAGCGTGCTTCATATTCCTATTGAGCACGCTGATGACGTCAATAAACTATTCGTAATTCCTCGAGTTGTTGTGAGCTTAGCAATTCTGAGTCTCCCGAGTGCATCCATAACTCAGCAATAGACAATGAAGCGTTTACCATGTGTTTTATAAGGAAATTTAAGAGGAAAGGTTTGAATTTGTTAACCGATAGTAAGGAAAAGAGGTGAGTGTTGTTGTTGTTGTTGTCATCTCGGCGAGCTGTGCGGGCTATGGCGTGAGATCATTCTTTGCAAAGTTGTTTTCTCTCAATAACAATTTTTCGGTAAATTAAAAGTTTTCCGGCACCTAAATATGGATTTTGCAATCATTTTAGAGTACACTTTCTCTCAGTTTCAGGATAAAAACATAAGATTAACTGTGAGGAAAAAAAATATAGTCACGTAATCATTAACGCGTACTGCTTAAAATTTTCAGTTAACTGCTGCATTGATCGCTTTGATAATGTTATAAAACAATTAGTTCATGCTGCAGCTGTACGTATGTCGAGATATTGAGCACTTGGGAAGTTTGGAGAGCACTCAAAAGGCTAGAGTTGCACTCGGCTGCGCCTCGTGCAACTCTTACGCCTCTTTCGTGCTCTCCAAACTTCCCGCGTGC
Organism: Porites lobata; assembly: GCA_942486035.1. Classification (NCBI taxonomy): domain Eukaryota; kingdom Metazoa; phylum Cnidaria; class Anthozoa; order Scleractinia; family Poritidae; genus Porites; species Porites lobata. The sequence continues at coordinate 2,176,339 of CALNXK010000067.1, forward strand.
TCAATATCTCGACATACGCACGCTGCCGCATGAACTAATTGTTAAATGGTACTTCGAAAACAAGGATGATGACGTCTCGATCTGGAAGCACGTAACTTACAAAATTACTTTTGATTTATATCTGCGCTCATTCAAATCATTTAACTTATTCACGGTCCTAAACATTTTTTTTAAAATTAATGTTGATTAGTTATCTGACGTACGAAATTCTGTATTCTTAAACCTTGCTATTGTATTAGATGGTTTCCATGCAATGGTTCACGGCTGGGGGGTGTACTCGATCCCTTATCCCTTATATGGCTAATACGGAAACGTGCCGCTGGACAGAGCGTTGTCAGAGTGCAGAATCTAGACACACTAGACACAAACGAGCCATTATTAAAAGGCATTTAATTTCCACAAATTGCAGCATCCATCCTTACATCATTCAAAAAAAGATACCAGGAAAGCTTTCCTTTTTAGATCTTATAACAGGTCGACACAACACCGTCCTTGTCTAACACGCAATCTTAAAACAAGTGATAGTGGCTTCTATATTTTGGCCAACTTAATCAGACGAGGCCTGTAAAAATTCAAAATTTAATTTACTGCAAATAAACAAAAAGGTCACCAGTGGCGAACCGTCGAACCACAACAGAAACATAAACACACAATCCAATTATTCGCTGGCCGATACCTTTGTATGTACCTGTTTTTATAAAACTCACTTGGGGTCATACACTGAGCCGGCTGGCCATTTGGTCCATTATTCTCTCTTGATTTGGACCCATAGAGGAACAAAAAGAGTATCATTCCATCTTAAAACAATTTTTTTTCTATGGAGCCCTCTAAAGCAAATACCGTGTGGATAGTAAAAAATTCTCCTTCCCTGTGTACAACTAGTAAGACCTTGCAATTCTTTCGAGCGTGTTCAGGATTTTTTTTCCACAAAATGCAAAGGATAATAAACCAAACCATCCATTACTACTTGAGTTACCCTATCTAAGGATCAAATCAAAGACACAAAGCCAACAAGGTAAAAAATGATACCCTATTTAAGGTTCGAGATCCTCAGCGGTACTTACCTACCTAGCCCGTACATGTATATGGGATTATCCCCCCCCCATCCCCACCCCCACCCAGAATACTTCAAGTGTTACGTGGCAAGCAAACGTGGATTGGGACGACGAATTCCAGGTTATTCATGAATTTTTTATTGTTAAATGTTGCTTTTGTTATTTAAATATTTTTGAATTCAAATATATGAAATGACTCATATCTTTTTTTTGGTGACGTCACAGGAAGTTTCATGTCTTTCATAAAAGTGATTCTCGTTGGTCACGTGGTTAATTAAGGCAGAAAAATTTATGTCTCAAGACATGCATGTTTGACCAAAGAAAATAATTAAGTTTATTACAAAGTGCGATGGAATTATTACAAATTGCGACAGCTTAGTTTATTACAAAGTGCGATGGACAGTTATTACAAATTGCGGCAGTTTTTTTATTACAAAGTGCGACAGGTATTACAAAGTGCGATGATTATTACAAATTGCGACAATGACCCTTGGTCCTTCGTTAAATCGAGGTTCCACTGTGGTAAGGGAAAAATCACTCGAGGACCAAAACATAGCTGGATTACATCCACTTACTGGTGGCCAAGTATTCCTTCATTACCTTTGGTGATTAAAAGGACATACCGTAAACAGCCGCACAAACTCCCCCGTTTATAAGGCTCCCAGTTTTAGAACCATCTTCTTTTAAACAAAAAATATGTCCGATTATAAGCCCCCTACAACTGAGTTGAAATTAATTTGATTTATTATGATGTTTTGAAGCTTAATTAAAAAACGATAAATTTAAAACTTGTTTTGATCAGCACTGCTCTCTTACCTTACAATTCCTAGTACCCAGTAAACCGCAGCTATATCTTGTTTGTAGGAGTTTTTTCTATTTCGGTTATATACATCCTCGGAGACCCAGGGGCAGATAGTGGGGACGAGGGAAAGTCTAAACGGGCGGAAAAATATGGCACGACGAAAAGTAAAGAACGGCGAGAAGAGCCCCTTGGGACAATGTCTTACCAGACCAGTTCCAAACGGTCGCCGCCGTTCTGGCTTCTGATTGGTGCCAGAAAACTTGTGTTTTTCTGTTTTTCTGGCACCAATCAGAAGCCAGAACGGCGGCGATCGTTTGGAACTGGTCTGGTGAGACATTGTCCCCAGGGGCTCCTCTCGCCGTTCTTTACTTTTCCTCGTTCCATATATATTTTTCCGCCCGTTTAGACTTCTCCTCGCCCCCTTTATCTGCTCCTGGGTCTCCGAGGATGGGTTATATATAAGGCCCCACGGATACAACCCCTCCGATTAAAAGCCTTCCTAAAAACCCTTACAAAGATGTTTAAGACCAGGGATTATTAGGGGGGGTCACGGGAGATGAACAAACTCTCTCACTTGACGTATATCGGAGAGCAATAGTTTTTAAAAGTCATGCAACCCTGTCAGTTTTAAGTATCTTGTCGAAAAAGCTTGATAAATTCATATACCTTTTATACTCCATTAAGCGCCGTACTATCGTCGATTTAACGTGGCAAGTGGAGACTAATTATAAATTGCCAGTAAACGCTGCACCCAATCACAGGAACGCAGTGTTTATGGCAGGATCATAAAAAAACTCGGAACAACTTTCAAATATGTACCATCCAGTGAGACAGTTACGATTCTATCTCAGAGACTAGCTAACTTTTGACGCTTTCTGTTTAGTATAATAATATCATTAAGAAATGATTTATTGTAATTGCGGTCAGTGATTTAAGACATGTGGTTTTTAAATAAATGTTGCCCTCGGCATCAGCCCTAAAAACTGGATAAACGCCTCGGCGTTTATGATCAAGTACATATACGGTCACCACTGCACGCAACTGAGCCTGGTACTTGTAACTGTTGGGGTACATTAAGACAAACTTGGTATTCCTGTGGAAACGGTCTTTGGTAGATAAATTACCCGTACCCTTTCGCGAAAACGGTCTCTTTCAAATTCACCTGTGAAACTAAGAGAGGCTACAGTCACTACGTGATTTAATTGTCGGTTCTGTAGGTAGTATCTCAATACAAGAGATATAGTTTGCTGATATAGTTCGTGAGAATTGCCTATGGCTTTCAGACTACTTTGATCGGTTGAATGCTCAGCTGATTGCTCTAGGAAATAGGATACTTCATTCAATGTACAACTTGTATCCACTTTAGTCTCACGACATTTTTTTACTCTTAGCGCCGGCGGTGTTTACGGGCAAGCACTCCTCCTCGTTCTTGTCTTGCCGGAGTTTTCATTGCTTGACACTGTTCGGGATCCATAAAACTAGACTGCAGAACAGTCAATTTTTTTCTCAAAACAGGCTTTTCAAGGCGTGAAGCATTGGCGTGAGATTTTCGCCAGATGCGCACTAACACACTCTCCGTTTTCACCCGCCCTCCGGGACTTTTGTTGACATTTTCACTGCTTCTTGACCGACGCAAAAATAAGGGTTGTTTTGAAGTCTTAGCTACCCCAGAACTTGTTTGTTTGCTCTTCTTCAGCAATGATTTTCTAGGAGTCATTTGCCCATTGTTTGAATGTCAATTAAGCAACGTGTCTGCTAAATTGTTCAAGATGACCATTAAACTTTTCTTTTTTGTAAAATCATGACCTAATTTCGTTGACAGTGAGTCCGCTTCCTGGATGTCTTGCTAATGCCCACCTACCACTCGATTTCTTTTATCTTTTTTTAAGTTAAACGAAGTTACCTTTTCTCGTTAATTATGCCGTGTTTGTTCTACTTAGCACAAAACGCAGCTGCAAAATTTCTCAAACCAATTTTAATTTTTAGTCACCAAAGTGTGCATATTTGTTCTTTTCATGTCAAAGCTCTCTTTACTTTTCAAATAATATGAGTACTACAATGAACACTTCATTTTTTTTTTTACTTGCGATCACGATAACCCGACAACAGAAACAGAGTTGATTTTGACCATCGATAAAATTACTGGTCGTTCGCAACAATTAGGTGAGGGGTTAACAGTTCAATTCAAATCTAGGCCACAGTGCAATAAATTGGAATACTCTTCAGTTTCCCGTTGCCAAATTGAAAATAAAGAAAGCACAATTCTCTTATTTACGTAATTCAGGTAAAATTAAATTGAATTGCAAGATTTGTTTATCTGGTGAGGAAATTAGAAATCCAAGCAGTAATTATAACTTTAATACCTGAAAGAGTCTCAGATATTCAAAAGATATACCTCGCAGCCTGCCCAGTTCGTCTTTGGTCGCGTCTATCTTTTCTAAAACAACATGCAGAAAAGCCGAGTCATTGCCCTCGCTTCTTTAAACTTGCTACTCAGTATTTTTGGAACTGTAATGAATTCATTGGTCGCGTTTGTCATCTTGAAAAACAAAAACCTTCAGAAAGGATTGAATCTTTTAATTTTGAGCCTTTCCACGGCAGATCTTCTGAACTGTGTCGTAGCACAACCGATGTACGTACACGCGATTCTCCACTGTACAGATGAAGATTCGACGTTTCAGCTAGCGTTAATGGTGGTCGCACTAATAACACTGCACGCTTCGACTGCAAACTTATTGGTTTTAACACTTTACAGGTGGAGAGCTCTCTCACTGCGATTTGCTCACCATCTTCTTCTGTCAAAGAAACAGGTCCTCATTGCGATTACTGTGGTTTGGTTGCTGTCTATATGTGCGGGCGTTTTCTTCGCCACGTCGTTGGGAAAACTCGTCTCGCCTTATCTTCACTTGGCAATGATATTGACTTGGGTTGCAGGGTATATCGGGCTTTTTCGTTTGGTTCAAAAACGTAAGAGAAAAATCGCCTCGTTGGAGGGCTCACCAACGTCACAATTCCAAACAGCTAGCTTAGAGTATGAAAACGAAGCGGTGAAGACGTCAGCTATTTTAGTGGGCTCGTCGTTAATATGTTTCCTTCCTGACTTAACGTTTGAATTTATGGGACGCGCTGATGAGAACAGATTGGCTTGGGTATTTACAGTTTTGTTTTTGAGCTCGTGCTTAAATCCCTGTCTTTTTATCTGGCGTAGCCATCATTTTAGGACAGCACTCGGAAAGGCCTTTCACCATTTTCCGCGAGACCAGAAATGATAATGACGAAGTAAAACTGTTTCATAGTGTTTAATTATACAGTAGTTCTTTTAATCAAAACTATAACAAAATTGTCAAATCTGATACTCGTGATTAAACAAATCGGACTCCCGCTACGCGGTCGTCCGATTTTGTTAATCACTCGTATGATTACAGACCGAATTGGACTCCACTCAGTCCTTTTACCATTACAAATTACTGATTTGCGAAAGTATTTCAATTTCATTTTACCTTATAATTCATAAATGGGTTCAGGCATCCACTAATAAAAGCAGTTCTAACGCAGAATTTTTATTCCCATTATGGTCGGAGGGTTTCAAAGTCCACGATGGAATATTCTTTAAAAGGATATTCAAATGTTGTACAGAATTATTCAGAATCCGCCTCAGACAACAATCCTTTTCGTCAGTGGTTTGCAAGTAAAGGCACACAGACTACTCGATGGCGGCTTGTTTATCTGCCCCTTAACCATTAACTAAAAACTAGCCTGTTTCAGGTGTTCAGAGGGTGTTCCAGCCCCATTCCCGTTTTTAGCCGGCGTACGGGTGTACTTGGGTATGATCGATGATGTCATCTACTAGCCTTCGCTCGGGACAGAGGTTATTAGGGACCTTCCAGAAGCTTAGACAACAATGAAAATGTCGCAAAGTAATAAACTTTGTGTTCTTTCAAACTTTTTTGGGATGAATCCAAGTCGTCCAGTTACTTTGAAGGAGCGGGATTTGGTTGGAGCTGAATGAAGGGTCTGAATTCAGAAAGAGATGGTAGTAAAATTTTTCACCTTCAAGAGCGGTTCTTGTTCTCAAGGACCTCTAGTAAACTTAAAATTCAGAGACATTTCAGACATTTCATGTCGTAGTTGGACGGTTAAGTGATTTACGAATTTACACGCGTAGAGTTGTTGTTTTGCTTCTAATATGTAAACGTAATGTAGCCAGTGTTTAACAAAACCGCGTTCTAAGTCATTTTCAATTTGCCAACCGGATTTTATCTAAACATCATTTACTCTGAAAAGTTTTATGAAAGCATATAGAGAAGACTAGAAAAGCATTTATCCTCTCAAAACAACCCACCAAAGAAGAGATATGGAGTTTCGAAGATTCGTTAAACCGCGGCTTAAGTTAGACTTCGTTTAAATATTTGGCACTATGTGTTTTAGCCGTTCCCGTTGCCGTTGTAGTTTCGTAAGGTCCGTATTGGATATGCTCCAGTCTTTCCGTGCGGGAGACAACAGACTTATACCCCTTTGATTAATGGCTTCTGCAAAAGGTTAGACCTTCTAGTCCGTCTCGGACAGGAGCCGGGTAATCGCCTCCTGTCTCAGATAAGGATGATAAACTGTAGGTCCCGTATCACACACCTTGGGCCACTCACAGTTCGTAAAATAGTCCCTTGTATGGTTGTCCAATCTCAATTCACCTGTACATAGGGGACACTTATAATTCATTTTTCCTCGATTCCCTCATTGCAAACCATGTGCACCTGGCTAAAGATAGCCTCCCACGCAAACGTTCTTAGGGGTTCGTCAGGAATGATTGCGTGACGAACCCGTAAGAACGTCTGCGTGGGAGGCTAGGCTAAAGACCTCAACCAGTGTTTTAAATTATCCCTGAAAAGTCCAGAGAGGAGTGGATAATGTGATTATTTCCATGTTTTAATTTTCAGTTTACGACTTCCGGATCGATCCACACCTGTCTTCTTCTGTCCTAGAAGACCCTGGGGACGAGGTTCTATCTTTTACCCAGATCTCACTCTGTTTTACCTTTGCCTTTGGCCGTGGGAGACCTGGGTACAAGATTAGCTGGAACGCCTGTCAAAATAATATCCTGCAAAAACTTGTTTCAAGCAGTATCCGTTGTTTGTTATTCTTCCGTTATCATGAGATTTATTTATTGGTACTGTTGTTTGATTCAAAGCGATGTGTCAGCCCTGGCTGGTGATATTTACCTTATTTGTCAGTGCGAACTGGCAAGGTGTTTTTATTCTGGCCTTTGATGGCAGCCGAGAAACTGAAACCTGCTCGGCGCCGAACCAGCCATGCAATGCGCCATATCCGAAACTTAGAAGACTTAATGGTGTACAGGTAAGATGGAATGTCTCCTTCAAGGACTTTAACCTTCCTCAATACAGCCTGCTACTGAACGTGTTATTTGTCCTTACTATATCCCCCTTTTTTCCTGTCGCTTAAATTCAGTGTGCTTTTAAAAATCCTGATAAATCTTTCCATGCAATCTCTCTGTAAGCTAATTGTAAGTCTTAATTCAAGTGTTGCGATGTGAATCTAAGGTATGAAAGCTTTAGGTAACCAATTATATGATAAGCCATTAAACAATTTCGAAAAATAATTTTTAGGCTGCTTTAAGTTCTCAAGTTTGTTTGTTTGTATTTTTCTTTAAAATATCACATCTGTCAGGTTGGCCATGTACAGAACGTCACATTCACTGATGGCAGGATCCGACAGTTAATTACTAAAAGCTTGAGACCACTTCTATTTGGTGAGAAAAGAATTTTGGAAAGATATATTTTACTCATGAAATATTCATCAATTTCAAAAGGCCAGTAACTCTTTAATATAGAAAAACAAGAACATCTACCTATTTTTTATTGGTTTATTCGATTTGAAAAATAGTCCTTGGGTAATACCCTTCCCAAAATGATGCCTCCTACTCAAGCTTTTGTTTGGTTTCCTCAATATGTGACAATTTTTTTTTAAAATCTTCCACTTCAAATACTTTTATGCTATTTCCACTAGAAATACCCAACTTTTTAAGTGCAGAGGAATGTGAACATATAATAAATCTCGCTGGCAAGATGGGTTTGTATGAAAGTACTACTTTGCCAGAAATCGAAGACCAAAAAGGTGAGGTTATTAACAGTATTAATTTAAACATCCCAGAAAATATTGATACCTCTCCTTAAATGGCAGGGTTCACACAGTAGATTGAAAAGTCCTTGAATTTAAGGGGAAATCCTTGAAAAGTCCTTAAATTTCTAAGCAAGTCCTTGAAAAGTCCTTGATTTTTCCTCAGCTTTGAATGTAGTGGCCTGGAAAGTGTTTTTGAATGCATTTTGGCTGTTGAAGACAGAATGTAAATCATAGCTCAGATAGTGATTTGCATAAACTATCAATTTAAGATATTAAGTGAACTGAAAAATGTAGAGAAGCTGGCAGAGCAAACAGTTCAAGCCTTTAAGTCCTGTTAGAATGAACTGGGAATGTGTATTTTTTTTTTATTCCTGGTAGGTGGTCCTTGAAAATCAAACGTGGTGCTTGAAAAGTCTTTAAAAGATGGTTGCAATTTTTTGTATGAACCCTGACTGGGGTTTCTTTGATTCAAGTCCCTACCCACCCCCTCAGGTCCTTTTAGCTTCTCACTCAAAATTAATTTTGCTGTGGATATGTTACAGGTTTAAATTAAATTCAGGTTTCAGTTTTTTTTATCCTAGGTTGATTCACAATTTCCTTTGTCTCCTAGTCCTAATTATTCAGGAATCAGGGCTAGGAATTCAAGGCAATTGAGAGTCGACCTAGGTTAAATTAAAATTAACTTGAAATCCAATTTGACCTGTAACATATACAAATTAACCACTGTTGCTCTGTAGAATAATCTCAATATGCTGTACTAAAGATCTGTTAAAGGGTAGGCTGTGACAGTAGCACATGATTTTTTTTTTATTGCTGCTATGGCAAATTCTTTAACATTAGTAATACTATTTCTGATGTCACAATTCTTTACTCTATGAGTAAAATAACATTTGTAAGACCATCAAACCTAATGTACTAGAAATCCTTTATTAAGCCCCTTTCTAATAAGGTCCTTTTTAGAAGAAGAATGCTGAAGGCCCCTTCTTAAGCCTTCCCAGCTCCCATGGCCATGTTTAGTTTTACGTACAGTTAGAAGAGAAAGACTGCATTAAGTGATGGTTCTTCCTCTCTTTTGGCCATGCCTATCAGCACTGTGTTTCGTCAACCACACTGTTTTGGTATAAAATCTGTCAGTGAATATTTCCCTCTGTCTGAAATCTCTACTTCGTGGAGCCCTCAAAGTTGCTTGAAAAAAAGTTAAGTGTCACTGTGGTATTCTTAAAATTTATGAATACCACAGCAACACTTAACCTTGATGAAGAAGACATTTAAGGTTAATAGTATCTAACACTGAAACTTGCAGCTTCAACTGAAGTGGAATTAAAAGAAGACTGTGAAGAGCTACTTGCAGCCGATGAAAACAATGATGGCAAGATTTCTTCATCGGAGGTATGATAAGTAATTATTTTCCAGTATAATAATATTTGTTATATTTAATACAATGCAAACAAGGACTTTCACTTATAACGTAACATGAGTCCATGCTGTAAACTATTTTTTGCTTTTTTCTTGTCTCTGGAAATTAGAATGAATTTTTAACAAAAGAATAATGATTATCAATTTAAAGTTTTTATCACAAACAAAGAATATGTGAATTAAGATACTTTAATGCAATGTTTAATGGAAAAAATTACATTTTTACGATATTCGATATGTCTGATTATGATCTATCTCTTTTATCAAATCAGTGTTTGCCCATCATGTGACCTCAAGTGTTTTATACAGGGATATACAGCTAAACTAAACAATAAGTAACCTTTAACTTGTTTATAACTGTCTCTTTCAATCATGTGAATTTTTACTTCCCACACCAGGCAGTATCAATAAAAATATTATGATTTTATAATGATAGAGCCTCTGTATGGCTATCCGCAGACATCAATTTTGTCATGCATGTTCTATCAAGTCCTCGGTTTTTCAGGCAGAATTGTCACACATCAAGGATTATTTTGCATGGTAGTGCTACTGGCAAACTCAAAGCAAACATCACTGTGACAAACCAAACATGCAACTCAAAGAAGTAACAGGTCTAATAAGCAAAACAGAAACTGTTAAAGTGCAGCACACTTTTTGGAAGGTGTCTTTGCTGTCATTGCACAACTAACATTGTCAAACTTTATTGGAATGGTAAAGGGATTGGGCCTTAATCTCTAAGATTGTCACTCATGCATCAATAGTGATCATTAGGATTTTGATTTCGTTGGAAATACCCATACAATTAGGCTCTATAATGATATTGTATTGTGTGATAAGATATATAGTTAACAGACGGTGACCATCACTTTCAGGTGAGAAAATATTTAAACGAAACAGATGGCATTTTAGTAACAGTTCAAGAGATTGATTTGATGTAAGTAATTTTGAATAATTCAATAACATCCTTAGGGTTTTAGTTAAAATGTTGTTTGAAAATTGGTTTTTTTAAGTCCTACTGCAGTCTTATAATAATTGATGAGCAAATTTTGGCTTACTTTGTTTTATCAGGTTAAGGGAAATAAACTTTGATAAAGATGGAGATGGTATGTTGCTACAATAACTTTTTAATTTTGCATGGCAGATAGCTAGCAGACATAACTAGGGATATAGAATGGTAAATTTGGGACTTTGCAAGACTGCGAGACTCCAAGACACAAAATCACCCAAAAACGAGACTTCGAGACCCATCACTAACACTTCAGAGATTTCGAGATCAGGCCCACATTATCAGAGACCCGCTCTTTTGGAGGAACCATTCTACACCTCTATAACTTTGCAGTTGATTACTGTTACAGGTCACAGGTCACACGTGCAAGTCACTGTTCTATCGATCTATTGGATCATGCTTAGGGCTAGCAGACACAATTAGTGTTGTTTATCTACTGTAGCATGGTCACCTGTACTGTAACCTGCGCTTGCGACCTGTGACCTGCATTTGAACTGCCATTTATTTTTGTCTCTAATAGGTATCAGTATTTACAGATTAAAACAATAGTTTTATAGCCACTTTCAAATCTGACTACCACTGAGTATGAAATTGAGTGCAAGTATGACTTTGGAGTCTTAAGTTCATGATATCCCCCAGTCTATAACTTTTTCCCATTGTTGACTGACAAGCTCATAAATAAAGTTTATGGATAGGGTCAGCCTGTGTACAGATGCCCCCTCCCCTCAAAAGAAATAAGAGAGAGAGAGTCTCTCTCCCAGATTTTTTCTGAGGGGAGAGGGGCATCTGTACACAGTCTAGGATAGGGTGTGCTTAACTTAGGCACAAGAACCTGGTTTAAAAACCTGTACACTCCAATCTAAAGGTCCCTATTATGTGGTTTAATACATAAACAGGAGTGTTTTCTACTTTATAAAACACAAACCACAAGTATAAACAAGAGAAGTCTGATAGCCCATTCCGGGGGTGTACGCTGCAAAGAGATGTGAGCCAGAAAAACTCCTTCTTTCCTCTCCCTCTTGTCCTCCTTATTTTTTTCCCGTTCTCTGACTAGACATGCCACACCCTACAATCTGAACGCCTGGAATAGGCTTGAAGTCTGAAGGAGACATGGGTGCATTTGTTGTTGCCATTCTGTCATTCTAGGTTCCATTCAGCCTCAACCACATGTACATCATTCGCACAAGATAAATGTGAAAAAGTCAGTCACTGAAGTGTCTTTTGATAAACTGAGCTGGCCATTAGTCTCCTTTGCAGCTGTTCTTTCTGTTTTCATGCAGTGCTGCAACTTTGGAGCATTGCATGACAACGCAAAAAATGGCTGCACAGGAGACTAGATAACCATAGGTTCTTTTCAATTTGATCTTATTGTTCTTTTACTGTTCATTTCTACAAGGTGAGATAAGTTTGACTGAATGCATGAAGGGTGACCATGTAGTGCTTGACCAGTACATGAAAAAACTGGAAAATAATCATCCACGATACCGAACCAGACTTAGCCAACAGACATGGCTGACGATGACTGGAAGCAAGGATGCAGTGTTGAGGGATATACAAGAAAGGCATGGACACACATCTTTAGTTTGCTTGTTGTGTAAGCCCCTAAACTACGGGAGTGTACGAATATATGTATTGTCTCAATTCCAAATGAGTAAGAAAGAAAAAGAAATAGTTTGATGCTAATTCAAAATGGATTTTAAGAAATCTTTTTTGTTGCTCTACTAATCTAAGTAATGATGACATAATTTCTTAAAGGCTGGTTCTGAAAATGGGTATGGATTTTAGAGGCCAGGTCTGAAAATGGATGTGAAAAATGACATTTTTTGGTCTGAAATAGGGTCAGGATTTGGAGAACTGGGCAGCACACTTTTGAGTCTGTGGACGAAATCGTATGATGTGACCATTTAAATGAAAGCACTCTTCCTGTACTTACACATGGTGCTATTTATTTTTCAAAATTTCACAAAATGAAATTTGGAAATTTGGTTGAAATTTGCTTTTGGTAAATTTGGCAGTGAAAGGGTTAAAGAGGTATCATCTTGAGTAGATGCCCATAAAAAGGAGTTGACTGTTAACTCTCCAGTAGTTAGGGAGCAAGGGTGGCAAAACGATGAGACCCGGGCCACTTGCCTCCCACTAATGTGGCCTGGGTTCAAATCCCGTCATCGCTAAACGTGGGTTAAGTTTGTGGTTGGTTCTCTCCCTTGCTGCTCCAAGAGGCTTTTCTCTGGGTACTCCGCTTTTCCCCTCTCCTCAAAAACCAACATTTCCAAATAACTTATTCTCAGGTTTTTCTTGATAATGTTTTTGTTATTACTCTATGACTTTTGCATGCATTAGTCATGGCTGTTCACACTGGCTACTGCTGGTTGCTACCAGTGTCTTAGTCATGTCTATTATTTTGTGCGTTTATGAGCGTCCTTATAAGACAGTATGTAATACTACTTTTCTGTGATATATGAATTCCTGCTGTGTGCTGTTTAGGCGACGAGAATTTAGGCTACGAGTTGTCATTGATTTTCATTCTAGGTTTTAGATGTATAGATTAATATTCTACCTGACAGCAAAATTTTCATGTATTATTATTTTTTCAATTATTATTATTTTGGTGAATATCAGTATGTGTTGGAATACTGCCTTACCAGCTGCAAAAAAATAACTTTTTGAATGTTACATTTCGTTTTAGAGTGATCCAGTTGACCAAGTTACCAAGGATATTTGTGGAGCGCAGTGAAGAATTGCAGGTAAGCTGTGACCCCGCTTACAACCCCTGGGCTGGCAAAGGTAGGGCTCATTTTTGAGCAAAAAATTCAGTGTGTCCATTGTTTTGCAAGGCAAAAAATAATGGTCTATTTGCGTTTAAAAACTGTCCTAATATGTGTTCAAACGGCCTTTTTTGGCAGATAGTTGGGAGCTTGAGCGATCACGACCTTCGACGACTACAGACCTGTCTCCCTTACGTGTGCGATCTGTAAAGTTATGGAGCATGTTATATACGATCATGTTTTTGGACATCTGAGCGACTATAACATTCTGAATAGCCTACGTAGCAAGCGTTTCTGTGCGGTTTAGGAACAAAGAACGAGGAACAAGAGTCAAAGACCACGCGATAAATAACTCGTTGAATTTCTCGCGCGATCAAAACCGAAAGTCCCCTTCCTCTTTTTACTCCGAAACCAAACGGAAACGCTTGTTACGCAGGCCACATTCTGAAGGACTAATTTCAGGGCTGTTGTTAAGAGGCGAGGGCCGGGGATTTCCCCGACTACTACGAACGTGGTCCCTGGCTACTTTCAAAGTGAATAGAAGAAAAATAGAACCAAAAGAAACCCTTGCTGTTTGATTCCCTGCCTACTTTTGTATTCACCAGGCAACTTAAAACCTTAGTGACAACCCTTAATTGACAGAAACTCAATAGTATAGAGGCTGTAGAGGGTAAGGCAAGAGCTTCTGCAAGAACTGCTGGAATAGAGGACCGAGGACAGTGACTCGTTTGATACAGAAACTTAACTGGGAGACGCGAAAGAGCAAAGCTGATGCTGTTCTTCAAGATATCCAGAGGTTTGGTGGCTATCCCAATGCCATCATATGTCCAGCCACTACATAACTGCAGATTACCCGTCAGTACCATCCAGGGCACCCAACGTCAATTTTCGGAAAATATCTGTTCGGAAGACGATTTGAGATCTAGAATTATCGGAACATTTGTTGTAGAATTTCTTGTTTGCCTGCCTCTCCTAGAACATCTATAAAATGGTATAGTTGCCCGTTTTAAACGGATTTTTACCCTAAAAAGGTCACCTAGAATTTTCGGGAGCCTTTTTTCTGGCTGAAATTTTCGAAAAGGTAAGTTTTGATCCCTATATTTTTCGGATCACCAGACTTTCAGCTAGGAAATGCGAACAGATGAAAACTTTTTAGGGGATAAAAATATGCCTATATCTAAAGTTTTAAAAATACTAAAATACGTTTAACAATGCTATGTTTAAGTGGTTTTGAACTATATTCTCGTTGGGTGCCCCTTACCATCCTGCGAGATACATTGCTGCGAACTGTGGCACTAACGCCCGCGTACAAGGGGAGTTTCTTCCCCGCCACGATAAACTTGTGGAACAGCCTACCCTCTGAATTGATTACTCAGCCAAACATCAAAGGTGGACAATTTTTGTATTAATTGATTTATTGATTTAGTTTCTTAATTTTTTCAACACTTTCTTGTATATTTTGTTTATTTTGCATTATTATTATCATCATTATTATTATTATTGTGGATTATATGAATAATGTAAACTTAAACGTCTGGCACTGGCGTTTTTTTAAAGCTTCATTGCGAATATTCCAACTTGCTCAACTGTAGGTTAACATCACTACTGCTGTTTTTCAGGTTGTACAGTATGGAATCCATGGTCATTATCACGCGCATTATGACTCGTCACGGGATAATAATGCTTCTATCAGGATATGTTGCAGAAATGCAGGAGGAGGAAACGACACGAATTGCAGCTTGTGTCGGTAAAGAAGATTTTCTGTTGCACTGTCTTGTCAAGAGAGGCACATATGTCGGGGTTTGCGCGCAGGTGGAAAAAAAATGTAAAATTTGCAAATAATTGGAAATTAGGAGGAAGGAAATCAGGAGGAAGAGAGGGTAATGAGTTCTTAGTTTG
This sequence comes from Porites lobata, assembly GCA_942486035.1. Taxonomy (NCBI): domain Eukaryota; kingdom Metazoa; phylum Cnidaria; class Anthozoa; order Scleractinia; family Poritidae; genus Porites; species Porites lobata. The sequence goes on from CALNXK010000067.1 coordinate 2,191,417, forward strand.
TACACTAGAACAGCTTCCTCAACCCTGGCGAGCTATTTACAACCAAGCACGGAAAATTGTGCGATCAGCTACACACCACCATCTGAACGTCTGGAATAGACTATAAGCCAATGTTCGACAAAAAAATAATAAAAGTGCCGTCTTGTGGTTTGAGTTCCTTTAGATCTCCTCCAGTGAAGAGGCTGTCGGCTTGGCGCTACACGTCCTGTTACATACCCTTTCAGGGTGGAGTGCTTGCCGCACGATTGATTATAGTAAAACCACGTGAGCATGAATCAGCCAATAGGCCATTTCCGAGTTCCAAAACTTCCACTTTCAAAACGAGGCTAATTGCAAAACATTTTTTTGTGAAAATGAGTTTTATTTTCATGCGAAAAAAAAATCATTTTCACATCAATGGCTTTACATGTAGCCTCGCTTTAAAACAGAGGCTAGGGGAAACTCGGAAATGGCTTACAACAGTCGCAGTAATAAACTTAGTAAAGATTTTTTCGCGTTTGTGCCAAACAATAATTCTTCTTTCAGGTTTCTGACGATATTGTATTACCTCAACGATGTTCCCCGTGGCGGCGAGACAGCTTTTCCTGTCGCTGATGAAGAGATTTTTAACCAAACGGTGAGAAACGCGAACCGCAAAACTTATAGAATTTGTTGAAACACTGTGTTTTTCCACGTCACACCTTTTCAACCAGCTTATCTATCCTTTCCTTGTCTTCTCTTTTTCCCCTTCCCACAATATTGAGCTCTGGGCTCAGTTGTTCGATGACCGAGTGATTAGGGCTAGCCGGGGGTGAAAATTTTAACCCGGATTTATTTTTCTTTTGCTCAAAAGCATTTTCTCGGATATTTTTTTTTTCTATTCTTTTTAGAGTATCCAATTATCAAGTTGCTGACAAAATGGATTAAACTGAATTTGTCTTTACGCTTTCATGTCTGAATTTAAATTTCGCACTAATCGTGGGCTATCTTAACCCCCACTGTTAACAACTCGGCCCAACACTTTTTGTTTCAACAGATGTGACGAGGTTTGCGGGCAGCCGTTCCAACCTATGAAATAATTGTTTTAAGTAAGATTTCGAACGGTATTTCCAAGCTTTTGACTTTTTTATGCGACCGTCCTTTATTTTATGCACTTGTTCATGTTCATAGGTCTTCATAGTCAATCAGTAGGCCCTCCGTTCTTTGATTATTTTGTCGCTCATTCATTCACCTCCCTGTTCATCAAGTAAATGGTTCCTCCGTTCATCTTTTACAGGAGTTCCATGAAAAGGATTTGTCAAATTTAAGCACTCACTGCTATGATGCAAATATAGTGGTTCGTCCCACTAGAGGCACAGCGATCATGTGGTACAATCACGTGGTCGATAACGTGACTGGTTTGTTGGGTACTCAAGATGAGCGCTCTTTACATGGAGGATGCGATGTTCTGGAGGGTCACAAGTGGATTGCAAATAACTGGATAAATGCGCCATTCAAATGGACAGATTAGAGACATTAGAGACTTTATGATTCTAAGACGAGAGCGAATACGAGTACGAAATTTTTCAATACCAAGAAGTGCGCGCGCGTGAACCAACGTCATTTGGCGGGAAAACGCGACAGCCGTCGTCATTCTACTGCAAGTTCTAGCGAGAATGTCGCAGTTGCGGAAACAAGTTATTAAATATTAAAGTTTTGTCATTTTGCAGGGGAGGGCTTAGCTTCCTTCATTGAAGATAACAGTGCTAACTTTTCCGGTGAATCAAAAATACGATGAAGTTTTCTGGGGTCTCGATTTTTTGAGAATACGCCAAAAATCTTTCAGTCAAATCTCGTACTCATAGTCGTTCTCGGTCGCGAATCTAAAGGTCTCGATTTAGATTCGAGGACGAGGACTTGAATTAACTTTAGTATTTTCGCGTATTCTCTCAAAAAATCGATACCCCGGAAAACTTTATTGTACTTTCCTGACCAGAAAGGTTATTTGAATTGAAGGAGGTTAAGAATTCTCCTGATAGCATAATTTCAGAGCTTCTAACATTTGATAACTTATTTTCGCCACAACGACGTTCTCGCTAAAACTCGTAGTAGAATGATGACGGCTAATGCATTTTCCCGCCAAAATGACTCTGGTTCACGTGCTAGCGAGCAGTACTAAGTAGCCCTACTAAGTATTGAGAAAATCTCATTCTCTTGGCTGTCCTTGTCTCTTCGTTCTTACAGAACCACTTCTTAGAGCTGCAACAGCACTTTATTAAAGTTTTTTGATGTCCAGCACTGCGGTCAAAACTTTGCAAAACATCAACTTTAAAACATCAAGTGAAATTAAAAGTTTTCTGGTCACGTGGTCATCTCTGCCGTCTACTTGGTCTATCTTTTTATTGAAATCTCGTCAATTTCCTTATTATTATTATTTTAAAAAAATACTAACAAACGTACAGTTATTAATGGGATTGCATAAAACCCTCAGAGTAAGACTCGTAAAGCCTAGAATAAACAACGACAGAGGAGGATAGGGTTTTGACGAAATACGTTTTGCGACGTGCTGCGAAACGTTTTTTCAGCGAGAATGTTCTGAATGTTGTGAATGCCGACGAAGAACCAATCTCCAATTTGTTTTAGTTAGTTTGGGTACCATAAAGAAGCCGCAATTTGTAAGAATATAAAGTAATGGATTCATGAAATGAAGCAATAAAATGTACTTTCTTAATTTTTTAATGGCTGTAAAGCATAAAGATTCTTTTGTAAGTGAAGATAATGAACAATTACTGGATGATGAGGGTTAGCAAAATGTCGTGATTATTTAGAGGCGAGCAGATCAATTACTTGCCGACGCCTCAGGCAGAGGCAATTAATTTATCTGCGAGACACTGATAAATCACAATATTATGCACACCAAGTTCAACGCCGTAAAATTCCGAAAATAAGCCCCGGGGCTTATATTTTTTCAAAGGCCCCTTTTGAGGGGCTTATTTTTGGAGGAACTTATATTCGGAGGGGCTTATCTAGGGAGGGAAATTTGCGTTTCAAAATCGATCAGGCTAGCCTTAAAGTTGGAAGTAAATTTACCACATTGCTTTTCTTATTTTCTATTTGAGGGCAATTTTCCGAGTACAAGCCCTCCGGGAGCTTATATTTGCAGGGGCGATTTAACGGAGGGTTTTTTGCATTACCGGCTTGGGGGCCTTATATTTGGAGGGGCTTATTTTCGGAATTTTACGGTAATTGTGTTATAATTCAATCAGTGTGCTTGTTTTGTTGTATGCTATTCAGGGTTCGTATGGATTTTTGGATCCAAAATTCAAGTCTTTTTCCAGACTTTTTTTCCAAAGCAAAAATTTCTTTTTCCAGACTCGAGATTAACAAATAGGTTATCAATATAGACCTTCAACAACGCCGGAACAAAGCTTTCTTTACGATGCACTGCAAACGCACGGGCGAGGTTGAATGAGATTTGACCTAAACGAAGAAACACGCTTATCTATAAAGCACTTGTTGTAGCTTTGAAAAAAACCTCGGCTTTTTACCACTTTTCAGACTTTTTCCAGGTCTGGAAAATTGCTGGGACTTTTTCAAGATTCAAGACTCTGTACGAACCCTAGCGCCTACTTTTTTCACAGCCAATGTAAAATTATTTCCACGCTACGCTAGCCTTTGAGTAAGCTCTCCATTTTAAGTGACGACGTGGCCCCTGATGATTAGACGAGGTTGAGCAAAATATCGTGATTTGTCAATGGCCAGTATATCAATTATTTGCCCCAGCCTTCGACTTCGGCAAATAATTGATCTGCGAGACACTGACAAATCACGATATTTTGCGTAGCCTTGCCAGGAGTACCCTGGCTCCAGAGGTCCGTTCTCAAGATACCTAATATGAAATAAACCGTGCTTACGGGGTTTGTAAGGCTCCCGAGACGCTTCGCGCCTCCTTGACGCGGCTTCGCCGCGAAGGATCAGGATCGATAAGAAAAAAATATCGTTTGGAGCCCAGGGTATGCCAGGAGGAAACCTGAGGCGAGCAGTAAAGAGAAACGACTGTATTCGCAGGCTATTTATCATTAATTTTGATGACCGTCTTTGTTTTTCAATGAATATCCTCTGGAAGTAGAACGATCTGCCATTTTTACACAAGTGTGATCGCAAGAAGCTCTGTCAAATAGGTTTCACATAAATGGTAACACCACTGGATTTTGTTTAGAGATGATCTCGCTATAACTTGGTCAAAGGGGTTAAAGAACAAACTTCTTTGAAGGGTAGATCAAGACCAGACAGTGAGGTACATAAAACGAGTTTTTTACTCACTGTTTAAGAATTATAAAATAAACGAACAATTGCAGGTAAGTGATATGAAAAAAACTTTATCTTTATAAATACTTTTGTTTAATGTTCTTAAAACATTAATTTGTACAACACGGCTCTTCTTACACTTAAAATTCTAATAAAAGAGAAAGGGAGTTATTTTCTTAAACAAAAATATCAGTTGATATGAGAGGAACGAGTTTGTTGTTCTGCTTTTAGAAGGCTTAGGATGGATGCTATCAAGAAAGTAACCTATTTCTTTTTTCTCTGTGAATAGTCAAAACAGTACCACTTACTTGTTCCAAGAAAATACCCATATCTGCCCCACAGAGCGTCACTGAAAATCGCGAGGAAAATAGGGGCCTAGGAAAAAAGTATTAATCTAGGAGGGTATGAATTTTTTTCTGGAGCAGCAGATTAGAAATTAACCAAAACTTATATCATCTGAATTCATAGCACAACTTTTTCAGCACACATACATAATTTTATGCAGTTGTGATCTGTTTGTTCTTGTTTTACCTGTCTAATGAAACCCATAGTAGCTAGGTATTTTTACCAAAACAACATCCAGTCACCATGTGAATCTAAAGTTATTGACACTGAATGCAATATAATTTATAGACTGTGTTTGCAAAACTTGTGGTGCCTTCAAGTTGTGAGTCGTATTTATTTACAGATAGAGACACAGCACTCCAAGAACATGGAGAAAGTCAAAGAACTGTTTCTCCAAAGACTATCTTTGCTTTGATGGTCCCTCTCTTGGTGAATCAGGGTCAATTTGCATGCCTTGTGAGTCATCTTTATTAGCTGAGCTTGACGTGATAGTTAACAAGTCACTTAAGTCCATTCCTGTGCCTTCTTTTGCCTAAAATCCAAAGTGTACAGTGTACCATGATGGAATTTATTCTGATCATTTGACTAGTTTATAGGCTATGTTATAATGTACAATATTAGTGCATGCACTTGCAATATCTAACTAGAAGCTATTAACAATTATTTAATAAGGCAGAGTATGATGTGAAATGTTATGCAGGTCGAAGATAAGAGCCTCTGAGATCTGCATAATTCTTCACATCAAACCATCAAACAAAAGTCGAATTTCAGTAACTGTTATATTATTTATTCAAAATATTTCTAAGTTATTAACAAGCTAACCTCCTCCTAGACTTTCTTCAAAACCTTGACCTATTTCTCAGAATGGTTTGGGGATATAAACAGATGTTTTTCTTGCAGATACTCCTCAAAAAATAGATAACATCCATTGAGCAATATGTTTTGCATATTCTTGCATTTCTTCCATTCAGTTTTAGTCAGAAATGTAGCTATTTCACCTTCAGATAGCCATGAATGCCATTTTTCTAGTTCACTTGGGAATAAACAGCTAGGCTGCCACACTTGAGAGCATGGTTGATTGATGGGATACTTGCCTGGAATCTAGGTTGGTGGGCAATATACCAGTGCTTTGTGCCTTGAAAATGGGATTTTGATACCCCCCCACCAACTGTTTTTGGATCATTATAAGTTTCTGGGAAACTACCCACCTATCCCTCCCCTAAGCCAACATTAACACTTACTTCTCACTTAGGGCAAAATGTTGGCTTAGGGGAGGGGTAGGTGGGCATAATGATCCCTGTTTTGCAGTCTAATTAAACTGCAGAATACAAGAAAGATATAGAAAAGCTGAAATGAAGCAAAGGGCAAAACTAAACAAGAGCAGATGAGAGGTTAGCAATACTTACAGCTTTGTAATCTAGAAACATTTGTTTGAAGGCCAAGAAATCTGTAAAACTAAGAAGCATCTCCAATATATCTCCCCCAATTTGGTCGTGCCGACGTCTACGTATGGCAAAGCAAAAAAATATGTCAAACAACAATAACATTATAATATTTTAAAAAATATAACCAAAATTATTCGTAGTACAATATTGGTCAACACCACCTTTTGTCACTTATTATAACCACAAAAGAACAATAAAACAATAACTTACTCCAACGACTTTGAAAATTCTTCCATGGAGAAGCCGGGAATTCTCTTTTTAAGCTCATCTTGTATGTAATGTTCTATTTGTGAAACCTAAAGACGCAGCAGATAGTTAAGTAATGGTCAAGATAAGAAGGAAAGAACCAAATGCAATGAACACATTGGAATGCAAAAATCTGCTAACTTTACTGTTTTTTCTACTACACTTCTGATAGGTTTAAACATCTAATTTTACGAAATCTTTTAATCCCTTGTTTTCCAACCAAATTCTTAATAACAAAAGCTTGTCTGAGTCTATAAAGTAACACAGAAATCCTATGTGAGGAACATGTAAAATTGTGATATTTTCTTGGCTGTTGTTTGCAACTCTTATGATTGGTCAAAATCTATTAACACAAAAAGACACCCTTTAAAAATGGAGTTTAAATACAATAATTGGCAGTTATTTTGTAAACTGCCTTTTTGTAGGTTTATGCATTCTCTGTGTGAAAAATGAAAACATTCCTTTGTGAGGAAAGCGTATTGTGCCATAATAAAAGAAATTGATTCCTGTCTTACCCAGATCATTACTTAAATGGTTATGGTTATTGCACAGTTCATGTTAAACATTAGCTAAGTACTATTACATTTTTCGAGGGAGAGGGGCTGAAACAGCTAATTGGTGTGGAATATCTATGTTGTAGTTCAACCTAGTCTAACACTGTGGTTTAAGCCTAGTCTGATTCTCAATCATTTCATTTATTGCCTTTAAACACTATATGGGTTTCAGAATGCTAAAAGGAAAAAAAAATGTTGCTACAAGCTTAAGAAAACCAATGAGAGCAAGAAAAAGGGAATGGATCTTTCCTTAAAACAGATGAAAAAGAAAAAAAATAAACATGCTTAACATCTAGGAGGAAACAACAGACCATACCACTTAGTTTACAAGCAAATGTAGCCTCATTTAGCAATTTATTGGGTTAAATCAATTTGGCGTGGAGTTAATCAACTAACAATAGCTTACATATTCCTTGAATATATCCATGTATATAAGTTTATTTTCCTCTTCATCTGTAAAGTGATGGTAGTACTTTTCTTTGAAGTCTCTTTGCATTGTCTGAAATCTTTCCTCTGAGAAAATACAATGATTTTATGTGTTAAAGAGAAGGCAAAAAATACTGGGCACTTGTGATCTGAACTAATAACATTTGTCTAAAGGAAATATGTGAACTGTCAAGATTTAAATCAGACCAATAATCCTTGCTAGATTGAGGGCTGTTACTTGTCAAAGATAAACTGAACCTTCTTTGTTAACCTGGTTAAAAGACAGTATAATCTTGCTTTAAACTTCTAGGGGGGATATAAAGATATGATTGATTCTTTGTTTCATGCAGCACGAATAAATGATAATACCCATACAAAAAATTGATAAACAAAAACTACTCCTGGATGAGGAACAGCGTCAGCGTTTCAAAACAAATTTTTTCAAGGATAGTATTCACCCAACTGATTTTGATGCGATGAATGATGATAAAATATACTTACCCATGACAATGTCCTCTATGTGGCCAACAGTTGTATCAAACTTAGCATCAGCTCGACTGGATCTGATGAAAAATAATGATAATGAAAACCCAATAGCAATAATTCTAAATTAAATTTAAAAAACTTGCTATTAAGATCAGAAAGATGACACGAAACAAACAGCCTTATCTACCAACTAAATTTGGCCAGTGATTTCACATAAAAGATGTATAAAGCCATCATCCTATCATCAACATCACAGCACTGAAACAGCCTTGCTCAAAGTTATGAACGACATCCTCTTGAAAATGAACTAGCAGCATGTGACCCTGATGGTCCTGTTGGATCTGAGCGCCGCATTCGACACAGTTGATCTTAATATCTTGTTGGAGTGACTGCGCAGGGATGTCGGCATACATGGGAAAGTGCTTGACTAGTTCAGCTCATATCTGTCAAATCGGAACCACCAAGTATCCATCAACAGTTCTCACTTGACTGTGGCATACCTCAGGGTTCTTGTCTGGGACCCTTGCTGTTTGTCATTTACATTTCAACGCTCCTTAAGGTTATTGAGCATCACCTCACACAAGCTCACTGTTTTGCAGAAGATACGCAGCTGTACCTCAGTTTCAGAGCAGATGATCATAACGCACAAGATGAGCTGCTGCATGCTATGGAGGGGTGCATACATGACTTAAAGAAATGGCTGATTGATGGAAGGTTGCTACTAAATGACGATAAAACTGAATTTCTCGTCATTGGCACTAGACACCAGCTCAATAAACTTTTAGACTGTTAAGTGCTTTTGATCATTTATATGTTAAAAGGCGCTATTGTAAATTTATAAATTATTATTATTATTATTATTATTTTTAAAGCCTCAAGTCTGAACACCAAGCTGAATTATTTTGGGGCCAGCTGTCTTGACTGCGTACATGTAAAGTAAGCTGAAGTTTCAATATCAAGCTTAAATATTGTTACTTGAATTAAGCATTAGAGTCCTTACGATAGGTTTTCTATCTTTATGGCGATCGTCGCAATATGGGCACTCAATTTTTGAATCAAAAACAAGAAACAGGGATAAGATGTTCCAAAGACTGAAGAAAAAATAACGATCTAATGACCCCAAGCCAGATGGCCCGTCAAGCTAATTTTACACTTCTCTCAAAGGTTAGTTATTAAACTACATCATTACCTTCCAACCGCAAGATCCTCCTCTAAATCAAGCGACTGTAAACCTGTAGAAAGGTGAAATGGTTAAAAAGAGGAAAAATTGTTAAAGAACAGCAAGTATATTTCAAACCTTACCCGCCATGTTGGAAAAAACATTCGTAATGGTACAGACCGCTGACAAGTTGCTTTGTCGAATAAAATTCCGTTAACTGATTTATCGTCTGTTTTGTTGTGTTGTCCTTCAACATATAAATTTTTTCTAAATATTTGCAGATGGAAGTCAAAAGTATTTCTTGTAAAATTTTATTGACAACTTTGGTAACATACAGCATTTATTAATTTAAATTTTGTTGGGAAGGACAATTGAATGTACTGTACATGACAAAGCTTTCAAAACACTCGGCAAAGAACTAGGTCCCAATCTCCTTCTGCCTTTCCTTTCCGGGTAAAAAATGGCGGCTGTCTCTTCCGAAAGCGAGCAAGTTGCCGATCTTACGAATGCTGAAATGTCAGTTGAAGATAAACCTGCAGACGAAAAACCAGTTGAAGAAGTATCAAAAGAGGAAGAAGGTAAGTTGTGCGAGTAACCAAGTTTGATGAAAGAATAAGAAAGTTTAATAGAAAGAATAGATGTCAGCCGATGATAGCACGTGGTGAAGTTCATACCCAAATCCCCACAAAGCCTTTTTTCCGGTGTATAATTATCGGATGGTTCATAAGCAAGCTGTGCGAGATTTGTCAGTGATAGTTTAGGAAAATAAAGTAATGCGAAAAAGGTTACAATGGTATTTTGATCAAACAAACAACAAATAACAAACTTCGGAAAGAATTTTGAATGGGTCAGATCTTAGCAAGATGTCTGACAGAGATCATCTTTTTGAGCTACCTAGTCGATCATCCTTCAGTTAAAGAACTGCCAGTTCAAAACAAGCCTTGATAATTCAAAAATTGAATTATGAGTGCATTAGTGAGGTAGCAGTCATCAAAGTAGAACAAAGTGGCAAAGTTTGAGATTTGGAATTGGTGTAACAATATTTAAATTGTCTAGGGTGGATTTACACTGTTGCAAAATTTTTATTTGTGTACAAGGGTAAATCAAAAAGAGGTAATTTATGAGAAGTCACACATAAATGTAAAAGTTGAACGAGATGTGCGACAGTGGAAATCCGCCTTCATTGTCAATTTTAAATCTTATGCCTTTAGGAATGCTAGATGGGGCTTCACTTTAATGTGTTTTTCTTTTTAACCCATTCACCCCTTGAAATTTTGCCGAAAAATGCATTTTGAAGCTAGTCGAGCAGTTTTCTGGTCACTGTCATGCAATAAAGAGCCAAAACTTACCATAAAGCCCTTTACAGGTTGTACACTTGGCCGCCTTCTGACCCAGAAGCAAAATATTAGCTTGCGAAGTTCGGGCATGCACAGAAAACAAAATTTCGAGATAGTTTTTGGGTTTAAAAGTTACACAGCAGTCTTGACTTTTACTTTTCACTTTCTCTCCTCCCCTCTTTTATCGCTTTTCTTGCCTCATTTTGTTTTCTTTGGCCGTGCATTTAGTAGGCTTCATTTTGGTGGGAAAAGTTTTTGGGGAAGCTTTTAGGATCTTAGGATTAGATGAAAGGAAAGGTAGGTGGATAGTGGAACAAAATTTTCATGGAAAGTTTCAGGTCAATGTTACAGGTTTTTTGCCTTTTTCTCCAGTGTCCTTGACTGAATGGTGCTCATTCTGGTATGGTTTTAAAAAACTCTTCACTTTGCACAAGTTAGCAGACAAAAACTGATGACGTTACAAGGGGTATAAGGGACATGGATCCACTTGGGCCGTTACATGTGTTCAGGGGCAAATGGGTTAAATTAGTGGAAATCGAGACAAGAAATACAAGAAATCTGATTTCAGCACCAACAAAACCATCTTATGAGCTAAATCTTTGTCAAAATGTTCGCTGATTTTATTGTTTTCCCTGAAATTTTGTGTACAGAGAAAAAAGAAGAAGCCTCAGATGAACAAAAAGAAGAAGCTAAAGTTGAAGGAGACCAGGTAAGTTTGGCCAAGTGGTTAGAGCAGTGGAGTTATCATCTGGAGACCCCAAGTTCTATCTCCACCCTAAAGACTACAGCGTACATGTACCTAGAATTGTTCTCAATGGTCTCTAGTTCAACTCATCGGTCATGCTTTTAAATAGCCAACTGGTTTGCTTCCAACCAGGTGGGATTCTTACAGTGACTTTGTTACAAACCAATGAGTCCTAGTTCAAAAAAACAAGGAGTACTAAATTGAAAATGCTTGGGCCTTTATGTAACCAGACAGTTAATCTGGAGTACAGACACCAAAATTTGTTATTACTGTTTACTGAAAAAAGAAATCACATGAACAGGATATTCTACCAAAAAAAATCTTCAAATAAATTGATCATTCTTTGCATCCTATGGGACGCTTGCCATGAATTATTTTGCGTCTTTGGGGATTTTATGCATCAGAGATGCCGGACACAGAGGTAAAAAAATTACTGACTCTTAGTCTTCTGGGCTGCAAGGTGAAACTACTGGTTTACCAGTAATTGTTGTACCAGTTGTGTGGCAGTTCAGCTGTTTTTGTGGGAAAAAATGGTGAAAGATTTCTTGTGTTACTGGTATATAAAGACAACATAAACAGTTTACTGCCTCAAAAAGATGACAAGAATGCACTAAAATACCAGTTAAAGGATGACAACTCATTGCTCACAGTTTCCTTGTTCTTGAGGGAGACAAGGAAAAATAAATGATAATAAAATAAAAATGGAATAAAATAAGGTGCCTTTATTTAACACTGAAAGAGATTGAAATTTTAATAGGTGAGAACCTGGCTATTAAGCTGTATTAACTGGTACACATTATGATATGTTAGGATGTGAATGGAGACACTAAACATACAGAGGAGCAAGCGTCAGATAGCACCAAGGGACTAGGTGACAAAGTAGCAAAACACTACAATGAACATCCTGAAGGCAGCAAGGAAAGCCGAAAAGAGAGCCCCATATTTTACTTAAGGAACTTTAACAACTGGGTCAAGAGCATAATCATTGGAGACAGTCTGGACAAAATCAAAAGGTAAGGCAGTTTTACATGGTTCTTATGGTTCCTGGAAGGTCTGGAGGGTAGTGACATTTTATTCTGGCATTTTCAAGGACTGAAATGTTGTTTTCAAAAACCAGGGTTTTCATTAAGAATTCTAGTAGCAGGAGAAAGGTGTAACCTTACAGGAGTATTTTGAAAGAGGCTCCACATCTGAATAGAAAGTAGACGTAGGCTACCAAACATTTGCTGAAGAATTCTGCAAAGTAAACAGGGAATTCTCCAATCTCTGATGCCCAATGAACACCCTGAAAAACTGTACCAACCTTCTTAGGCAGGTTTCAGGCTTTTTTCGAGCTGTTTAAAAACAATACTGAATTCCCACCAAAAAAGGTGAAAAATACTCAATAACTCACTTGCTGTGATTTCTAGTCCTCTGTCTCTCTGTTGCCTTGTGTTAAAAGAATTTATTGGAAGGGTATTTAAACCCTGCTTTTGGTAAATAATTATTGCTCAAATGTTCTCCTCGTGTTACTTAGAGTGAATTACAAGGATATATCAGTGCTCGATCTTTGCTGTGGAAAGGGGGGCGACCTGCTCAAGTGGCAGAGGGGAAGAATAAAGACTCTTGTATGTGCAGGTTGGTCTCATTTTATTTCTGAATAAGTAAATAAATAAGTTGAATAAAAATAATAAATAAAAATGCTTTATACAGGAGCATAGCATGAGATTAAATTAAAAAATTGAACTGGACATCTATATTCTTAACCCTTCATCTTATGCCAGCAGATATGATTTCTGGTTCATTTTAATTTTTGGTGTGTTGGTGATTTCTTTCCCTCAGACATTGCTGACGTTTCTGTAGAGCAGTGTAAGGAGAGATACAAAGAACTTCAAAAGACACACGAGAGCCGGCGTTACCGTGACCCTCTTTTTGAACCTGAATTCATCACTGCAGATTGTAGCAAGGTAATATCTATTCAACTATTTCAAATTGCTCCTATTATGTGTTTTCCATTCAAAGAGCTCACATTCTTGTCATCTATCCTTAGCCTGCATTGCAGACATAATTTAACCTTGGTTAGTAACATCTGCAAAGCAGGGCCGAGATCCTTGTTCTGTACACCCAACAGACTCAATGAATTACCAGAAGGGCATTTAGAATTTCCTTTCATACTGATTAGTAAATTGACAGTGGCTTTATCAGCAGGTCAATCATGTTGTATACTCTAATCCTTGTACACAGGTATGGGCCCAGAACAAGGATTTGGGAGGTGTTTCACAGACGAACAGACCAGTTCTTAGTTTCCTGTGCAGTACAGGCAGTCTAATCCTCTGAGCTAAAATGTGTCCCCCTTGATAAAGAAATTCACCTTCCTGGACTCTGTTCTTTTGTTGGTGAATTAATTCAGAGAACGGGACTTGCATCCCTTATTGATATCAACCCCTTCATTACCAACCCAGCCCATGAGGAGGTTGTCCACACCACTAGGGGTCTACATCCCCTACTCTTTATGAACAGCAGTGTGAGGAACAGTGAAAGAGCTTTTAGACAGGGCCTATGGTTCCTGAGAAGACTAGAATGTCGTACCAATAGGCCATTTGCACTAAGAGGTCATGTGACATCGTTTTTATGAAAATGAAAGTTATATGATTGTTCCTTCGAAAAACGATTAATGGGTCATATCTTAAACAAAATAATATTGATTTGGTTTTTCAAACCCGCACCATTTTCTTAAATTGAGTAAGTTCGTAGCTTGTCACGTGACCAAATTGTGATTTTTAAAATTATGAATTACCTCTTTCTGAACACAAATTTTGCACTTAAACTTCAAGGAAAATGTTGAAAAGATGATGTAGTAACGTTTACAGCACATCTGAGTGAAATTATCAAACGTTCAACAAGATATAAGCAAAAAGTAGTTTTGGCCGCCATGGCGGCCAATACAAATGATACTACTTTGTTGAAAAATCAAAGTGCCATAAAATATCTCCCTTAAATGCGTTTCCTCTCAAATTTCGGGTCTAAGATAATTTTTATGTGCTCTATCAATTTTTGGCATCAGCAAGATTCCAACTCATTGTTTAAAGGAAGCATTAGTCACGTGACCTCTTAGTGCAAGTGGCCTATTTGTGGATGTCATTACAAAGGGAGCCTATTCTGAGTGTTGGCCCAGAAAGGGTTTGAATCCATAACCTCCCACTTAGCAGACCAGGGCTTATTTAATTAAGCTAACCAGGCAGCTGCAGAGGAAAACACTCAAACTTGACAGGGCTTTCCCTATTCCTTGGTCTATCAGGTGGAAGGCATGTTGGCCTAATGGTTAGTGTGTGGTACTCCAAATCAAGAGCTCTGACTATGAGCCCTCGATTGGTTATTGCATGTTTTGTGTCCTTGGCAAAACACTTTACTCTCATAGTGCCCAGCTTCACCCAGGAAGATAAATTATCACAGCCAAATTTAAAGCTGGGGATAACACTTCCATGGACTGGCATCATGTCTGGGGTGAATAGAAATATTCCTAGTTGCTTCATGCTACAGAAAGCAGCGAAGGGTGAACTGCAGCCTGATAGACCATTTCTCTCAAATGCACTTTTTACTAAAAATGTGCAATTTCTTTCTGGTGCACTCATTGCTTGTGAGTTATGGTTGATTATGGTACAGATTAAGGAAATGTGATGGTGGCACAATTTCTTTTTCTCTTTCTTGATTTTCTGAGAAGCTCTCAAGAGAAATGTAATATTTACATAAAAAAACTGTTGATGTTATCACAAAAACAAGTCGACAGAAATTTTCTGTGGTCTGTACTCTTATTGAGCATAGAGATGATGTCAAAATGTTCAAAACTTTGCATTGAAACCACTCATCTGTGGCTTGAGTTTCCACTTGAGTTTTTACATTTTGATGTCATAAATCTATGGTCAGCAAGAGTTTACATCATGGAAAACTGTTGCTGATTTGTTAACTTTTCCATACCTTTACCTGGTCCATCAGACCACAAGTTTAACAGGTCCTGACATATTTATGTGATGTGCATTCAACAGGAACGACTTGCTGATAAGTACACGGATAAAGATCAACAGTTTGACCTGACTAGTTGCCAGTTTTCATTTCATTACTCATTTGAGAGTTACGAGCAAGCTGATATGATGTTGAAGAATGCTTGCGAACGACTCAAAGTTGGGGGATTTTTTATAGGAACTACTCCAAATGGTTATGAACTAGTGTAAGTATTTTGTTGGTGCCTGTAATTTGTTTTTTGACTGTTTCTTAGTAGTCGTGGTTTTCCCAGGTAGATGAAAGCCAAGTCAGGTCAATTGTACCCCACTACATTATATTTTAATTGTAATTGTTTATTTGAAAAATGAATCCCTTAACAGTGGCTGCCACAACCAGTATCAAATTCAAATCTGCGTTCCTGCATGCATAATGAGCAGCGAATTTTTGCAATGACTTCTCTTTCTTCAGACAGATTGAAAAATCTTTGAAATGATGAAATTGCTTTGAAGACATTTACATCAAATTTAACAAAACTGATCTGGTTTCTCAAAACACTATCTACCTTGCTCAGGAATTCACTGCTCATTATGCATGCAGGATTGCAAAGATGAATCTCAAATCAACAACTACCAATGGATTCAACTTTCCAATAATAATTTCAAAACTGGAATCTTGGTGGGTACGCTTAACCTGGCTTGACTCTAAGAATGTTAATTGTTGTAGGATTCTAAGGGGAAAAGCTGGTTTCTTTGTCAAATACTTGTAATTGTCAGGAACAAATAAATGTTTCAATTGTTTTTCTAACTACATTTGTACTAATGGTATGTCATAGCCAGGGCTTTCAATAAGATCCTATATCCACCATACTTCAGCAGGGATATAATTTGTGAATTCTATGATAACTGAGTGGTTACTCACACGTTGATTAGTCAAGAGCTGTGGTCTGTTGGAGTATAGACCATAAAAATGATGTGCTGAAGGTGATTTGTTATTGAAAATGATGTCGTGATGGTGATTCATCAATTTATTTTTTCCAGTGGGAATGAATGTTAAAAACTGTCAATGTTATTGTAAAAACATTTAGACAGCAATGGTCTTTACTCTATTCTGTACATTTTTTCAGCAATGGTTTTTAATGTAGATCAGTATTTTGAATAATTTATTCTTCTTTTCAGTCGTCGATTAGAAAAGTCTGAAGATATGTCCTTTGGTAATGATGTCTATAAAGTGACTTTTGAGAAAAAAGGAGAATATCCTTTATATGGCTGTAAGTACGAGTTTCATCTGGAAGGAGTTGTCGATTGTCCAGAGTTCCTGGTGTACTTCCCTTTGCTTGAAAAGTAAGTGTTAAGAAGTAGTAAAGCTACTTGTTTCGAAAAATTGCTGCAAGACAAGTTGAAAAGCGATGTTGTGTGCTTTACCACCCACGTTCAAACCATTCTTGCGGCAAATCAGGTTTTGCATGCTGCGTAAATACAAACTTCTGATTGGATAAAATTATGGAGGAGTTGCACTATACACAGAAGTTACGTTAATTGGTGCAAAACGAGTTTGCCTTGGGCCGGTAAAATGTGCAACATGTTCAGATTTTGTTGAAAAAGTAGAACTACTCTCTACTTTCTGCAACAACTTTTTGTAACCTGCAACAACAACCTGATTTGTTGCCAGACAGGTTTGAACGCGGGTGGTAGAATGCCTAACATCGCCGGTCAACTCTTTTTGCAGAAATGTTGCAGAACAAGTTCCATATTTTCGTAGCCCATTTCACCATACCTTAATGCAATAAGTCTCGTGTAGATTTGTAGCTTTTTGTTGTACGCTGAAGGTGTAGCAGCTCGTCTGTGATGGTCAGTGGTTGTTTACCATTTACTTAGGCAAATTGGTCGGTTCCCAGTTTGGGTTCACCCTTTAAGCCCCAGTATCCACATACAAGTTCTCCAAACTGATCTCCATACATTTCCTGAAAGAATGAGTTGAGAGAATTTGATAAAAGATCAAGGTATTTTTTTCTTGCGTGATCACTTTATTAATTCTCATAACTTATCTGTTGACAGTGTATGGATATTGTTAGGAGAAAATTTATCTTGGTCACTGTTGGCACTTAAAGGGTTAACTGTATGAAAAATTCAGGACTGGCAAATTTTATCCCAGAAATGTGTTTAGCATTTACACAAATCAGTTCCATCCACCAAAAAGTGGCCTCAAAGTCCTAAAGCTGGTGCTACATGTATCAAAGATGGCTTTGAAGAAATGGAACACGAATTTCCGTTCTGGAACATTCCGTCCTGAAAAACAGGACTAGCTTTTCAGTTGTTGCTCCCAGACATTTTCTGCTGGAATGACCCAAAAAATCGTGTTCCATTTACTTTCTAACAAGATTTTCTGGAAATGTTTTGTAAATGGTTAACAACCAGCGTTTCAATCTGTAGTCTCTACCATGTGATCCTTTGTTACTGTTTGCTTGAACTAAGAAAGTTCACCAAACAATCTCTTTCTTTTTCAGAATGGCCGAAAAATATGACATGAAGCTTTTATATACAAAGACTTTCCACGACTTTTTCCGAGAGAAGTCAAGTGAATCAACTTCCTTGCTCTACAAAATGAAAGCGCTAGAGGTAGTTGTTAAGCTTAAATCTTTGTAAAATGGATTTTGTTGGTTGATTATCAGTCAACAGAAGATAAACATTGTATCAATAACAAGTCACCAAAGAAAATGTCTTTTTGTAATTGAGTAGTATGACTCAAGATAAGGGATCCGTAATCCGTATCTTATTTCTGAATTTTTTTTTTTGTCTTTTTAAGACATACCCCCCTCGACAAGAGGGAGAAAGCTTGGTTTCGACTGCTGAAGATGCATACACTCACGCAAAAGACTTTTTAGAAGGTATTCAGCTGAATCAAGAGAAATCCTCTTCAACCAGCAAGTACCGAGATCACAGAGAAAAGAACCTCAAACATGTTGTAAGTACTGATCTGGGGCCAAATGCTTAAAATCTAACGTCAGATCGAAACTACAAACGTCTCGCGTCTTGGTTCCTGGCTATTTGATGTCTTTTGTCAGAAGGGATTTACGCTGGCCTAAATCTTTATCTTCAATCAGTTAATTGTCAATAGCACACGCTAATAGTGGCAATAGGTGGCATAATTAGGCAGTAGGTGACAACAGATAGGTTTTGGCTGTGGACTTAAACAAGGGCAAAGACGGAGCGAAAACGGCAGTAGATGAAGCCTGTTCCACAGTGTGTTCCACACAGGTATACATCGGGCAAGAAAAGAGTACTTGTAGGCATCAACAAAAGCGGATAAAAGGTTTTATTATATAGACACGAGTGTTTTACTGGAAAATATACCACTCGTAAAATTCATAAAAACTACATCCGGCACCCGAGTGGATTATTTTCCACAATCTCACACGTGAGTTTATCGATGACGTAATTGTGGTAATTTCCCTCTATTATTTTATCGATGTAATTTTGTCTATATAATAAAAAGGACATTACACGGCGGCTTGAAGATATGAATTTTATTTTCTCGTGGCAAAAACATTATTTTACTCACTCGCTGCGCTCGTTCGTAAAATATTGTTTTGCCACTCGAAAATAAAATTCATATCTTCGCGCCATCGTGTAATATCCTCTATGTATGTCATACTACGGAACTTTCTCCTGGTACAGGAGGTGTTAAGAGGTAACTTACTAGAAGAGGGCAAAGCGACTAAATTATATTGGATCGTATAAAAAAGTGAAAGATCAGTCAGTGTTCTTCGTTCTTGCAGTGATGACCAGATAAGTTTTTTTTAATTAAGGAAGACACACTTGTGGATCTCTGATAGTCGTTATACACAATCTTGCTGCTCACCTTTGAACCGATTCCACGGTCGCAACACCCTTTGTGATATGAGGATTCCAAGTTGGACTAGTATACTCTGTTACACCGCAAGCGGTCGTCCTTCTTTCCTCAGAGCTTCGCGCGACGGGCGAAAAAGTGATCACCGTGACTCAAAAGAAAAATAGGAGACTATTTATTGAGTGTATAGTTTTAACTTTTGAGTGTGCGGATGAAATCCTATGGTGTTACCATTCAAATGAAACCTCTTCAGCAGTACTTTCACATGGTACTATTTATTTAGTATGTAGTTCTAACTTTTGAGTGTGCGGATGAAATCCTATGGTGTTTCCATTCAAATGAGACCTCTTCAGCAGTACTTTCACATGGTACTATTTATCGAGTATCTAGTTCTAACTTTTGAGTGTGTGGATGAAATCCTATGGTATTACCATTCAAATGAGACATCTTTGGCTGTACTTTCACCCGGTGCTATTTGTTTCCAAAATCTCTACTAGGCGGGCAGCTTGTCATTGACTGTATTACGAAGCAAAGACTATTTATTTAACGTTCTTAGGCTATGACTGATTTTTATCTTGTTATATTACAGGGAACAATGTCCAAATCTGAGTGGGAGGCTATTGGTAAGTGCCACACAAGCTTTGTTAAAGCAAATTTTTTGCCCGAATTTTAATGTGTATCCTTTGCAATGTATCATTTAAATTGTGGCCATCTCTGAGGCGGTTGCGTCTTGTAAGCTTTTGTTCATTTTAGGTCAAGATTGACACTAATTTGTTGTTTTCTTCTGTTACACTTTGGTGAACGAAAGGGAATCCGAGACATTCTTGGACTCTGGATGCCACGCGGTGGATTCCGGTTTCCGTATTCCATGTTCTAGATTCTGGCCGGATTCTTTGTCAGTGGAACTTGGATTACGGATTGCAATCGTTAGTGGGATCCGTATTCCTTGAGCTGTATTCCAGATTCCAAAGCCCAGGATTCCTAATTACACAAGAAAATTTCCCGGATTCGTTTTCCACAAGATTTCGGAATCCGGATTCCTTACGTAAGGGAGAAAATTTAAAGTCACATAGTAAATTGGTTTTCTTTTTTGCCAGGAATGTATTTGGCATTCGTCTTTGTTAAGATTGACCCGGAAGAGGAAAAGAGGAAGAAAGAGGAGGCTGAAAGGAGAGAGAAGGAGAGAGCTGAACGGGAAGCTGAACGAAAAGAGAGAGAACGTGAAAGAGAAGAGAAAGCGAAAGCGGAAAAGGAGAGAGAAGAGCAAGCGAAGGCCGAGCAAGAGAAGGAAGAGCAAGCAAAGGCCGAGCAAGAGAAAGAAGAACAAGAAGAACAAGAAAAGGCTGAACAAGAGAAAACCGAAGAGGAAAAACCGGAAGAAATGGAATCCGAGCCAACAGAAGCCGCTGAGGCTGCAGACGAAACTACTGAGAGTGAATCACGGAAAAGGAAACACGAGGAGGGCACTGGGGAACAGGAAGTGGAAGATGACGGAGAACCCGCGGCAAAGAAACAGGAAACTACTGAGGAAACTTCCGGTTAACAGTCGTTAATTAGCAGGGGTGGGTTGAAGTGGGGTCTCGCAAAGTAAATAAGTTTTGTGGAAAGATTGCTTCATCAGTGGACTTTGTCGTTTTTTCCTCCATTTTTCAACAGACCAGTCTTGAAGGCCATGTCTAAAGGTTTAAAAAAACATGTTTTTAAATTGTGTGTATTAAGCTGATGTGGAGATAGAGTTGCGGAAATTGTTCAAGTTGTTCGATAACTGGAAACGACTGAACGATATTCAAGTCTTACAAAAAGCTTAAAGAGTAGAAGCAGCTCAAAGCTTGATTCATTAGTTAACTTAGCTGTAACAGTCTGCGATCATGCCAGTCCTATATCCGGCTCTACGAGGTGTTCTTTCATTAGTTTAGCACAGTTCCTTTGAAGCTATGAAACAAAATAAGACGCTCATTTGGGATTCTAGATGACACTGCCTATAATACCACAGGCAAATCCCCCTCTGTGTTTCCGTTGTTTTTGGTTAAATCTGAGCATCGATCTGTTGTTCTTTATTGAAGAAATCAGTACAGATTTAGAGTTTGCTCGCAGACTGGATCACAGATTTTAAAAACAACAACGGCCACTTAATCAGAGGTCACTGGTGGGCTGCATGTCTTAAAAGCGAGTTTTGCCTCAGAGTCTCCTTAAGCTGTGCCTTCTTTCCTAGCGGCGATGGGTAGGGTCTCCTTCATTCTCCCCTAAAACCTCAATGGTCTGCCAGAAAGTAGAATTTGATCCCGCAGAACACGCGCCTCAGTGCTTTTTTTCTATTATTTGTTAAATAAGTAACTCTTAGAGTGTTGCAGTAAGATGAAGCCTTCCATAAAACTAAGTCTAGCATGAGCCCACAGTTCTCTGATAACTTGTTGCTTAGTAACCTTCATTTTAGCGACGACAATCTCATGTGATCCATACATTCAATATCTGATTGGCTAATAACAGCCACTGCCAATCCCCCATGTGCTAGAAGTCTTTTATAGTGGGACGCATGTCCACTGTATTTTCTCTTCACGCGTCAACCACACTTTCCACGTCATGCTTGAAGTATTTGTGTACATACGAAACTAGTCAACAGCTCGTTCAGTATTTGAATTCCTTTTTTTTGTAGTAAAATGGCTGTATTGTTACTAAATTTCCTAGCCCGCCGCGTCAAAGACCGTCAATACCGCCGGTATTCATAGTCTGTTTATAATTAACAGTATCCAGGTTTTGAGTGAGGTAGTTTTGCGTGTGTCTGCACCGCTAGCCTGGGTACAAACCCCCACTCCCCTCAGTAAAAATCTATTTTTTACTGAGGGGAGGGGAGGCGGGGTCTGTACACAGGTTACTGCACCGCATGCTACCCTTTCCCGCGTTTGTGAATTTTACCTTAACCGAACTTTAACCCTCTCGCCTCTAACGGTGGCCAAAGAAAAATATCACAATTTAAAATTCAAATTTCTCTTTGTACAATCCGAAGAAATAGTGAACCATGCAAAAGGTCTATCAAAGAGATTTCATGTGAATGGTAACACCATAGGATTTCGTTCACAGATTTAACAGTTAGATTGACGGATAATTTCGCAAAAGTTTGGTCTAGGGATAAGAGGGTTATGAAAGGTTGGTGAAGACTTGTACTTGTATATCATGTTATTACGCTGTTATTCTACCCTGTAATGCATATCCACGCTGTGATCTTGATTAAAGAACATAACTGGAGAACGTTCGTTGTAATAGGTTATATACTTTATTTCTTCTTCGAAATGTCATAAGTTATTCACGAGGGAAACGTGCCGGAACTCGAGTCACGGGCGTTAGGATGGGCTTCGTCCGCCCCTCGGCCTCGCCCCAAGGTTATTCAAATTTCAAGACTTTAAGAAGTAAAATAATTACGAAACTGCTCTAGCCGCAAATAGCAGGTCTAATCTAGCCACTATGCGAAAAAACAAACAAATAAAAGAAAAAAAATAACAAAGAAAGACTTGTAACCCCTTAGATAGTTCAATGGCGGAGGACACCTTTTCGCACACCTTTTCAGGCGGTCTAAATAATTTGGGTCGGCCTTAATTCGAATTAGGTTCGGCTCATGAAAAGATCGGCGTCTGAACCGGGCCCAGGGGCCCCACTCACATATTTTAATGACGGGGGGGTCCAAAGGATTTTTTTGGGTCTGACATTTCGGCCAAAAGGGATTTTTTCGGTCTATGAAAGACGCCGGGATTTTTTGGGTCGCGAAAACAACAGAGGGACTTTTTTGGGTATTGTATTTTTCATCAGCTCAAATCAAAAATAACGTAAGCGCAATTTATAGTTTTGTTTTTGACCAAAACCAAAGTTGAAGTCAGGCATGTTCTAGCTTTCCAGAAGTTAAATAATCAAATTTGCTGATGCAAAAACACTGAGGAATTTTTTTGGGTATGCTAAAAAAAGTAGGGATTTTTTTGGGTAGACAGATTCTGAAGTTGGGATTTTTTTGGGTATAAAATATGAACCTCTGTCGGACCCCCCCCCGTCATTAAAATATGTGAGTGAGGCCTCTGGGGAACCGGGCCTTTAATAGTTCGTCAAAGAAGATCGAAAAAGCAAATAAAATAAATCAGAATCAAATGGTAAAGTGTATTTGGAATTTAATTAGTGATGTTTATCGATCATTTTCTGCTTGCTATACATTCAAATCTTGCATATATAACTTTTACCCTGCATCTGTATTCATTTTTCAACCTTCCTGCCGTAAAGGATGAGTTTTACTGCTTCTTCCAAAGACGTACAAAGTCCTCGACGCGAAGTTAGTTTTGTTTTGTCGGCAAGGGAGGCTGGAGAGGTCTGGAGAGAGGAGAAAAGTTATAAGCACTACGGAGGGGAGAGGGCCAAGTAGCACTACATTATCTTCCTCTGGGGTAGGGGGAATTCACCCATTGACTTTCACTTCAGCGTTCTCCATGCTTCACGGGCGTTAATGGTTGAAATTTTAAAGGATTTTTACCTTTGTTTTTCTCTAGAATGTGACAATTTCGAGATCGATGACATTTCAGAAGGTAAGTTGTTTGTTCTGATTTTACTGCAAGTCAAAAGTGAAACTTCCCTTTTAGTAAATCGATTGAAATTAGCGGCGACAATATGGCTTCTTACGCATGATTGCATTTAGGTAAACTTAGGCTTATGTTTTATGCAATTCGAAGATGTTATGAGTATTTGTTTTCAGTTTCCTTCCTAAACCTTTTCATTAAAGGAATTCCTTTTCTCTTTAATTCTTCATCCACAATATCCTGTTCTTTATCGCGTTTTTTAGACGACACTATTCTTGTCTTAACATGTCTTTTGGTACAAAGATTCATTGGCCTGTAAATAACATTCAACGTTTAAGAATCACTAAGCACTCTAAATATCACGATCAGATTAAGGCTTTGCACAATTTTACATGCTTTCTACTTCCTGTAATTGTACTCGACACCTAGGTTTTTGTTTTGAAGAGTTCATTGCGGTGAATTCTCATCAATGTCGTCAACACATTCTATAATCTGCTCCAATAAACCACCGAATAAACCCAGTGCTCTCCCACTGTTCTACCTATTTGCTGAATCGCAAGTACTCGATCTCCGAAGATCAGATTAAGTACGCAATGTTTTCTATCATGAACGAGTTGCTGTATGTTTTTGCCATTTAGAACACTGAGAAACTGAGAGATCTCTTTGAGTTGGAGCGAGCATGGATTTACTGTTTTACGTGTAAGTGCATTATGCCCTTATATTGATACTGTTGATTTTATACTATCAGTCTTTTTTTTTCAGCCAGTCCAGAGAGTCGCCAATTGGGCAAACTTACTAAAATGTTACCCCTCTCTCTTAATCCTGAGATTTTTATAGGTCATTTACAGTCAAACCTCCATTTGCAACCACCTCTGTCAGCTCTCATCTGTGACCACTTCCCATTAGCAACCACCTATCCAAAACACCAAAATTGCCCAGTCAAATCCCTATAGCAGAACCTTCATAAGTGAACTCGTTCACTCTTTGGCCTGGCAGTTTGATTATTTTCTATCATTTTTCACCTCTTGCTGTTAGAATACATTTCCAGCATTCTGGAGTAAAAATTAGAGTGTTTGAAGAGAACACAGGCATCATAAAATTTTGGCTTTTTTATTCAGCAGCAGGTCATGAATACTCTGTTGTTTTTACCCGTCTCTTTGAGTCAAGCAGAGGACTTTGTGTTTTCCTTGTCATGGACATGTCATAAACTCTGCTTGACCTTGCCGTACATTGAGAAAACGTGTGGAAATTTGTGCACGTGTTGTGCTGCTTTGGCTTCCAGACCCTACAGTTTTGGAGAAATGCAAGGCTGCTCAGTAGAGTGTTTGGCTTTGATGATTGAACGATAAAAGCTACTCAGAATTAAGGCAAGACTATTTGCCGATCCAAGGTTTGCGTTTTGCAACGAATGTTTCACATGCTTTTTGAAAAAACTGGGATAATTTCGAAGAAAAGTAGGTGGCCAGTTCACGTGAAATAGCTGGCGAATTTCACTGGCTGCCGGCTCTTATTGAAAACACTGCCTATGTTGCTGTTTCAATGCTGTGTCGCTTGTCGGAATTTTATCCTAACAGGGCCTTATAAATTATCTTCCAAAACTTAGATGTGTCGGGACCTTTTCTCTGAAGAGTCCTCCTGTTTGTCAATATTCTCTTAAGCGACCAACTCAGGTTGCACTTACAGGAGGTTTGACTGTATTTTAAAAATAGTGCCTTATTTACATGTTAGAGCTTTCACTTTCAGTGTTGGATAAAATAAAAAAAAATGTTTTGCAAAAAGTTTTGGGGAAATCCAGTCAGAAAGTAAATAGAACATTACTTTTTGGACCATTCCAGCAGAAAATTTTGAGGAGCGACGAAACATCAAAAAGATAGTCCTGTATTTCCCGATGGAATGTTCCAAACAGAAATTCGTGTTCCATTTCTCCAAAGCCATGTTTGACACCAGTTTTAGGCCTTTGCGGCCATTTTTTGTTGAATGGAACTGATTTGTACAAATGGTAAACGCTATTCTGGGGCTAAATTTACCAGTCCTGAATTTTGTTTACCATTTGCCCTTGAAACAGTGAACCAACCGGTTTTAACCCGTGTAAATGGTTAAACAACCATGGTCAATATAGGTGTTTGTCAGGGTGGACTTCATTTGAGGCCAAATGATTTTCCTCTTTTCGTGACTTTTCTATGAAGATACAGGTTATTTTTGTAGAAAATTTGCAAATTAATCAGACCTAATCTTGTCCATATTTCTTTTAAAATCCAGAATCCCTAGAGTGCATCCTCAGTAAATTTGCGTTTCAAAATCGATTGGGCTGGCCTTATAGTTGGAAGTAAATTTTGCCGTTTTTGCTTTGTTTTATTTTGTATTTGAGGGCAATTTTCCAAGTACAAGCCCGCCCGGGGGCTTATATTATTTTGGAGGGGCAAATTAACGGAGGGTTTTTTGCATTACTGGATAGGGGGGCTTATATTTGGAGGGGCTTATACATGGAGGGGCTTATTTTCGGAATTTTGCAGTAAACTAAACATCCCAGTGGGGATACCCTGGATTTCAGTTAACAGGGATGATCCAATGGGGGCAAAAATCAAAACACAAAAAAATCCCTAGGGCTTCAAACAAAACCCGAAAAAATTCCTGGACCAAAATTTAACCCCCTCCAAAAATCCAATGCTGAATTTCCTAGCCATAAAAATTTCCAGAAAGCATTAAAGGAACACAGTCAGCTGATGCACATGGTCATTAGATACCATTTCTTAGCTGATTTGTATGTCACAAGACACGTGCTTGAATGAAACAGATTTCAAGTGTGTAGTTTATCTGGAATACTCAAAACAAACCTTGTAGATTTGAATTAGTTACAATCCGAAATCGTCATTATAGCGCCTAAGCCATATCAGAGCACTTATTTTTTACATACCATTAAAAATTCACCAATGGATTTGTCCAGGGAAAGCCGAACATCGACAAATACTTCTGAATTCAATCGTCAGTAGTGACATGGAGTCTGCATGAATCATTGTCAAAGGTTCATGGTCGAGAAAGCTTGATTTTCCAAACACATGTAACCTTTTCCATCAATTTTCCAAATATATATAACGATTATTTGCTCGCCAATGTTATTGATTCATTTCTTTTGTTATTTTGGTAAATGAAGGCGATTTCTCCTGCCCTGGCACCTACTCGTTTCTCACCTCTTCTCTTCATGTTCCTTTGGATACTCTTTTTAGTTAGATGTCATGTGACCTCAAAGTAGACTTTGCCCTGTTTGGGAAAAAGTATTCCAGTTATGCAATACTCTGTTCAAACAAACTCAACATGAATACCCACTGGCATTAGCAGAAATTTGTGTGTAAACTAATGTTCCTAAGTTGAAGAAAGCAGTGTTCAGTTTTATTTAATAACTCAATGTCTTTTTCTTTTCCAGAATAATAATAGTTGTCATAGTCCTGTTTCTCATCTTCTGGATATTCTACTTTTATGCAAGAAGTCGAAGACGGCATCAGTGCTATGCAACAAGACAACAAAGAGAGCAGGTTAGTTTATTAGTTGGGTCTCCAGAAGCTCCATTGTGTAGTTGTCACAGAAGCACCAGCTATTACACAGAAAATAATTGTTCTCTCATATTTGTTTCTCAGTTTGCCTTTTTCAGTAAAAACAAAGCCATGAGTTTTGAAATATAACGGGTATTGGTAAATATAGGTGTTATTGTCCTTGTGGCGGAAATTTTTTTAATGGCTGCTCAAAATACACTGCAATTTGCACTTTTTAAGGGAATTCAAAGTAATTTTTTAGGAGAAGTCCCTGGATTGTCCCAATCGAAGGGGTACCTTGTTCCCATACCGACCCCACATGTGCAATGTATTATTCATTACCAATAAATAGAGAAAAATGGTTGATAATGGATGTGGGGTTGTCTGTTCTAGTGCCCTGTTATTAATAAGGTAAATTCTTTTTTTCTGTCAATTACTTTTAAGATTCCTCAAGGGCGCGAGTTTGAGGAACAACCTGCAGTTCCACAACCTGCGTATGTGTTTACTGAATATCCGTTTGGACTAGATGATGCACCAGCTACCTTTCAAGTGCCCCCAGTCTATTCAGAAGAAGATCCTGTTAAACGGGATGAACCTCCACCTCCTTACATAAATGACAATGACACAGAAGTGCTCATAGAAAACCTGGAGAATTGACGATGAAGTATAAAGTTTGAAGTAGTATGTACATATAATGTTTCAACAGCTTATCCATGGTCACATCGTATGGTATATAGTTATAAGTTGGTTAACAACTAATTTTTAGAAATAATAGTAGTGCTAAAATTTTGTACAACGCTGTAGTTTTTATCCTAGTAATGGTAGGTAGCTAAGCAAAAGAGGCCTAGCTAGCTCCAAGATCTCGTGAATGCTGTTTTGAGAACCCTTTGTGGAGCTGGAACTTAAATTTTAGATCAGTAACAGTATTGGCACAAGAAGTGTAATAATAGTGGGCTACATTTTATGGTGTCGTAAATACCATCGGGGAGAAAGCATTCTGGCCAAAAGCTCTTTCCAAATTGTTTTGGATTAATAATTTGAAAGCAGTAAATTTGCTTTGCCAGAGTCTGGTGCATACTTAAACATTTAAATTAAACTTCTTAAGCAGTACTTTCACCAGCCTGCAAATGTTGCCACAACTTGTCAGCCCTGATGCTGGGACGTTTCACAGGAGAGATGTTTGCCGCTCAAAATTCTTTACTGTTGACATTAATCTCTGCAGAAACTGGGGAGGAGCTCTGATTGGAGCATGTGTTAATTGTTTGCTTTCAAGTATAGAGCGTTTTCACTGACGTGACCAGCATCTATGCAAATTTATTGGAACAAGAGAAAGCATTTACAAAGGAAAAGAGATCAACTCCCACAGGACTGGTTTGGAACGCCAATGTGGCCGCCATGACTTCATGTAGAAACGCTCTATAATCTGCAAAGATCATTATGCTGAATCTACCAAGAAACACTTATTTCTTACGAATAATTATATTTGTCTTGTTATTTATTCACAACAAAGCACAAAATTTTAGGGCAACATTAACAATGACTTAATGCTTCAGTATGGAATTGTTGAGACTAAAATGCAGATGTTTCTCTTGCAAAAATCTCCAACGGCAGGAAACGATGAGAAGCAGCTGTATTCGCAGGCTTTGCTTTCATATGGTGCTATGTTTTTGGTGGGTAGTTCTAACTGCTGAGTGTGTGGACAAAATTTTATGCGTTCAGTTTAAAAAACCTCTTTGGCAGTACTGGTACTTTTCCATACCACTATATTGTTTTCTAATTAGTTGTCTTAACTTTGTGGAATTGCAGTTTTGCTGGAATATTCTCAGGAACCAATGGGGTTAATCAAGAAAAGCTTAAATTGGGTTATGTTTTAAAGCATGTTGGTATTGGGCATTGTAAGTTATGTTTATAAACTCTGCTAATGGGATTGCGATGTCATTGTAGGGAAGGCACATAGCTAGTTAAAAACATACCTGGCAGTTTTGTTTGGAGCCCATGCGCAAATGAGAACCTGGGAGGGTAGTGGGAAAAAGGCAATGAGAAATTTTCTTCCTGCTTCCCCATTCATTTGCATGCTTACACCTTCCCCAACAAAACTGCCAGCTATGCAGGTTAATTAAATTAACCTGCATAGCTAACAGTCAGTAGTGTAAATATAAATTTTACCCAAGTTAGTAGTGTCTGCGAAGCAGCGCTGATATCCTTGTTTCGGGCCCCAAACAGACTCAACAAATTACTGAAGGTGCAATTTTAGAATTTCCTTTCAACCTGATTGGCAAGTCCACAATGGCTTTTTTAACAGGCCAATCACGGCACGTACTCAAATCCTGGTACACAGTTAAGGGCCCAGAACAAAGATTTTGGCGCTTTATCCCCACTTTAGACTAATATGAGATTTTCAAATTTTTATGTCCTTTCTTAAATTCTCTTGTAAGCAGTCTCTCTTTTTTTCTGTAGTCTATTTTGGTGATGTGTCTCTGAGGAGGCAAATGATTCACATGAAAAGAGAGTGACTGCTAACAATTCGGTTAATGATAATAAATAATATGTTGTGATTGTATGTAAACGAGTGACGAGCCTCCCTGTGGATCAGTCATTTATCTTTTCCACACATTCCCAGCTAGAATAGCAGAGGCATCCTTTTCCTTGCTATTCGTCGGGAGGGAAAAATAGAGACTCGACCGCCCGCCGAAAGAGGCCTCTGCCATTCTCATTCCCAGAGCCCGTTCGTTACAAATTACGGTAAGCCGAGTGGCTCCGGGAACGAGAGCTAGGGAGTGTCACAGAACGTCACGATCGTGATTGAAGTATCCTTTTTGTTCAATGTTTTTGTTCTAGCGCATCGACACTAATCCACGTAACTTTTTTCCCCATTTTTGTTTTTTAAAGATCATTTTCCTCTACTTTTGGTATATGACTAGAGACTCATTGTTTAAGTTTTACTTTTACAAACCATTATTTCAGGAAAAGACGTTTTAATGTTTTAATGTTTGTTTTATTATATTTGAGTCTCAAAAAGGATCAGGTAACTTATTTTAAAATGGTGGTTAGTAGCCTGGGATCATATCATCCCAGCATCTTCGCCTCTCATGGACATGCAAACTTCATTAACCAACAGTTTTTCAAGGACAAATGCATTTTGCACTGAGTAACTATTTTATCCTACAAGCACACTGAATAAAAACTTCGTAGAATGTCGTAAAGTATAAAGAACGTGAAGTTAATAAAACGTTGAAAACAGTTTTCCTTCATATTACAGACGAACTTCCATGTGCGACCACATTTTCTTTACGGGCTTCTGGCCTGGGACCAGGCTCCGCATTGGGGGAAAAAGGGGAAAAAAATCGGCCAGCGAAGCGAGCGGAGAGACGACTTCTTCGCTCGCCGATATTTTTCCTATTTGACCCCGTTTTTTGCCTTTTTGCCCTTTTTCCCCCACTTCGGAACCTGGTCCCAGGCTACGGGCTCCTGGCGACCACCTTAAAACGTCAAGGCGAGAGAGATTTACTTGCACCAAGTCGACCTGAGGCTCTAGTTACGCCGCTCTCTGGTTCATTTGCCGTACAGCGGCTGGTAATACAGCCTGATATCATTAATACGAGGTATAGGTTTGTCAGTAACACTTAAGTCCCGAGGTAAACCAGGCAGTAGCCAGCGTAAGAGGAAGAGCGAGGCGGGGGAAAATCCTTGGCTCCCTCCCTCCTCCTTCCTTCCCTCCTTCTTCCCCGCCTCCTCCATCCACCCTGGCGGGCAAGAGGTCCTACGTAACATCACATAACTTCGCCCCCTCCTTACAAGTTTACTACGGAAGAGAGTCAGTGGCGTTAATACTAAGTATTCTTGTTTCAGGCTTTCCATTGCCCCTGAGGAAAAGGAGGGAAAGCTCTCTAAAGACTACTCTTGATTTCAGATTTCGATTTTCAAAGCCGTCTTGGGTGATCCTACCCTGCGAGCAATACGGCTTATTTGCATCGCCCGAGTGCGAGGTGCTATTTGTTTAAAATCCAACAGCCTATCTTATGATAGTGGGTTAGTATCGTCACTTGAACCTCAGTTACCTTAAGTTTCATTGTAAATTTTAAGTGAAAGAACTTGACCTTTCGATAAGTGTTAAAGTATATATTTCTTGGTGGCGAGGTGGCCGGATACCCTTCACGGGGAAAGGAAAGGAAAATAGAAAGGAGTGAATCTGTCTCTCTAACCCCACCAGCCTCATTTTCCTGTCGTCCGCTAGCAGGGCCCCACCCATGCCCTCTACCCTCTACCCGACCTCTACCCTTGTTTGTGAAATCCGTCTGCTAAAGGACTGGCACTAGCATCTTTCAAGATGGCGGTAAGTTTAGCATGATACGCGGTATTTTTGACGTTAAGCATTTTTCTGTTTAGAGAGAAAGTCAAGACCAACTTGAGTCAAATTATAACTTAACTTTTGTTTCAATCGACGTTTTAACTGCTTCTAATTACCTCGAGTTTTCATATGGTACATGAACCCATCCATTTCAATCGCACGCTAGCATGATGTGGCAGTAAGAAAATCAAGTTATTTATCACTTTGTGATTATATCTGCTGAAGTATATAGAGGCAGTACACAGACCATGCATAGTAGGCAGATCTTTGATTAAGTTTACTCATAATGTTATTTTATTTTATTACTTTTTCCCGATCCGATGCAAAATGTTGACCTTGGACAGAGTGAACAACATTAATTTATTCCCACCGGCTAGTGCCTCTTTCAGAGCTAAATGAACCCTTTATTAGTTTAAGCCTCATTACTGGAGTAACATCTAATTTTCCTCACGTACAATATCACCAGACCTGCCAACCCCTGATATAGGAAAATCAGGATGATAGGAAAGGAATGATAGATGACGTCATATCGCACGACAAAAGACTTCATTTGTGCCAAAAATGTCCGTTGATTCCGATCGACGTATATAGCACAAAAACAATTCATATTTAGCAACATTATTGCTTAAATTACAGTGGCATACCAGAATTTATGGGGAAACGTTCCATGTTAACAGTAGCGCAAACAATGCAAATTATTTGAAATTTTATGGTCAGAAAGTCAAGTCTAAAGAAATAACAATTTTGGCGATTATCCGGGAGATATCAGACTCTAATCTGGAGACTGGGAGATACGGTCCCAAATCTGGAGTCTCCCAGATCATCCGGGAGAGTTGACAGCACTGGAAAATCCAGAGACTCATAACATGACTCATGAACCTTTTTTCCATTGGTCAGTGAATTAACTGTGTATTTGAATATTACCTTGCTTTATTTGTGGTCCCTCTGGTAACAAGATGCCAGTTTCTTTGGAGACTATAAGAGGTGAGGGATAAGGGCATAACTGGGATGAAACTTACTGCAAGAGGTCGCGTGTTTGATTCTGGACAAGCAACTTCATGGCGAAAATGTTAGACAAAGTGCCATCAAGGCTTAAACAGGCACTGGCATTCTTCATTAAATTTCCCTTTTTATTCAGCAGAGTAACTTTTCATTTCTCAGAGATATTTCTCCCAAAACCGTGAAATTGGGAGGCTTGTCTGTAGGCCATGAGAAAAGTTTAAAAATCTTGAGACTCATGGCAGAATCATGAGCGTTGGCAGGTCTCTACCACTACTTAAAAATAAAACAGGGGATGGGAAAAAAGATAAATGTTGCTTACCATTTAAGGGAAAAATCTGGTTGGGATGAAGATTTAGGAAGTAACTGCTCAATCTTCTGAACAAATATTATTAATATAGTCTAAAACAACGTAAGTATGAGCCATACATAAAAAGTCCCTCAACCCATCTATAAATTGCCGCACAGATTTTTTAAAGAAAAAATGGTCGCGATTAAATCACTGGCCCTTTATTAGTATAGGGTACATATGTTTGAATCCTAGGCTGTTATACTGTGAACTGTTTTTGTTTGTCCAAGTAATTGCTAAATGTCAACAAAGTGGATTTAGAAGAAACTCTAGATGACCGTACCAGTTTCCTATTGTGTCTTAGCCCACCGAATTAGTTTTCTTAGTCTTTATTAAACGCTAAATCTTAATAAACTAATTTCATGTCTTTCAGCCCAAAAAACAAGCCACGAAGGGACAGAAACAAATCCTGGAAGAAAATAATTCAACATTGGATTTCTATGCCAAGGTTATGATAAGTGTTGAGGTGAGCAAGGCATCTTGGGAGTTAAAAATATCAAAATCTTCCCATTAATATAAAAATGATCTGTCTCCTTCTAATAAGAGACCTTACAATCTGACAATGGTGACATCATTGAAAATGTTACAGAAAAATAGACTTTGCATCCTTTCAAACTCTTTTGCGAGTCTCCCAGTTACTTAAAAGAAGGGAAATTAGGTTGGAAATGAGGGTAGGGGACCACATCCAAGTTTAGATAGAGATAGTAAAATTTATTGCCTTGCCATCCTTAAATGAACTTAAAATTTGGTCATTTCACAATGAGTTGTGCAGAGACAGCAGGAGATTTACAAAAATGCTTGATGCACGTGCAGTCAAGTTGTTGTTTTGCTTATAATTTAAACCTATTGCTTTTTTGATGTTCCTGTTGCCATGGTTGTGTTAGTTTCCTGAGGTTCCCATTTTGATGCTACTACAGCTGATGCTTTGTTATTTTTACATTATAGGTGACATATATCATCTTCAGATTTACATTTTTTAATTTCAACTCCAGTTGGTTCTCATGGGTAAGTCTATATCTTGCAGTTGCCAGTTAAGTTTTTTTTTTTTTTGTGATATCTGTTTCACCCTTTATTTATCATGAAATCATACTTCCTTTCAAATAGAGTTATAGACGATACTTTCTTATAGGTTCTGCGGTGGAGGAGACTAAAATAGGCCCACAGCATTAGGCACATAGAATAGTACCTCGAAAAATGTGGGTCTCAGAAAATTTGGCTGAATCTCGAAATTTTTTTTTTTTCGTCGACGGGTCTCTGAGTCTCGGATTTGTTGTTGTTTCTCACCATTTGGCCTTCAGGAGTTGATTTTTTTAAGGTTCATGGGTACAGCTTATCGAACTGAGCTAGTACAAGAATAAGACAGTAAAACAAAAAGTAGTATATTGGTGGGCTTTCGCTAGCTTCTATTGGCATTTTCAGTCATTTTATGAGCTTTATTTGCACCATTGTCTCAAAACTTCTGGCAGTTAGAATCATGGCTGGGATTTGATGAAAGAGCTTAAGTCTTGGTCTCAAATTTTAGAACCTGGGGCTGACAGTCTTGCAAAGTCGCAAATTTACCCTTTTATACCCCTAGCAGCGTAAGCATTTGTGGTGGCCTTCTGGTGTCTCTGCAAAGTCTGGCTGAGTGAACATACTAAACTATTTCCTAGTCCTTATAGTATGTCCTGGGGCAATAATGTTTACAGTGTTTACATAGGGAAAACAGAAATTCTGCACCGTTTCATTTGGAATAAACTTGAGAAAATATGGGCTGTCATTTGAGGGGATGCAGTTTTACTACTTTAGTTATTCATCACGATGATCTTGAAAGATGCTAAGTGACTGTTTTTTCCAGGTTCTATTATGTATGGTCACTGCTCTTTACTTTGGCTGTTACAAGTTTATGGAGTCAATGGCAAAACCAACCTATTCTGAATCTGGAGCTCTTATAGATGGAGGCATGGACCTGAATACAGAATCAGGGACTGCAGAGTATGTGCTAAAAGACTTTTATAGGGCTTCTACAAAATTACATCCAGAAGAAATTGCATAATCGACAAGAAATCTCATCATTAATTTACATTATTACATGACTGCAGAGAGGACTGCAGAGCTCAGGGGAGGGTGGTGGGGGATTCTCCAGATTTCAAGTGACAGGGATGATCAAATGGGGCCAAATATCTAAACCCAAAAAAGTCCCTAGGGCTTCCAACAAAACCCAAAAAACTCCCTGGACCTTAAATAACCCAAAAAAATCCCATGCCAATTTTCTGAGCCTTAAAAATCTCCGGAAAGGAAAGCAAGTTTGGTTGTACGGCCGAGATATGCAGGCACTATCACGAATCTTCAGATTGTTCTGAATAGCCAAAAAAATCTCTATTTATCAAGCCACCCCAAAAAATACTTGCCAAATTTTCCTACCCAAAAAAATCCCAGAATCAAAAATTTCAGACCCCAAAAAAATCTGTTGATTATCCCTGTTACTTGAAATCCAGCGCACCCCCCCCCCTCCCTTCCAGTGCTGCAGAGTATTTGGTAAAAAGAATTTTACAGGGCTTCTGGATATCACATCCACAAGAAATTGCATAATCTATAAGAAATCTCTACATTAGTTATTTAGAAATACATCATGCAGACAAAATCGTAAAATTTAAATACCAAGATTAATTTAAGGTTTAGTTATTTTGCATTGGAAACATTGAGGAGACCCTTACAAATTTTTTAGTGTTGTTTAAAATATAACAACAATAAGCTTCCTGTGGGAAGTAGATGCAAAAGAAATTGCATAATCTGCCATGTAATAGTCCGACTTTTTTCTTTTACCAAATATTGCGAACTGTTGAAAATTCTGCATTATTTTAATACTAATACTTCTGCACCCTGGCACCAGATGGAATCCATCTGGAAACTGAGTAATATATTTTAATTTTCAGTGGACAAAAACCTTGTACCAGAATAATTCAACCCATATCGCATTCTTTTTTACACTTTTTAAGGGCTGTAGATATGAATAGTTTTCTGCAAAAACACCAAAGACAATTATTTCTCATAGGAGCATGAGAAAATAAATTTCAAGTTTCACAGGAATTGTGAAATTTCATGGGTAAGATTTCATTTTGTAAAATTTAAAGCTTTTGAAAGTTGTTTTCTCGGGCTCCCATAAGAATTCTCTTTGGTGTTATTTTATATAACTGATTGTTGCGTCTATAGCCCTTGAAGACTGTAAAATAGAGTGCAATGTGCTTTAACCCATTCGCTCCTGGAGATTTTGCCCAAAAACGCGTTTTGAAGCTAGTCGAGAGGTTTTCTGGTCACTGTTGTGCTATAAAGAGCTGAAACTTACCACAAACCGGATTACAGGTTGTACACTTGGCGGCCTTCTGATCCAGATGCAAAATATCAGCTTGCGAAGTTCGGGCATGCGCAGAAAGCAAAATTTCGACATAGTTTTTGGGTTTAAAAGTGACACAGCAGTCTTGACTTTTACTTTTCGCTTTCTCTCCTCCCTTCTTTTTTCGCTTTTCTTGCCTCATTTTTTTTTCCTCTTGCTGGGCATTTAGTAGGCTTCATTTTGGTGGGAAGAGTTTTTAGGAAAGCTTTTAGGATCTTAGGATTAGGTGAAAGGAAAGGTAGGTGGGTAATGGAACAAGATTTTCATGGAGATTTTCAGGTGCTTGTCACGTGGTTTTTTCCTTCTTTCTCCGGTGTCCTTGACTGAATTGTGCTCATTCTGGTATGGTTTGAAAGATCTCTTCACTCTGCACAAGTTAGCAAAGAAAGTTGTCCTTGACCGTTAAAACTGATGACGTCACAAAGGGTAGAAAGGACCTGGATCCGCACGGGCGGTTACGGGCGGTTCAGGGGCGAATGGGTTAAATTATTCTGGTGCAAGGTTTTTGTCCACTGAAAAATAAAATTACTCAGTTTCCTGACGGATTCCATCTATTAATACTCTCTCTGATAGTTTACAGATACTCCTTATGAGATTACTTTGAACGGATGCTGCACTCATTTTATTACACTTTAATTCTCCATAAGGCAGATGCTTCTTTGAAGGGACAGTTGGGATTTAATATTATTGCTAACTGAATTTTAATGGAAGAGTTAGAATCAGTAATATTGACCTCCACAAAGAGTGGTGCAATCGTTTGCATCACTCTAAAACCAGTTAACTAAAATGCATGGAAAAGTTTTGTAGTAAACTAAGCTACATTAATTTGTCCTTGATGGAGAGTTTCTTGAAATTGTTTGCAGACATGTTAAGGACCTAATAATTCTAACAGCAATAACTCAAGGACTTGCAATATTCACAGACTATATGTGGCTTATTATGCTTCTGGTAAGTAAGTCTTTTTGGTACCTCTGAGCAGGTTCTTATAATAGGGTCCTAAAGTGTGACGTCATAAAAATTAAATTTGTGAAATTATGGGATTTTTCATGGTATTACGAAGGATTAACTTCCAAAAGGCCTACTTGCCAAAAATTAGCATTCCAGGGCAAATTGTCTTTGAGATATTAGCCCAGTTAAGCTCTGATGACTCCATACAAATCCCTCTACATTTGACTCAGTTCATAACATTAACAACCGAGTCAAATTTAGAAGGATTTGTACCGAGTCATCAGAGCAAAACGGGACTAGTATCTCCGAGACAATTTGCCCCACAATGCTAGTTTCTGGCAGGTAGGCCTTTCAGATGTTGTTCTTTCAAAATATCCCAACAAATCCCATAATTTCACCCCCATTACAGGTGAAATTTGGCATTTTCACGTCGTAGTCGCGCATTGACGGCAACGAAATTTACAAAAGAGCGTAATGCACGTGTAGAGTTGTTGTATTGCCAATCCAATCCACTTGCTTTTTTCACGTTCTCGTTGGCGTCGCCGTCGCCGTCGTGGTATCAAACTCCCTATTAACCCAATGAACCAAGCAGCCGTGACACGGTCCTTTTAATTTTTATTCTTTTAGGCACCTTGCAGAGCTATGTACTTGTTATGGGTCTACATCCTGGCCCCTTGGATATTTGCACAACCTGATGAAACGGTGGTGGATCCAAAGAAACAAAAGAAAATGGAGAGAAAAATGAAAAGAGCTGGAATGATGTGAAAAATAAAAAAGACCAACTTACTTTATCCGCCGTCAAGGATTTTTATGACAAAAACAAGGCACAGTGTTCAAGGCATAGTCCCTAGCAGAATACAAGTATACTCATGGACGCTGAAAGACAGGGCTTGTATTAAATGGCAGAAGTTTTACCAGGTCTTGCGAGCAAAGTTGCCCCAACACTCCCACTTTACAATAGTGTCTGGGCAGACATTGCTGGCCCAAAAGGAATCCGACCATTTAGGGAAACAAGAGATTAAGTTATTGGTCATCAGTTTAATTTATTCAAGCATTTTTTTTTTTTAAAATTGGCTACTTTTGAGCCTTTGAACCATTGCCAACCATGAGATTTTCGTTATTCTCCATTTAGTTTTAACCTTTTGGCTCGCCCGGCTGTGTCAACTTCGTCAAAGCGAGACAATCAGAGCATGCGCCTGTGCTGTTTTAGACGATCAGCGCATGCGCGAGCTCTGTTGGTTCGGGCAAAGGTGTCAACTTTTGTCTCATATAAATGCTCACGAAGGTTTACTCGGCTGGGAGGGTGATCCTTCTACACGGGGCAAGTTTTCTTCATATAAATGGAGCCTTAGGTTCCCGTGAGGTGGAAGGAGTATTGCTTGTTGCGACAAGGAAGGGCTGACGAACAGTTACGACTTTTAGATATTTCGAGCAACAACAATTTGCCGTCTGTCCTCTTTGAAAAGATGTGTTGTTTCAACCACTCTTCAAAGCACCATGGACTTTTGACAGGAAAGTAGAGTATGGCTTTTCCTGTCTGTGTGGCTTCTTTGGCCTTGGAATTTGAGCTGTTGTCAGCTTTTGGAACGGGCAAAGGGGACAAAGTTTTTCTTATATAAATCCTCGTTAAAGTTGACTCGGC
Organism: Porites lobata; assembly: GCA_942486035.1. Taxonomy (NCBI): domain Eukaryota; kingdom Metazoa; phylum Cnidaria; class Anthozoa; order Scleractinia; family Poritidae; genus Porites; species Porites lobata. The sequence continues at coordinate 2,229,986 of CALNXK010000067.1, forward strand.
TGGGAGGATGAACCTCTTTGCCGGAACTACTTTTATCAAAGGACCAAGAAAAAAAATAAAATATTGGTAGAACCAGGAAAAACACTGTGTTTTGTTTTGGAAAAATATCTGAAAGAAGTTAATTCGCAGGTACATGGGCCACTGATCTTATTCAGCCACCCCTATTTCCCTTCTGCCTCTGTCGGACTCCTCTTCTCTGTTTTGTGTGCCGAGTGTTATTTTTTCATACCTGTTCGCACATGATAATAGCAATAGCTACCTGTCCTGAATACTGAGAAAACCCACAACTTCAAATAATCTGTCGTTAACAGAGTTGACAAAGCCTTTTTTCCGAGCAAGATATATTATATATAGGTTTGACTGCTCATCCAGCCTACACTGGAGTTATCTTTCGATCAAACGCGATGTAATGCCCACTTTACGGACACCCGCTTAATACAGACACCTCATTAGGGCCATTTATACGAGGAAAAATAAGACGCGTCTTATTTAACTGTACCATTTATACGAGTATGTCTTATCTAAGACGAGAACAGCTCGTATAAATGGTTCGCGTCTTATTTCTGTTCTTGACTCGTTTTCATGTGAATGTTGCCTGTAGCAACGGCAATCCAACGTGGCGCGCAAAAAATTAACGTATGCGTACTATGCGTTCGCGTCTTATGTAAGACGCGAAGGTCATTTATACGAAGTTTTTCTCGTCTTAGCTATCTAAGAACAGGTGTTAAGGGCTATTCTAAAATAAGATGCGTCTTAGCTAAGTCGCCCCTTATTTTAGACGAAATGTGCCGTTTATACGGAAAGTTCGCGTCTTATTTAAGACGCGTCCTATGTAAGACGCGTCTATTTTTCCTTGTTTTAATGGCCCTAATTATTACGGGCAGTTTGCTTTGTCCAAGGGGAAAGAAAGCCTTTACATTTTCTCTAAATTGAACCCGCTTAATACAGACACTTAGTATGCCCCCCTCAGTGTCTGTATTAACGGCGTTTGACTGCATGTAATGCAAAGTTAAACTCGTACAAGGAGGAAAATAACAGATATTAATTGATACGCTCACAAAGGTAGAATATCACTGGCTTAAAGTTCGCACTTTTATTAAACTTGAGTTCGAGGAAATATTTAATAGATAACTTTGTAACTGTTGCTTTTGTTTTACTTAATATAAGTACCCTATAAACAGATATTTCAATTTGTGTCGTGCAGGCATGTACTCTAGACTTTTCTCAAATTTGACAAAAGCTGGAACCGTTAACTGACCAAGTTTGTTCTCTCCAAAGTAACCCACAAGAGAAATTTAGGTCAAACTTTTAAGTGTAACCTCGATATAGTGAAGGGCCAACGAATCGTTTGCTATTTTGAGTTTCTTTCCATGTATTATCACCATTACTGGGGCCTTTTCTCTCCGATTTCTGAAAAAATACGCGTCCATACGTAATGTATTCTAATCGTTTTCGCCCGTCCACTCACGAAAACGCTAAAACGATGGCGATACTACTGCGTGCCTAACAGTACATCATCGTACAGTGGAACCGCGATATAGCGATCCTCGATATAACGATGTCGAAAACCTCCATCGTTTACGCAAGTAAAGTTCCTATTTTACAGCGGAACGTCTATTTGCCATTTATCGAACCTCTATATAATTATAAATTAACGAAGTCGTCGGTTACCCGTATTTTAATAGGGCTACGTGTCGGCGGAAACGGTAAATCCTAAGGTCTCTAATTTGACTGTATCCAGATACGTGTGAACGAGGCCTAAGACATCTTCTCTGATCAACAACAAGTTTTATGATAGATTGCCGGTTACACCTGTCCATTTCGGTAAAATTAACGTGAGGAAAGAGTTTAATCACTCGCGGCAATTTTTGGATAAGACAGATGAAAGTTGATCACGTTTTTCCGTCGTGTTGCATTTGATGAACAACAACTAGAATCGTTACAGCTTGGAAGCAGCTGAATTAAACCTACAGTAACGACGGATGTTACTGCTTACCTCTAAAATAAACTGATAAAGAGTTCTACCACGATGAATTGTTGCCTTGAAACAACGATCTTTACCAATGACAGCAACTGAAAACGTCAAAAAGTTAAGCAAAACAACAACTCTGCACGTGCATCACACTTTTTGGTACATTTCTTTGCCGGCACTGCACGACTACTCGAAACTACGACGACGGTGACCCTCATGGAACTTTTTTATGGATCACGTTATGAATAAAACGACGAATTTTTCTTTCTCCTTCAAAGCTTGGGTGCGGTCCGCGACAATTCAGCTGTCCGCAAATCCACCTGATTTGACATTTTGAGCGAGCTGGGATAATAGGGAAAAAGTTTGTAAAAAGCGAAGTCATTTCAGTAGTGACGCTGCCGAAATAGTCATTGTTAAAGCTCCCTACTTTTTGCATGTATTAAAAATATAGTCTTAATGGCCCCAGGGTAGGTGCTATGCACATGCGAGTCCCGGGTGTTCTGAACTTCGATATGACTAATGAGGGAAGTAAAAAGCGTTTCCCACCCATATCCTCAACAAAACATTTTAGAAAACTGATTATCTTTTGTCTTTAATTATTCGAAAGGGAACAAGAAAGTGACGTTCAAACCGAACAGGAATTTCATTTTTCCGCTTAAGCAGTTTAAGACACCAACAGAACTGAGCGCGTGCTCCAAACCACAAAAATATCGTGCTGAAATGTCAGATCATGGGCTGTTTGCCCGCGTTCGATATATCAAAATTCTATCTTGACTCCAAGTCTATTACGGACAGAATTGCAAATTGCTTATGATTCCCTTGTCTCGAAATTTCCAGAAGAGCGGACTTGAGAAAAAAGGAAACTGACGAAACCAAATAAGGAAACATGATTAGAAACCTCGGACCTAAGTAGGAATTTTGATGTGTCATGCGTACGTGTGCTATTTAATAATATTAATTAATCCTTTAAAAATGAACGTGAACTTGACCTTTTTCCCGGCCAATTTGAAGCTCGTTTATCAGTTTTCGGGTTAATGCGTGAATTATGTATGTTCTTCGGTTTCTTATACTTCCTTTCTCTGCTTGTGGTACATTTAAAACGAAAAACAAATTCTTTGTCTTTCGTTATAAATTCCGTTTTGTAGACATACAAAAAAATCATGCCCCTCAATGTAAGAAACAATTTTCCTTTTAAATCGAAACTGAGTCCTTCCTTCGCACGTGCTTTTTAATTTCTAACGCCTTCATAAGACATTTGCGTCAGCCTCGATCCGGATCCTTGACAACCTAAAAAGGTTTTCGAAGGAGTTCTTTAAGCACAACCGGATGTCAGGATCGAACAAGCCGATAAATGACAGCTTGTCCTTTACAAATTTATACTGAATGTTAATGAGCGCACGTCTTGCTTTTTACTTACAGCTGTAGGAAAAGTTTTTTTTCATAACTATCCACATGTTTTTAAAAGAGCATGGAAGTGAACAAAGCCGGCAATTTTTAACCTCATCTCTTTTGTGATACAAAAACCGACGACCATTATTTTTAGTAAAGCGTTATTATGATTTCCAACGAGTTACGTGAGAAAGTTTATTTAACTCCTCTACCAACTTTTATAACTACCCTGTGAACAGAGGCTTCTCTCTTGCATGGCTTTTAACGTTTACGAGGTCGTTCGCGTCTTTTGTCTGTCGCGTAGTTTGTTCTGAATTACGCAACTGAGAAGCGACGCGAACGACTTCGTAAACGCTAAAAGCCATGCAAGGGAAAAACCTCTGTTCGCAGGATATTTGTAAATGATATCGTATATCGTTTTACGTGCTGTTTATTTGTTTACGTGATTGAATTGGAATTTAAGTCATTTCTTCCTGAGTTTTATCATGATCCGATTATCTGCTCCCGGTGATAGTGAGTAATAGTAAAGACAGAAATGTTTCTCCAGTTCTTCTATATATTTATTACAGTTCTTTTGTTATAATTTTTTAATAAAGCGAATAAAAGTATTTTTTTGTTAGTATCAGCATCAATGCAAGAATCTTCAAATAAATATTCCTAGCTAAAATCTAAATACATAACACATATTTATTTACTAGCGAGATGTTTTCAAGACCGGCGTTAAAAATGTAAGCGCAGTTACAAGAAAATTTTCCCTCTCAAGCGGCTCGCATAACGACCGCACTGAACAAGTCCTTTTTCCAAGACTAAACTAACCTTGCCACTTCGAAAAGAGCGGCCAGTTCCATTGCCAGCACAATGTTTCGGTTAGACTACGAGTAGTCCCCCATTTTAGAGCGAGCGAAACGCGAGCGCGCGTGAAAATCACCCCACGCGAGAAGAGGCAACACGCCGCCGCGTTTCGCTGGCTTTACTATCCCTGAGGGAAAATGGGGGACTACTCGTAGTCTATGTTTAGGTTGTCCTTTTCCAGTCCCTTTTCATCGATTCACCAGAAAGTGAATTTTGTTTCACATTTCTGGCTATATCTTCAAGAAACCCGAAGATATTTAATTTCATCGCGTTTCTCCCGAAATATTTCGCAGCCTTATTCCTTCTCCGAATTACCACTTAAAAAGTAGTATCATGATAGTTTTCCAGTAACAGTTTGAAAAAGTTTCGTGGCGAACGAGAGACGCTCGCAGTGCCCACTCGCAGGTGGAAATTTCTCGCGAGCTCGCGTGTTTCACTCGCGCTAATATCTCTGGAACAAAGAAGAGACTACGAGTGGTCTTCCGGTCAAAATGGGGACCGCCAAGGTGGTTCGTTTGCCTTCATGTATTTCTCTCTCCAGTAAGACTAGTTTAGAAGGTCTGCGTGGTCACTAACCAGCCAAGCAGGTTCTCTCTCGGGGACAATTTTTTTGTAACAGCATGACCAAAGTATTTGCAAGAGTCTTTTACACCTGGTCAATCGGTCCCTCGTTGTGATGGTCAGCATGGTCGTTAATGATCAGACTAATCTGAGGCAAAGTCCGCTCACGCCGCGAAACTGCAATGTTAGAAACTTCTTCACTGTTCATGTTCACGTTAGACACAGGAGAAGAAAGTCTAAAATTCGCGTCTGTTGGAATAATTACAGGCAATGCGGTGTGGGGTAGCGAGTGAGCCGGCGAGGTGAAGTTATTAAGCTCCATACCGTTAGAATTTATATCACTGTGTTCTCCTCTGCTGTAGTAATATGACAGACGAGCTGCCAGTAAGCGTTTCTTTAAGCTCTCCGAAGAAACCTTTATGTGCCATCCGTTTATCATGGAGAAGAACACTATGTTCATGAAGAAAAATCCCAATGGGACATACTCCAACGACAGCGGACTGTGGTGTGAGAGAGTGAGTACAAGTAAAGCTACCGGACTAATCGCTCTCAGCAGGACAGTGATTACAAAACTAGAGGCAGAAGTTAAGAAGAAGAGTAAACCGGATTTACTTGCACCCAACAAGCGAATCAGTGACGTGAAGTCGAAGGCTATCACGCTACCCTCAAATAGAAGTCCGATCACCCCAGAGATGGCATTCTGTCTGTATACTATTAAAACTCCGTATGATGTCGCGGTGACAAAGTGATGAAGAAGATTGATCTTGTATAAAGGAAGCTCTTTTCTCAGCAAAAAGTCCTGGAAAAATTTGTACACGTAGTTGCCAAGATAAACAGCGAAGATGAGGAGCGAAGACAGCGGGGTGTCGCGTAGAGGATTTTCATACGTGATTTTACAGGAAACGGTGTACAAACCGCACGAGAAAAGGAGAAAAGAAAAGATCTGGTCTCGTAACCTGAGGAAAAGAAGAATGCAAAACCTTGTTAAATTCCCTCCTAAAACGTTTTACAGACACACGATACTTTTTTTTAACCTCGAAGGTAACATTATTTCAAGACAGGATCTACCTTACAATGACTCTAGATGCAAGAGCAAAGCATTTTCCCTTCAGTGATCATTTTATAATATTCTTATAACCTTTCTCTTGACTGTGTATTGAACATACGTGAATATGTTAGAAGAAAATAAATGTTTGTTACTCTGGGACTTAATTAACAACATTAGTCTTCCTAGTCAAAGCGTCCATCTCTCGTTAGCAATCTTTTCATATAAGTGACGACCAAATCTTGGTCGCCAGAGGAGATTAAGTAGTCACTGCTATAATGAAGTGTTACATCGACTCGCTTCATCACGCGCTTGCTAATCTGCTATTTCTCGTTCTACGAGGGTGTTCTGACGAATCACAACGCTTTTTTATTACTCCACAGTGTTCTTGATATTTACCCTGTTTTGATTTCAAAATCAGTTAAAAGTACGTTTTGCCTTCTAGCAAGAGGTCTGTACACCTCCACACCGCGGAAGCTTTCTCTGCGTTCTTTTTGAAAGAAGGCGTGGGGATTTTATTTCCGTTTGTAATCTTTCATTTCTATGAAAAAACAATTTATAACAGCATGTATGATGAATAAAATAATAAATATTAAATCAAAAGTTGAATTTTTTTTCGAAGTTTTGGACTCGACTTTGTTACTCTGTATAGCTAACCGTAATAGCATTAGTCAGCAAACGTTACCAGTTTGATGTAACGGACAAGCGAATTTTGATTGACAGTAAAATCGTTGCATCAGACAGAACGTCAAAAGGGGGTGTCGAAAAATCTTCCAGCTGACACGGAAGTGTGATTGGTTAGGACAAATGCCGACACGCAATCCACACCGGCCCACCCACAAAACTGAAACCCGTCTGCTCACACGCTATAGTTATACCCACATTTTTTTTTTCGGTTCCAATTTACGTTTTGTTATTTGAATGAGAGAATAACCAAAAATGGTTTCTAGAACTAAAACAAGAATTTCATGGGATATTGGGAACCATTAAGATTAGCTGAGAAACACTGACGTTATTCATCAATGACAAGAGAGATCATTCTGGGACGCGTACTGAGCTTGGCAGAACGTCCGCTCTAACTTAGCTATTATGCACATTATATGGCGATAAAATATTTTTGCGTTATTTGCTGAGTATCGACTAAGTTCCATTTTTTAATTATCGTCAGTGAAATATGGCCGGGCCTCCTTTCTTACAAAAAAATGTAAGCTACTAGTAAACTACGTTATCTATTGCGAGAACTTACGGATATTGGTTCAAAAATGGTCATGGAGTATTAGTCTTCTTTAAGTTTATGACACGCGGTAAAAGCAATTAAAACACCCGCGTAATCTTAAGCGATCACGTTTTTTATTATTATAAATTGTAGACAATGAAAATTCATGAATTGAAAAATTGAGATGAGTTTCTATGTGTGTCATATCTTCAGTCGCTGGTTCTAAACTTATGATGCTTCCTCTTTGCTCTATTAATGACTAGAAATCGAAAACGAGCTTTAGTACACGAGGCGCGAGCTTTAGCACACGCGGTTTATACTAAATCATGGCGGACCGCACGCATGTTGGTGGGAACAGTGTACCGAAACATAGGCCCTAGTTATCCCGGAAGTCACCTTGGTTCGTGAGATTCTTTAATGCAAACTTGTAGCAGGCTCTATTTCTAGTAATAATACTCGACTTCCACTGATATTCTCAAACTGAAAGTTATAGCTCCAAAATAGAATCTTTGCACCATCTCGGCTTTTGCATACTTTTTGTTATTTTTAAATTACCATCTAGTGTTTCCATGGAATCAAATCATCTCTGAAACTCGAGTCCATCTGTTCTTGGAAAAAGTGGTTATCAAGCTGACAATAGATCGGGAAATTTGTGAAAGTGAAACACCTTACGTTTGTAAACCTTTTCTGGACTTAAAATAGAGGCTTTTTTCTCTAAAATTAATGAGTGCGGAAGTATCTATCGGGAAAAGCACTTTCGATGTTGTCTGTGTGGTCGTCACGCGTGACGAGAGTTTCTCACGCGTGACTTCTCGTTATTAAATTGTTAACCAAAACACTTTATACGCGGAAAAGAGGACTTAACTATGAAGAAACGTTTTCGATGGAAGAACAATTTTTCAACTTTCGGAAGTCCGTGTTTATAATTTTACACCCTTTTCAGAAAGACGAGCAGCGCTTTTTCATAAGTGAATATTACAACGAGAAGTACTGTAAAGTAAATAACGACTTACAATAATAATACTCACAGTTTTCCAACTAGTCGAGGTTTTTCTTCGTATAACTTCATTATCTTACGGGAGAGCTGGCTATTTGACTTGGAGAAAGGAAATACGATCGCTGGAGTCAGAAAAAGAAAAGCTGCAACTGACAAGTTAACAGTCAGTGAGAAGACCAAGAAGGCGCTGATGAGCCAAATGGGTAACGACATGATTTTGGCAGACCCCTATCATGTCCAAGTTATTTGTAGATGTTGTTAATGCAGTCGCGAGACTGTTGTAGTAATTTAGTCCGAGGAAGACGATGACTCACACAGGAACCAGGAATTCAGTGCTCACAACTCTGCAGTAGCCGTTTACAATATGCAATATGCATACAAATCACCACCCCAATGACTTTTGTCCGGCGTGCCACGGAAAAATAAAGTGAAAGGCGAAACTCCAGTTGCTTTCGTTTTGACAATGTGGTATTTTTCCTCGAATGAAAGAGATTTGCTTCAGCCTTCTTAGAATAATACTGGTTCGTTATCATAAAAAAAAGTTGTTCCTTTGAGCTTTGGCGCTCAAGCGTTGTAACCCAACCTCGTTTCAGCCCAACTTCCTGGTTTTTAAATAAAGAATAAATTTATTATTGATAAATTATATCGGTGTACAGCCGGAAGTGGATTTTGTTTCACATGTTCATGTTTTAAGCGCTTCAACACCACATACTTAAAATGATAGACTCTCAAACCGATATTATTTCGAGCATATAAACACATTTGTGGGAAAGGTATTCAATTCAAGAGGCGATATGGAACGATTAGCTGTATGTGAAACCCTAACTCGAAACCGTTTAAAAATTCGTGACAGTGTTTTCAGCGAGGCACAGTTCGACATCCTGTGTTTTTAATAAAACATGACATAGTTGATATGAATTGCTTTTTCGCCAGTGAGATCAGCGATAATTCTCTCGTCTCCGCGAAGCCCTCAGATGTTTTACTACTCACCGGATGACGAAAAACGGGAAGTTTAATCTGATTGGTTGGCGCGGGACCCTATTAATAAGCGAAACCTGACAAAGATTCCCTATTGATATTAGTATATTGAAAGAGGTTTTGTGTTTTGATCGACGGAGAAAAAGACCTCAAAAGTGAAAGCAATAAAAATAAAAAACGTTAGCATAAAAAAAGCAAACCTTATACAGTTTCTGTTATCTTTACGTTCCTGATAAGCATTCCTACGATATGCGTGTGGAAACATTGTGAAAAGATACATGAACAGTATACAGGGCCGTAGCCAGGAAGAAACTACAACCGAGGCGAACACACGGTCCGTTGTACGAAATCAGCCGTATGAAATCTTTTAATATTATCAGTCTGATAAAAAAAATAAAAATCGACAGTATTTGGTAAAATTTTACCGAAGCGAGTGCCTCGGTTCGCCTCATACTGGCTACGGCGGTGTTATATATTATTTATTTTGCAGCGATGAAAATTGTGTCTGTTACCTAGGCTGCGATGTCTAATCGAAAACATTTCTAGCATACTGTATACACGCGTAGAAAAAAAACTAATAAAAGAAATATCGGTGAATACTCGAAAATACAATTAGACATTTTTAACAATTTTTTGTTGATCCCCTTGCCCATAATTTTACCGAAAATCGTTTTAGAAACAAAATATACGAGTCAAATTGTTTTATTGCCTTTGTACCACTGTTAACCTTTTATTTGTCATGCAAAACTCTGGTTCGAAAGCCAACAAAACTGCATGACGCTCGAAACCAAAACGTAGAAACCGAAACAACGTGGCTCTCGAACGTTTCCGTTGGATTTTAGCCTTTGCTGTTAAGTTAAAGTACAGGGGGAAAGTACTAGTCTATATTGCTACGGAGAAAGTCATGAAAATAATCGAGCCTTGTTTTCAGTAAACGAACTTCCTGTTTTAAACTGTGTCACTCGCTGCGATAACGCAACGGCTAAAGGTATTGTTGAGTGTCACGTGCCACCTAGCCGGCTGAAACGGGAATTTTGCTTCTGGTAGATGTGATGAATGGAAAAATGTCAAAACAGCTTGAGATAAGTGATCTTGCCGAGAGATGAATAGGTCTTTCTGGGATTCTGTCTACAATGAGGCCATAAATATCAGATTTAAAGGAAGAAGAAAAAAGAAAACACTATGAAATTCAGAAAGATCACACACCTTATCAGAATCTGTCTGCACACTCGGCGGTTTTTGCAGCCCCCGGACGCGCAAAGCTTGTTGTAATGATTTTAACTTTCCAAAATTCCGTTTTGGTTTGATTATCGGTCAGGAGCGGAAAACCAAGACTTTCGACGCTTGTTTAGTTCGTGACCTCGTCGCTTATATTAAAAACTTTGACTAGTAATTGAGGGCAAGTCTAGAAAAAAAAGTTTTTAAATGCTTTGGCAAAAGCGAAAAGAAATATGTTTATTCAGTTCAGAAAGGAAATATAGTTACAGCTTAGAAATCGAAGAGTATTCTGGCTTTCAAGTTAAGCTGACGACCGATCAATTTACAAGAATTACGTCCGTCTTCAAAACTCAATCCCTTTATAAGTGAAGTTTTTTCAGTCTAAAGTTCACATCAATTCCAACTGTCTATGAAGAAAGCGTCTTTAATGTAACGGAAGCTGACTGCTGACAGGAATAGACATAATTAACGGACAGGAATTACTACAAAAGAACTTCCTGTCTAAAAATTATCGATATTTTTAACTACAACATATACAACACAAACTTAGTGTAGTCGAATGCGGGGAGTTCCAAATTAATAAAACATAAAATGCAATCACCCCTACCAAATGGAACCTAGGTTTTCCTTGTATGACGCTTTTGGCAATGAAAATATTAAAAATAGATGATATTCAGCGAGATAATACGGTGATGTAGCCTGGAACCAGGCTCTGTAGTGGGGAGAAAAGGCAAAAAACCCAGGATGAAGAGCATAGATCGGCGAGCTAAGCGAGCGGAGTGGTGGAAAGGGAAATGGCGGCGGTGTTATAGCAAAACTCTAGTGATATGGGCATCCCCTTCTCATATGGCTTAGGGTTAGGGATAGGGTTATAGGGGATGCCCATATCCTTAGGGTTTTGGGATTGGGGATGCCCAAAACGCGGAGATGCCCATATCACTCTGACAGCGGCCCTCATCGTCATATCATCGCTCAGTTTCGCCTTTTTCCGCCATTGCGGAGCTTGGTCCTAGGCTAGCTATGATGCTGCAGGAGCTTGCTCCGAAATATGCTGGGAATAGTGCACAAAGAGACGAACGGATATGCGGTTTTACAAATGGTATATACAGCTGACTATTCTGAGGGGGTGTGTTCGAGCAACTCGCTCGCTACACGATGAGGTACCACGAATCTGATTTACATCTTGGCCTTTATTCTTCTTAATCTTCTCACAACTTCTGCTTACTCTACTTTTCCTACTTCTCTACTTCTACTCTACTAGTTCAAGTATAGTTGCGGTTTTAATAGCCAAAGCTGGACGTGTTTGGGTTAGCTGACCGGAAGGAGTTTCTGTTGTATATCTTATCGTTAACATTGCAACAGGTTTGCTATTGTCAGGGAATAGGTTAGCCTACGCACAGTCGCAACTGACAAGTACCAAAGAACCAAGGTCAGCTCTAACACCACAAACACGACCACCTGTAACATTCCTAATATGGCAATAAGTAAATTCGCGAGCTAGGCATAACTTCAATTACAAGTAAAAACAAAAGATCAAAACAGGAAAACAGTACGTGAACAAAAACAAGACTTAATGAAACAAAAACTAAACTTAAAAGTTGAGATAGATCCGTCTTAAAAATAGCTTTCAAAATACTTCACAACAATTCATTAAGCGGCCGCCCTACAGACCCTAGGCGTACTGTTAAGTGGGCGCCTCAGGTTGTCCGCTCGATAGAGGTTCGTCATAAATTAGCATAATCTTTAGCAGAAACATCATTTGATTTTAAAACAAACGCGCGACGGAAGAAGCAGTATTGGCCCCAATTGTTCAAAAGCTGGATAGCGTTATCCACGGGATAAATTGCTATCCATTGGATAAATGTTAGGGAAACCAATTGCCCTATCCAGTGGACCGGGTGTCAGCCGGTGGATACTGCTATCCGCCTTTTGAACAACTGTGGCCTGGTCCACAATGGGTCGTCACCTTTTATCTCGGACTGTATTTTCCTTCATCATATTCTTAAAAAGAAGCTAAACTAAAAGAATCAAATCCTTGATGGCGGCTTGATAGAGGTGACAACAACGGGAGATTCGTTGACACGGCCAAAAGGAGGCGGCTTAATAGAGGTTTAATTTCCCATTCTTTTAGTCTACAATTATTTAGCCTGCGTGGCAAGCATGTCCTTGTGGTTTAGGGTTAAAGAACGAGAACGAGAGTCAGAGACCGCGCGGAAAATGGCGCAAGTAAAAGAGCGGGGAGGGGATGGGGAGGAAAGGAAAAGTTTCCTTCGTTCCCCTCCCCCCTCCCACTTCTTTCAGTTTTTGGCTCTCGTTTCATTTCTCGCGCGGCCAAAACCGAAAATCCCATTCCTCGGTCTTTTTTAACTCCGGAACCAAACGGAAACATAGAAAACGCTTGCTACGCAGGCTAAAAATTATTTTGGGTCTTTGATTGCTAGCGGATTAATTGGTGGCCGCTTAATGGAGGTTCAACTGTAGTTTTAAAACTACAAGAATGCAAGTTAACGGACGTCTAGCGATTGCCACTCCTCAGTTTTGCTCATTTAGTCGAGTTGTGATGTTTTCGGCAACCTTTTACTAAGTCTCAATTTCTGCGAAGAGGACCGTAAGACTACCGTAGTCAGGGCATTCTGCGGAAACATCAGAAAGCTGCGGAAAGGGCTCCCGGGGATAATCCCTATAAAGGTCTCTACGGGGAGGCTCCGCCTGGAAGGGGTAATTTTTTTTCAGGTATTTTAAAGGGCGGGGATTTCACTTGTTTTCTGTCTTTGAAAAAGCCCAAGGGCTAACAGATGGAAAAGTAGAGAAAACTTTCTAGTTTGGCGACTTATTCATAATTTAAAGAAAGTGTATGTACGGCAGTACTCAGGGGTGTAAAGTTCTAAACTAGGTACGTGAAAGAGGTGCGTATACCATCTGTCAATAGAAGATATACGAAAGGGGTATAAGGAGTTGGACATCGGAGCGGATCCCCTCTGTATAAACATTTGCTGAGTACCCCCCCCGGCCTTCCAGTCGTTTTTCTATCACTACGGCGTTCTAGGCATAGCCTGTGCTAAATTGGCTACCTAATATTGTACTCATTTCAAGATATCATTTGCAGCCACTAATATCTGATTGACTTACTAAGTGCAGCTACGAATTCAAAGTACAATTTTCGCACCTAGCGAAAATGAAAGTAACTTTTCTATGTACAAACTTACGCCGCTAGGTTTGGCATTTCAAGCTAGATCCAAAACTCTGAAATGATATTTCAGAAGTCATTAGGAATAAGGATTCATGGATGCGCCCTTAAAACGCATCTTTCTATCGAAGCTTTTGCTTTAATATCGTCAATATAGGACGCTGTAGTATTGTTAATTTATTAGAGTTATTGGCTTTGCGGGTTCTGAGATTTCTGCTCGCAATCTAATCCGGTATAGTATGAATACCTGTTCGATATGTGCCTCTCTACTTAAGAGATTAGCGCGGCGCAGCTGCTCTCCGTAAAATCCGTTCTTATGCGCGAACAGAAGCTCTATCTGGGTACCGCATGTGACCTCAAGTGTCTAAGAGTTATTGAAGGATTCTTGTTGTTCCCAGTAAGTACGCTCTCTGTAAAGATTCTCACCCCCGCCCGCCCCCTCCTTCCAAAAAAGAAAAACCGAGAAAAAAGGGAAAAAAGAAAACAATGAAGAAAACCTCAAGTGAAAAATTTTTTGCCAATAACAAATAGAATACACTTAAAAGAACTTACGAGAAATTCTTCTTAGACACAAAAAGTCATACCATCTAACATGCTGAAAGCGTCACTTTAAATAGTGGGCTGTAAAATGATGGGCTTTTAAAATATTCGGGAAAGTTGAAGCAAACAAAAATACAGCTAAAGACAACAGGCAAAGTTGCGACTTTTTTCCACACTATTATTTCTTCATAGTAAAGGTCCGATTTATTTTTATTGAAAGTTCGAAATCATAACAATTCTTATAGTATTTTCTAGTTGCATGGGTGCTGTTTGCAACTTGAAAAAAGATGATCTTTTTTAATTTTTAAAGGTTTCATAATAGAATTGAAGCCACAGGTAGCAACATATGTAAATCATGGGGTTGTATGCAAATTTACGTCATTTAAAAATTGGAGTCAAGTAAAGGATAAAAATATCATAGAATGTTTTATTTGTTGTCCTTTCTTGGCTTTTTTTGGCCGCTTCAGAGGGATTCCAGTGTTTTTTGCCATTTGGGTGTTCTCCCATTGAAATTCCTCTGGAACAGCCAGAATTATCAGGAATGTGCAAAAAAATAAAACATATTAAGGGAAGGAATGCCAATGTGCTTTTATCACAATTTTCGCATTAAAATTTGCAGAGCAATATTTGTAATTATCACTGATGTTATGCAACAATAATTCTAACATTTGACCTTTGGCCACCTGTGGTGAAGCAGGCATAAATGTCAAGATTGTACCATGGTTGCCACTCAACCAAGTTATTTTTGGCGCATTTTAACATTGTTTCAAACAATTTTGAGAACATGAAATCATGAATACTGGCATATGAGAGAAACAGGTAAAGAAGATCATCACATTTACACAGTTGCCAAAAGAAAGCGCCAACCCTGACCTCTGTGATACTGGTGCAGTGCTCTAACAAATTAAGCTAACAAGCCAACTGGAAGTTGGTCATTAAACTGGTTTGTAATAGACCCAGAAAAGATGAGGATGAAATAATGAATGGACAAATTTCATTGGAAGTGCGGAACAAAGAAATAAATCTAAAGAAGATCATCGCCATTTGAGATGCAACTAACATTGATGAATTATTTATTCTAACAATAATTTGAAGAGTTGTCACCTTCAAACTG
This sequence comes from Porites lobata, assembly GCA_942486035.1. Lineage (NCBI taxonomy): Eukaryota > Metazoa > Cnidaria > Anthozoa > Scleractinia > Poritidae > Porites > Porites lobata. The sequence continues at coordinate 2,245,055 of CALNXK010000067.1, forward strand.
TCATTTAGTATTTACTGTATTTCCAGAACAATTTTTGCCATTAATGGACCCTGCCTGCAATCCACTTCAGTGACAAAATGAAATGTTGTGGTTAAACTTTCACCTGGTTCAAATTATATTTTACTTTGTAGTTGGGTATGATGATGCACAATGAAAGTAACATTTGAACCGAGGATAAAACTGAACCACAAAAAATACTGTACAACAAAAAAAGACCCCAAGCACAAATGAATAGCTACTTATGCCTTGTCCACTAAAGTGTAAGCCACTGGAAACATTCCAAAAATGGTGACAAAGGGAAGGGTTTAAACCTCTTGTTAACAAAAGCATTTTAAAAAAAAGATGCTAAGTAAATTATTGTAAGTGAGGATATTGACTTCTTACTGCCGTCACGTTTATACTTCCTGTCACACAGGCATTAAACAAGTCAGCTGCCTGATCCATCAACACTGTCACTATCAATGGTGTTCTTTTCTTGTTTTGTACTAAACTCCGCCAACAAAATTCCAATAACAGTTACTGGTTAGGAAGAGTAATTTTTGATGGACAATTAGTAGAAGTTTAAACTTGAGCCTTTAGACCTGTTTCCAAATATTTTTATTCCAAGTTTACACTGAAAATTCGAATCCAAACATCCTCATGAATTCCATCCTGAACTGTTATTACAGTGTATATTATACAAAAAAATGAGCACGCTCTTCTCATTTTCCTTCCAGCAGATACATGTGTGTGTGTGCAGACCATGTGAAGCAGTTCCTCTTTCTCTTTTGCAGAAGTACTGTATATCCAGAAATAATTTATAACCACTGTCTTTATTTGTTATCTCACTACTCCTTTTCTATAACCAACTTTGTATGTCTGTACATTTGACCTAAAGAAACCTGTAAATAAAATAAATTACAGTTAATAATATTGTAAATGCTTATATAATAATAATTACTTGAATGGACGTAACAAGCACCCTATAGTTGGTCTTCATGTTTCTCTGAGTTGCTCAACACTCCAAGAATTTACCAACCATTACAGAAATCAAAGTTACTTTGGAAATATTCATTCCAAAAATCCATAATTTACTTGGTACTTATAAGACTCCCCTCCCTTCCCTGCCAGCACCCCACCTCCAACTTGGGTATAAGCCCTCCAATGGGCCCTTTGTAGATAAATGGTCACATGGGACAAACACACCTTGTTAGATGGTAAACGATGCAGAGAGGGAAGAAAAACAAAAGGATTACATCCCTCAAAATGCTAATATCCTTTCTTTTCAAGGTTCCACTGCATTGTTGGGCCTGCAGCAATTATTCTCTCTCTTTATGGACCTTTCAGGGATAATGAAACAAATAATTTAAATGGAAAGTAACACGGTTAAAAATCCCAGCTGGTCGGAGGCAAACCAGCCGGCTGTTTTACAAGGGTGACTGAGGATTTGAACCAGGACTACTGGGAACAAATCCAGTGAGGGGTCAGGGTGGGACTTGATCTCAAGGCCTCGAAATTACAAGTCCAATGCTCTAACCCCTCGGCCACGCTGCCTCCTAAGGAAATGACAAAAACAACAAAATGGCGTGGTACCTGTCTTTTCATCATTTCTAAACTGTCTTGTCCTTTTTTCATTAAAGACTTGATCACATCTGGATCTGAAATATCTCTGTTTTCCCTAAAGGCATCTCTTATTCTTCTGGTTGCATACATTCTGAGATATTGAATTAAGATTAAAGAATAATCACAATGCAATTTTAATTGATCTGTAATACCATATGTTTTATTTTATAACATTCTTTGATTAATATTGTAATTTAAGTTTAAGTGGTACGTCTCCATACTACCTGCCTCGATTAGCATCACTGTTTGCAGGTAATCTGTACTTGTAATATATTGATTTTCATGTAAATAGAATAGTTTGTGCATCTGATCATACATGTAAATAACTTTACAAAGATAAAAAATTCAATTCTGATCTGTGTAACTTTATGTAATGAAACCAACTAAACTCCTAGTATAGGGTAATGCCAATGTAACTGAAACTTTCAAATCTTGTGTCTTATAGGGGATGCTGACTGACATATGGGATGACACCTCAGTCAACATTGTATGTGGCTGGCCAATGTTTGGTCGTTACTTTGCTGACAAAATAACAAGGAAAGAGAGCAGAAGATTGACGAAAAAAAAAAAAAGAGTGAGAGGGAGAAAAAAGAAACTGTGATGGGATCTTTAATCAGGTGGTTTGCTTCTTTTAATGTCTCCTTAATTGATAGCTCCTTCTTTTTTGTCCAGCGTATCTACTCAAACAAAATCGAACCAAAATTCAATCGAACCCAATCAAACACCAATCATTCGACTGGGTTCGGTAATCGAAGATAATTGAACATCTATTATGCTGTGCGTTCGATTATCGAACCAATAGAACAATTCGAACCTGATTTGAATTTGTTCGGAATCCATTTCTTGATAAGCAAATCATGAAGGATTAATCATAATAAACCTTTATTGAATGGGATTAACTTATAGAAAAATGTCCAAATATCAAACTAAATGTCAATGTTCACTTGCACATATGTAAAAGAGAACAAAACAACAGTTAAATACTGAAATGCATTAATTATTGTTTATATTTTTATATTAGTGGGTAGGAAATGGCCTCTGCTCTGAATGTCGCGGTAATACTCAAACAGAAGTTGCACCATTTCATTAACTGCAACACAAGCAATGGTGTTCAACATGTGAATAATGATTATGAGCAACCAAAATGCTGTTGCCATAATTCTTTCCAAGCTTTCAAGAGTGACGTGGACATGGGGAGGGCAATTTCCAGCATGACAGAAATCGCTAACAAAGGATTGAGGGGGATGGTTCACCGTACAAAATTTCTGCAAAATATACACTTGTTTGATAATAGGGTAATATTTAGGCATTTTTTTTCATTACTCCGTTTTTTATCCGTGATTAATATTTAAACATAAAAATCAAACAAAAAGTAGGTCGGTAATCGCACGTTTGATTGAGTACAACCATTGGTCGTTTGGTCATTGAACATTCGATTTTGTGTGATTGACCAAATTATATTGTGAGTTGGATTATGTTCGATTACGGAACCCATGTGTTCGAGTGGGTTCGATTAGATACGCCGGGTTTTTGTCAATTGACACCATTTCAACTCAATTCATATTAACTATTTGTGTGAAATAGTATGATTCATGGGAGCTATCGTATCAATAGTACACACGACAGGTTATTGGTTCAAAAAGTACATACGTCTTACGAGTGTGAGCCAGCCTTGAAAGATGACGTAATACACCCGTAAAAGTTACACATAGTACACAGTAACATAGTACGGGCATTAAATTTAGATGCTGTAACATCCATTTTCTATTATGGGTTTGGAATGTTTTGTAAGCTCCATAAAATGACTATGCAGAGACATTTAACCAAACTTTTGCGTAAAACCTGGTAAAACATCGGCGTAAGTCACGTATATAATAGGGATGGTGTGCGATTTCAAGCCCGACAACTCCGTGAAAATTGCAATGATTGTAAAGGAAAACTACCCTTTTCGTTAAGAAGCCGCTATTTCACAAGTACCTGTAGTTATAACTGGTAAATGACCTTCCGATTCGCAACATTTGACGATAAAGTTGTAAAACCTCACTCCTGGATGCCATTTTGAAAACCGCCATGTGCAATTCTCGCGCATGCTTCTTATGATTGTTTTGCTCGTGGGCTCACTTGCGAAATCTTTCGTGTTCGTCGACGGGAAAGCGAAAGCCACATGAGCGTGTGATGTGTGGTGTATGCATGACTCAGTAATATTTTCCAAATCTATGTATAAAGGAGAAACCACTTCGTGACAGGTCATGCATATTTCCTCTAGAGAGTGAAGGATGGTGAAAGTCGGCTGGTTTTGGTTCGGGGTAATCATACAACTAACTTTCTTGGTTCATTCGAGGTAAGAAATATCGAATGTCTGCATTTTAGCTTGCTTACTGTCTGCTCTCGCCACGGTTGGTTTGCTTTCGGATTTTTGGTAATCAATTTGTTTTCAGATAAAAAACATACAAGCACACATTATGAATTTGTTCGAAACCATTCTTTATGAAACAAGTCCCATTTTATAAGCTTAAATTTGTGAGGAATAAACTTGATTTTAAGTTTACCTGCAGGAAATATGCGCGCGAAAATTTGCTTGTCAGACCGCCTGGTGTCTTGTATAGAAATCTGATCTGAGATTCTTTTGTTATTGATGGAATTTGTTGACTCATCATGAAGGCGGTCATGTCCATTTTACTGAATCATCCCTTAGCCAAGACTTCTTTAAAAAAATACAGTATACAAAGAGGACAATTCAAGACTACAGAGTTCAAAAAGTTTTTTATGCGTTTATCAAGCGATCTCGCAATAAAATCTCAATATTTTAAAATAGTGCACAAGATTGCGGAAATACGGCAGACTCTTAGCGCGAGGAAAGAGGCAATAGGTTTTTTGGTTTAAAGATTAAATTACATTGAAGGCACATTTACCTTTCTGAGGTGAGGGTACAGTATATAAGGTGTATTCTATACCCTCTGCCTGACTTGTTACATACAGTTTTTCATTTAAAAATGGCATTTTATTATGGGTGAGGGGAAGGGGGTGAGAGGTAAGGGGTTGAGAGGCAGTGTGTGAGGGATAGAGGTCAATGTGCAGGCACAGAGATGATTATGTAACAAAAATATAATTCTTTGTTATAGGCCAGCAAATATCCGTTTGAGATTTGGCCCAAGCCCCTTTATCAAAGCAAGTGCTGGAGCAAAACCATCCATATGGAAATGAATTTAATTTGCATGTGAATGAAAAGTTATTTGCAAATGAAGGGATAAGCACCAGGACTCACTTTGAAAAAGGGGCTTAAGATACAGGGCTCCAAAAAACATGATATAATGTACAGCTTATTGTTTGGGCAAGCAGCCTTACATTTTGCTTTTCTAGGGCCAGTTCCTGCTCTTCTTACAAAACTGAATGCAAGACTGGCACTACAGCAAAGGACTGATTTATTATTGGCCAATATTTTGGCTAACAAAATTAGCCTTCCTGAGGGCCATACCGCTATACCTAGAGAAAACATTTTGCTCATCTTAGTTACTGATTTACAGTGTAGTTAAAGGATGACTTACTTGCCCTGAAAGAAAACTGGATCGTTATATGTTTGTGGGAAACTGCTGACCTACCCCTCCCCTAAGCCAATACTTTGCCCTAATCGAGAAGTAAGTGTTGATGTTGGCTTATGGGAGGGGTAGGTGGGTAGTTCCTCAAAACGTATAATAATCCAGAAAATCTACTTGTCGCGGACTACTGCATGGGACTTTTATTTCGAGCCTTGAGACTTGCCATGACAAAGTGATCATAGTTTATACGGGTCTTACATCTAAACCTCACTGTTCCTCAACACTTACCTCATACCCTCTTCTGTGACAGATTCAGATCTTTAGGTAATTGAAATGCCTGCTCAGTTAAACCCTTAGATAAGAGGAGGCGTGGCCACTGAAATAATACTATTTTTCTGGGCCCTGCAGGCTTCAGTTTGAACTGAAAATAAGGTCTCACCCTTTGATCAACCACTTGCCATACCACTTAACCTCTACCCCATACCCCTGCCTCTTATCCTTCATCCCCTCACCCCTTACCCTTATCCCTTTTCCCTTACTTTTACCCCTATTTCCTTATCACTTTTCTCTCACTGTCTAACCCCTCACCCCTGACCCCATATCCCTTATTCTATATCTTCCATACCTTTACCCTTTATTCTTTACCCTTATCCTAACCTATCCTTCCTCACCCCTTATTCCTTATCTCTCTTCCCTCACCCCTCTTCTTTTACCCTTATCCCCATCCCTTCACCTCTTAACCGTTATCACTTATCACTTATCCCTCACCCCTACCCCTCACACCTAATCCCTTATCCCTAATACCTCTACCCTTTACTCTTTACACTTTACTCCCTCACCCTTCACCCCTTATCCTTACCCTAATTCCTCACCCCTACCCCTCACAACTAGGCTTAGCCACAAGTTGCCGATGAATCTCAAAAAAGTTGCTGATAAAAGTGTCTAAAAGTTGCCGAAAAGTTGCCAAAATTTTTCTGCTTTTCGTACCTTTTTTGGGTGTTAAGGATTAAAAATTCGCACATTGCTTCTTATCAAAGCTTTATTTGTCAAAGTCCAATGATAATATCAGAGGTTCTTTCCATTTCACTTGATCAACAAATTAATAGTCTATCAGAATGACATGAACAAAACATGGTAATTGTCCGCCATCTTGAAAAACGTGCAACGTGATACCGCTGACCTTGTGATAAGGCATCACAAAAATCAACCCATGGGGGGGGGGGGCCTTAGGCCCTAATTATTGTATTTTAGAATAAATTGAATAAATGTCTATCGAAAACTGACCAATGTGGCTCAAAACGTGAAGAAAGTGGCCTCAAAGAACCTCAAAAGTTGCCGAAAATTCTAAAAGTTGCCAAAATTTTAAAAAGTTGCCGAAAATCTCAAAAGTTGCCGAAAAGTTGCCGAGCAACATTACTTGTGGCTAAGTCTACTCACAACTTACCCCTTATTCCTTACCCCCTCTCCCCTCACCCCTTATCCTTTATCCTTCCCCCCACCCCCTACCCCTCAAAACTTACCCGTTATTCCTTATCCCTCTTCCCTTATCCGTTATCCTTTACCCTTATCTCTCACCCATACTCCTCATCCCTAACTAATTTAGAAGTAAGTCTTGATGTTGGCTTAGGGGAGGGTTAGGTGGGTATTTTCCCAGAAACATATAATAATCCAGAAAATCTGCTGGTCGCTAACTACTAGACAGGACTTTTTTTCAAGCCCTGAGACTTGCCATGACAGAGTGATCATAATTTATACAAGTCTTACATAAACCTCACTGTTCATCAACTCTCACCTCATACCCTCTTCTGTGACAGATTTATATCTTTAGATAATTGAAATGCCTGCTCATTTAAACCCTTGGATACCCCTTATCCTTCATCCTTATCCCCTACCCCCTACCCCTCACAACTTATCACTTATTCATTACCCCTCTCCCCTCATTCAACCTTATCCTTATATTCATTACCCCCTCCCAACTTATCCCTTTATTCCTTATCCTTTCATCCCTTGTCCTTTATCCCCTTCCCCCCCCCTACCCCACACTTATTCATTCATTACCCCTCTCCCCTCATTCCTTATCCTTTACCCTTATCCCCCACCCCCTACCCCCCACAACTTACCCTTTATTCCTGATCTCTCTCCCCTCATCCCTTGTCCTTTATCCTTTTCCCCACCCCCTACCCCTCACAACTTACCCCTTATTCATTACCCCTCTCCCCTCATTCCTTATCCCCTTATTCATTACCCCTCTCCCCTCATTCCTTATGCTTTACCCTTATCCCTCACCCCCTACCCCCCACAACTTACCCCTTATTCCTTATCCCCCTCCCGTCATCCCTTGTCCTTTATCGTTTTCCCCACCCCTTACCCCTCATCCCTTGTCCTTTATCCCCCCCACCCCCTACCCCTATTCATTACCCCCTTATCCTTTCATCCCTCTCCCCTCATTCTTTTATTCCCTTATCTTATCCCTCTCCCTTGTCCCCCCCCCACCCCTCACCCCCCTTATTCCTTATCCCCCTCCCTTATCCTTTACCATCCCTTGTCCTTTATTCCTGATTTTCCCCACCCCTTGTCCTTTATCCTTTTCCCCACCCCCTACCCCTCACAACCCCTTATTCCTTCATTCCTTATGCTTTACCCTTATCCCCCCCCCTACCCCCACAACTTACCCCTCATCCCTTATCCTTTACCCTTATCTCTCACCCATACTCCTCATCCCTTACCCCTTATCACTTATCCCTCACTCCTTACTTCTTACCTCTTCCCCTTATCCTCCCATACTACCTCACCCCCCTTATGCCTTACCTCCTACCCCTCATCCCTTACTCCTCACACCCTTAATAGAAGTTTTCTTTTCCCTCTTTAGCAAGCAGTTTCAGGATCATATTTATGAAAGTATTATTGATGGTGACGATGACAATGATGATGCCAGCAATCGCCTGAATGATGCAGTAAGCAATCGTCACTGAAATATATTGTACAGGTTGATTAATTGAGTTGGACACATGCATTAGCCACTGCTGTGGGAGACACTGTACCTATATCCAGTAGAAACTCTTAAGAAAGAAAGTAAGAAAGAAGAAATTTTGCCACCAGAAGTATTTAAGTAGAGTACAGGGGGAATTGTTTGCTAAAATATACGCCATAGTGGTTTGCAAGAACCTTAGCATAAAAATCACCATAAAAGGTTCAACATAAAATCTGCATTTGAAGCAGAAGGAAGCCGGGGAGAGCTGCTGAAAATGCAGGAAGGCTTCTGTGGAACTGTTTTGAGGAGCAACTGCTGAAAAGCTTACTTTCTATTTTAACCTTGCCTAAATTTCATTTTAGCCTCATGAAAAGTTGTCAAAGTGGAATTTAAAAAGTATTACTTGTAGTATTTTGTATTCATTGTAGTTATGTGGATATGTATCAATAGCATTTTATTATTTTCTTTAGGAGTATCAAAAAATCCTTTCACAGTATGATAAAAATGGAGATGGCGAGTTATCATCCAAGGAAATGGAGCAGTATTTTCGTGACGCTATGGTAAAAAAAAATATTTTAAAAACTTTAAGCTTTGATTATTACTGGCTATCTTGTTTATTTTTTTATGTGTGTTGTTATTGTTGTATGACGTTAGGCCTCTGTACGAGGTGAGGATAGTGGAAATAAAGCACAAGACAAAAAAGCTGCAGCTAAAAAAGGAAGTGCCAAGCAGAAAAATCAGAAGGCAAGCCATCGAGCAAGTGCTGTTCAGTGGAGCTTGAAACAACTTGCTGGGGGAGTGTTGGGAGTACTTGGTTTCATTGCATTGTGTGCTGCATATATAAGAAGAAGTGGTGCAGCTGGAGGTAATCATCAGTTTAATAATTAATGAATTATTACTTAGCCTGTGAACACAGATGTCTCTCCTTGCTTCTTGCTATAGGGATGTTTCATGGAAGAGACATCTGCAATTCAGCCCTAAAAATTCCATACTGATGACATGAGTCAATGTACATAATTTATCTGGTATACTAAAATTTTTGAAGTCAGTGAAGAAAAAAGTGAAGTCGTGCTGCATCAAAATTTATCGCGCTTATTCCGTCTCTTTCAAATGAAATCTGATGGTGTTACATTCAAATGAAACCTCTTCCGCAGCCGCAGTGCCTTCTTAAAATGTATGCATTTTACCACATGATTGATGTATAGTGTTAACTAGGCTTTACTCTCAAGTGGTCTCGCACTATTGTTGATAGTTCAGTACTTTTTCAATCTGTTGTCAAATTTATGCCTTCTATTCTATGTATGTTTATACACATGTAGATGCAAATGTGGATGTACAAGATGTCCGTGCTGCACGCCTGCGAAAACTGGGCTCTCAAAAACCTGACGCATGTGCGGAAAGTTCTTTAGTGTCATCCAGAACTGAATCTTCTCAAGGCGTGTCTGAAAACAAGCAAACTGTTAGGAAGAGGTTAGATGTCAAGACAACAGATACTAAGAACAATGCAGATGATAAGGCATCATCTGGAAACAATAAAAAACTGAACAAGCCAAGATTATTAAATACAAGTATTGATAAAAAGGGGAAGGATTATCAGCAAGCTCAGGCTATAACTAAAGAGAGATCACCTGGTAGTGTTATACCAGCCACAGCCATAAGGGCTGCTTCTACAGAACAGCGTCCAGTTTCCATGGTAACCCCAGTTACTGGTACACTTATTTCTGACCAAAGGGAATTAGTGGACGACATACATATAAGAATAGCGGATGTGCCAGAAGAAGATGTAGTGTTGAAGCATCCACCAGGTGTGATAAATTCTTTTGAAAATTTATAATAATTCACTTACTGCAACTCGTTACTCAAAGAATAATGTTCTTTGGTCTGTTTTTACTTCAAGACATTTGCACTTAACTTTGTTCTGATTTGCTTTGCTGTGTTTGTTTCTTTTTTCATCTTTCTTGTAGTACTCAAGCAAGAAAGAATACAGGTTAGAATTTTATTGAGGAATAATTTTTGAGTGGGTTGTTAGATTCAACTATAAAAGATGAAAAGATTTTTTAGTCCCAATGAGTCCCAAGCAGAGGAGTCTCTAGAGAGAAAAGCACCAAAAAGCACCAAACAGAGGGGTCCCATGACAAAGAAGAAATAATAAGTTCTTGCAGAGGTGATCTTGAGATGCTGGCCTTTAAGAGAACTATAAGTTTAAGAGTTCAGCTCTGGAATGAGGTTGTTAGACATCCTTAGAGAAAATTTCCTAGAAAAGAGGTTCTTAGACTTTCTCAGAATGGTCTGGGGTCAATAAGAGGTCATAGAAGTGGTTAAAAAAACATAATTAGAATACATGATCATTGGAGTAAACAACCATCAAAGCAGAGGTTCTTGAGCCCATAGATCAGTGATCCTTCCTCAAGAGAAGGGGTTCTTCAATCTTAATTAACTGCAGGGAAACGAGATTTACTGCTAATTTAGAGAAGAGTTGCTAGTACATGTATGGTCAAAGGCAGATCTTATGTCCTTGGAGGATACAATTGTAGTCATTTAAGTCTGAGGTTTACCAGGAGAGAGATTCTTACACTAGATAAACGATTGAAGAAGCAATTAAGGGTCGACCGGCTGAAACAAAGTAGGTAGTGGTGAAAGTGAGTACTGCTTAAGGAAATGGGTGAGATGAGTAGAGTACACGATCCTCCCCTCCCCTCCCCTCTGCTAAAATACTTGTTTACCTAGAGACTTGCGTTGGCTTGTTTCTAGGATCTCCCTTATGAAGACGTGGTAAAGAAGGTGCTTAATCAAGTTTTGGAATGCTCACTGGTGAGTACATTAGATTGTAAATGGACATTTTCAACAAACAAGAAAAAAAGCTATTTTCTCACAATCGTGGACCCCCCTGCTGTTCCAAAGCAACTCTGTGTTTGTCACCTCATAGTTCAGGTCACTGTTGCGCAGTTGCAATAAAAGCCGTAAGTGTGAAATCTGACATCTACTAATAGTGAGTTGGTTGTTTGTACTAGGAAATTCAGGTTGCTGCAAAGCAAGAAGTTCTTCCATTGATCAGGGTATGGAATAATCTAGTTAACACAGATATTTGTTTTTGAGGGGCAGCTGTATTTTCTTCTCCAACTCGTTAGTTACTATTTAAAAGTCAAAGTGGATCTTGCCAGCAAAAACAGCGTCCTCTCATTGGTTCCTGCAACTGAAGGGTTGTGCCGTGAAACATCTTCAGTGGCTTTGCAGCCCAAAACTTCTCAAAATTTTTCCAAGATTCTGGGATCTTAACAATTATTTTAGAGTCCATTCCCAAGACTCTAACTTTGAGACAAGCTATAATATACATGGATTTTGTTTGCTTGACTGATCTCTCAAGAAACAATGGGACAAATGGACCATACTCACTCACTTTCCATTCAAGGAAATTTTTGAAGCTTTGTGCGGTGTCAACCTACAATGTTATACTTGTAAGGACAAGGTTGATACTGCCGACTCATTATATTATTTTGGACAGTACTGTATATGTGTTCCTTATAAGCACTAATCGTGTTATCCTAAAACCTACTATTTCCTAGGCTGGATCAGATAATGGGCAAACAGTTCTACGAATTGAAGCATCTGAGATTCCTGTAAGCAGTGATGAGTTAAGCAAGGTATAGTTGGAAAATATTTAATAGCTGGAACTATAAACTAAGTTGAAATGGTTATTTTCCTTTTAGTCTGAAAAGTGATGCAATAACGTTTATTTCTATTTTATTAATTTATAAGTTATTATTTTCTTTTTCCAGAAACTGGAAAAACTTCTTGCTAAAAGGATATATAAAGAAGTTGTAAGTTGTGTTTGTGTGTCTTGTTAATAATCGCCCCTATGGTATGTGAGATGTAAAAAAGCCAAGAGAAACCCTTCTTTTAATCATTGCAGTTTATTGTTTCATTCTAGGATCCGATGAAGTTTGCAATTCAGTGCTTTGATCGGTGTTCGCAACTGCCTGGAAAGAATTTTAAAACAATTCGAGATGGAGGAAAGATTTGGAAAGAAGTGACGTCAGTTATTATGGAACCATGTGTAACAACGGTTTTGAAACATCTTGTACATGGTAAGTACTTTTCTTGGCCCAGTCAAAAGCATAATATATCCTAATTGCGGGCGACAGGAGGAGCCCGCAATCCTAATCTTCAGGTTGCTTTTACGCATTTACGACACGTATGTAGCCAGCTTCATTAGGACGTCAACTAAGATTGAATGGAATGGATTGCACAGAAACCACAGTGATGAAGCAAAAGCGTTTTGACCTTCGATCGTTGTCGCCCGTACTCCCTTAACCTTTGGTTATTACTAGTTTCCAGGTTGCAATTGCGCATACACGGTACGTAGTGTAACCAGCAGTGGTTTAGATGTCCACTAAGAATGAATGGACTGCATAGTATGTTGCCAACTCTTGGATACCTATTAGACGTGGTATACTTAAACAACGGAGATATAGAGGGTCGGTTATTTGAAAGAAGTCTAACCAAGGCCGAGGTCCTAATTAATCTTTGGATCTCCAGATCTCTCCGTAAGTGGTTTTTGTAAGACGATAAGTACCTTTCTAGTCTACGCTTTATATGCTTTCATTAAACTGTTCAAATAAACGGTGTTTAGGGAAACGTTTTGTGGGGCTTCTTGGGCAAAATGAAAATGTTTTAGAACGCGGTTTTGTCAAGCATTGGCTAAACACGGTTTAAATAACCGCCCCGAAGAATATACTTTCTTATTAATGGTTTCTAGAAAGGTATCTACTCACTTTCGGCACATTTGCGGGAAAATTACGTGCCTGATAATACATAGCATCCCTCGCAGCTGTTTTTGTCTCGTCACGCAACGCTCTTTCCCAAGAAGAGGAGAGAAGCGTTGCGTGACGAGACAAAAGGGACTGCGAGAGAGACTTATCTTGGACAGAATAGAATGGAACAGCAAACCCCTATCCTCCCAAATCAAGGATGAAGCCACGCAGAAGCCAAAACGCGCTATTTTTCCATCCTTGATTTTCGGGGGAAGGGGCGGGGGTATAAATTTCCATCTATTAAATTGTCTAAGATTGTAGATAATACGTGTCCCGTTTTTTCTTTTGGCAGCCGCAGCAAGTCCTACATCAGTCGAGGAAGACTTGTGGTCTGATTTTGTTCATTCTGGGCAAGCTGAAGTATGCACAATATTTTAAACATAATTATTTTTTCTTTTATAAAGCTACTTCCATTGAAGTACTTGCTATTTTCAGATTTTTTTAAAAGATGCAAGAAAATAAGATGACTTGCCTCTACGTTAAGGGTCAAACGTTACATTATGTTATTACATCTGCCGAGAAAATGCTGTCACGTGTCTGTTTGATAGTGCAACACTATCTAATACCATACACCAGACTATGTTTAATGTACTGACTTAAAGTTCGTTTTTGTCGCATCGCAATAGGCTTTTCCCGAGTTGCACAAGCCTCTGTTTTTTAGCGAGGCTAAGTGCGAAACTATTGATGTGAAAATGATTTTCTATTCTCATACAAATAAAACTCATTTTCACAAGAAAGGTTTTGCACTTAGTCAGCCTTAATTTTGAAAGTGGGAGTTTTTGTAACTCGGAAATGGCCTGTCAAGCAGACCTCTCACAATTTTGTCGTTTGTCTCGCGAATTCTTCACTCATCGAAGTCAACTGGGAGGAAAAGTCTACATGTCGAGCTTAGCATTCTTGGCGAGAAGCGAAAAAACCCGTTTCTTTTGTCAGACGTCTTAGTTTAAAATACTTTTGTACGTGACCTTTCTTGCGACCTCTGGTGCGCTTCTCAGTAAAAATGAGTGATTTCTTCTTTAGACCACGCTTAACTGCGATGTTTGTACCATATCTTCTCGCGACAAAATGCACCAAGATTCTTGAAGTAAACTGTCAACTTGTCCTGACGTTTTTGCATTTGTTTGGATTGGAAGATGCACCTGGAATGAGTTCATGGTCCTGAAGCCACTAACTCGACTACGTAGCCAGATAGCCAACTGTTTGGGAGCACAAAGTTAAAGATATTCATTTTTGTCTATACTAACCAAGATCTTTTCGTGTTTCAATGCCAGGCACCTTCTCTGTACTTTCTTGGTAGCCTTGGAGGCTGGTCATGTGACGGCGTGACAGTTAACGGCGAACTTCTTTCAAGACTTTTGGAGAAAGCAAAGCAAGATTCAGAAGTGAAAGATACCTTTGTTGAAATGGTATGTCTATCCACAGATCGAGGGAAGGCGCGCCAGAGACCTGGTGACTGAGGAATTGTTCTTAACTGTGTTACGAATTTCTTCTCATTGGAAGTATACTCTTGCCCGAACAGTATTACTTTGCAAATGGCTATAACAAGTTCGTAATTTCCGCTTTAAAACACTAAGCGCTTCTGAAAGTACATTCCAAAAAAGGTTTAGAAAATCAGTGACTCATTTACATAGTATTTGACATAAAACACTGAAAATGTAAACGGTAGCTTTGAAGTTGCTTGCCTTAGTTTTTGCAAATTTCCCTGGTTTCTAGTCGTTGTGCATTTCTTTTATTTGTGGCACATTCCAGATATAATGAATGTTGCTGACATTTTTGTTCAGTACCCAAATTAAAATGTACCATCGTTGTTCTTTTATTTTCCTTAATCGAGATGATGTTTTATTTTGTTCAAGGTAACTGTCGGAGGAAGAAAAATTGCTCAGTATAAGAGGTTTGTAACTTAAATTTTAGTGTCCCCTTCGATTTCCTCTTCCCTCCCTCGCAGTGGTGAGCAAGCTCTTTATTTGGGGGTTGAAATGCTGTTTTAGGTACACTTTGCAAGTCTGCAAATACGATTTTTTTTTATTAAGGACATATATCCGATCATGTCACTGTTTCAGTCGGACAAACCAGAAAAGCTGTGGGACATTCATTGTGTCGACTTAAGATTTTTTTAAAACTACTGTGCAAATCTGCGCTACTAAATGATAGTCTTTGGTACCGTAAATCCTCTATTAAGCCCCCTTTCAAATAAGCCCCCCCCCCTGGCCCTTCCTTTTCAGGGAAGAAAGTTAATAAGCCCCTCTTTCCTCCCTGATCCAGGATGGTTGTTTATTCACCAGGTGGAAGATGTTTTTGATTCCCGGCTGCATGACCTCCAGCTTCTTGTACTTGAGCTTTTCCACTTTGCATTCTAGTTCTTTATGGATAACTGATGCCATCATCTTTAGTAAATTAAAAAGCCCCCCTCTCAAATAAGCCTCCTGTCTCTGTTAAGCCCCCCCCCACCCCTCAAATGTGTTTGAAATAAGTAAGCCTCCCTCCCGCAGGTAGGTTTTTTTTCGTATATGCGAAATTGTAGTCGGACATTGTCAGATGACCAAGTCTTATTTGAAGCCCTGCTTTGCTCCAATTTCGTCTTAACTGTGCGTGCTGTTTATTGATGTCATTGTGTGTTTCAAATCTCTTTTATCATCTCCAAAAATAGGATCAACGAGATAACATTAGAGAGCAAAAGTGTTTTTAGAGGACTGGAAATTCTTCTTTCGCAGGTAGCGTACACAGCCGGACTAAACTGTTTACTTTCCGTTTTTGTTTATCAAGAAATATCCTGTCTTAAATGAGAGATAGAGTGTTCATGTTTTAGATCGCATTATTATGTTATGTACATGTGTACTAAACACGAAGTTTAGCAACCTTTTTTCTCTTATATTTTAGCCTACCATGACGGAGTTTCTTGCAGAAGCCCTTGAAAAAGAACTGGATTATGGCGTTAAAGAACTGGTAATTATTTTACCCCTGATTAATTATTTCACTTCTGATAAAGTTTGCATTGTCGTTATTGAAACCTTGAGTTAAAAATAGCTTTCCTTGTCTTCTGTCTTTGCAGGGTATTTTCTTTCAAGAGAAGTCACTGTTTTCATCATTTCTGAAAATTTCTACACTCGATGTTAAAGTAGACAAGTCTCGTGTGGCTTCATGCTTCTTTGAGCTGCCTCACTTTCCCCAGGCTTTCCGCAGCGATGTTGATCAACTTCAGGTACTGTCTTGTATGTTTCTTTAGTGAAGAAAGTTTGTCTTTCTGCTAAGGTTTTTCTTTCAGGAACAAAATATTAACGCACCGTTACGAAGGGACGTAACGAACGCACTTTTACCTTTGCGTCTTGAAATACTAGGGGTGCCCTAGTGATGGGTTAATGTCCCATCGAGGGGAGGGGAGAGGGGCTTCGAAGCAGTATTCTGTGTGGCTTCACTCTAGAGGAAGTAGTTTCAGGAGGTGGGTGACCTGTGACTCGTTAAGACTCTCTTTCCCATTGTCCACTGGCCATCCACACAGACGTTCGTTTGGCTCGTCACGCAATCCTGCCTAACGAACGCTTTTGAGAAGGAAAGCGTGACAAAGCCCTAAGAACGTTTGTGTGGGAGGCTTATTGTCCACTTGATGCATAACAATTTTGTCAGCAACTGACAGCTTTTGCCTTTGTTTGTACAGTCGCAGATCATGGACGGCATTCATTCCTGTCAGAATGTTGTTTACAAGGCGCTTGTGAAACTACTGAAATCTAACATCAAGGACAGGTCAGACAGACATTGTTACCAAGCAGATGGCCTGCGCGGCAGGCGTTCGAAAGGATAATAAGGGGGAAGGAGATTCCCGCGCAAGAAGCGCAAAATGCTCGCGAGGCTCCCTTCTTTCGTGCGTGGTCTCGCGCCTAAATTTTCTTCCCCCTTCCTTTCGAACTCAATCCAGGCTACCATGCAGAAACCGTATCTCTTAGCTTAGAAACTTGTTCTCTGTCTTATGCTCTTAGAAGGTCAAGTCTTGGGTTCCTTCCCCCCCCCCTGGAAACCCAATAACGTCTTGAGATTTGTGATGTTTTAGTGTAATCCCTGAGGTCAAAATCTACTTCTAAATACACGATCCCAGTATTTCAAACTTAGCAACTCCTTAAGTGACCTGTTGCATTGCAAAGTTAAATTTTCACACTTAAACTGAGCAGACAGAGGACTCACGTTTATACGGCAAGTCAAAATTTTTTCTGCTGGGAGGAAAATATTGTGGGGATGGTGGACAACTGGAACAGAGCATTTAAAACATTTTGAGGTTGAAAACGTCAACATAGGACTGTGGCAACGATAAGCAATTAGGAATAATGTGATTACCTTTTCATTTACATGCTGTTGAATGAATTATTTCAAGCAAACTTCCTGCCTGACTGCCAAGCTTTCTTTTTCATGTTTAGTGCGTTAGCATGGCTGGCTGGTGTTGTGTCACTTAATGATTTGAGGCTGTCACCAAATTTGCCACGAGATAATTTCAAGACAGCAGTTGCAAGCGATGGTAAGATTCAAAGTTGTTTTGAACAGTCGGCACAGGCTTACTGTCCTTTAGAAATTGTTGCCCTGTGCATTTTTGATGGTCATTAAGTGAGTCATAAGTTAAATGATTGATTTGCAAAACAGTCGGCTTCTTTCTTGTGAAAATTCAGTGTTAGTCGTAAGGCGCGCAAGAAATCTCACGTGGACGTAGGGCATCCCCTTGCCCTTTGTTTGACAAGTGCTTGTGTTCTCAGTTGACCAATGCAAAAATACGACTATAGTTGATATGTAATTTTGATGACTATTTCTTAGTTGTAGTTATTTTTTGAACAGCATACTAGACTGACAATTTGAGATTTTTAAAATTAGTCTTTTTAATCCCCAGCCTTCATGTTGGAGGTCACTTTCCCAGGTCCCTTGTGGGTGTTTTTTTTTTTTTCGATATCTGCTTTGTCCGTGATCTGGGAGAGCTGATTGCCGTATGTTTTGTTTTACACCCGGGTCCAGTTGCTCAAAAAGTCGATAAAGTTATCCACTGGATAAGGTAATTGGTTTCCCCAATACTTATCCGCTTCATAGTGATTTATCAGGTGGATTGCGCGATCCAGCTTTCAAACAACCGAGACCAGGCATCTTATCTGTGTCTTGATTCCATTGCAGGCTTTATGATGAACCTATGCACAGTCGCTCTACAGCTTTGTGATTCATTCCTACTTTCCAAAGGAAAAGTAAAGTATAAACAGATAGAACCGTATTACTGTACCTCTAGAAGCTGCCGTCTGAGATTTGACAACGAACGTACGCTGGCAGGTGGACATATTGGTTAGTAAAAAAATGTTTTTTTGTTGTTGACGCTCATTGTTATATTTACGTGATTTTGTTTCCATAAAACACTGAAAACTGTGATTTACTGTTTGATGTGTTTTATTCCACACCCCCTCCCCCCCTTAGACTCGTTTCCAGGGTGTCTTCTCGATCTTGCTCACTTGAGGAGGGACCCTGGAAACGAGGTGTTACAACTCGCACTCTTCGAAAAGCCACCCCTATGAAACATAAGAAGAAAGGTTAGTGCGCGTTGTTCCGTGCGAGAGGTTCGGAGTTCCATTCCCAGGTGTGACTACAAGTCTGTCTTTCGACTTCTTTCCTTTCTGTGTAGCTTTATGTAGCTTTAAATACCCGTAAAACGGGGCTCTTAGGATGGCATCAGCTTTGTTAAGAGTTACCAAGGTAAACAAAGGACCTTTAACTGAACATTAAATTACTTTGCATGGAGGTGCCTAGATTTTCATGTTTATCTTGATTGACTTGCTCTTTTCTTAATTCAGGTACGGATACTGAGGAGAGAACGGATTTACACAGTATACTTTTCCCTTCTGAAGAACTGAAAGGTGTGTGTGGGTAGCCTAGAAACGACAAAATGGAGACATTCAGTATATTGAACTTTACCCAGCAGCGTGAATGTCTCGGCCCGCCCTTATTTTTTGGGTGGCTTAGACAGTAAAAGGTGAACCCTAACCTGTCAATCGCAAAGTTGGTCACCGAAAGACATTTTATACAAGAGGGAAACGTACCATATTTCATTGGCATCAGTAGGAAGTGTTTAGCAGTTTTAATTGTTTCATTTGCCCGTCCGCACTTTCGAATTTCAATCAAAGACTCGAAAATTAGAACCAACTTTTACAGCATAATAAACAGTACCACGGGAGAGTACTGCTTAGCAGTGTTTTATTTGAATGTTCAAACTTAAAGATTTCATCCAGGGACTGAAAAGTTAATTATTAGTAGAAACACCAGCATACAGTTCCACAGGAAATAATTGCTCAGTAGATTTTATTTGTATCGTCAAAGTCACAGACTCAGTGAAACGTTAGAACTCTGTACGAGGTGGTTCTAAACAGTACCACGGGAGAATATTGTTGAATAGCCTTCTCTTGAATGGTCAAACTGTACGATTTCGTCTACGGACTCCAAAGTCAGATTCATTTCCTACAGCGTCATTAACCCTTTAGCCCCAATAGTGATCAACATCAATTTTCTCCTAACGATATCCATATATTGTCAAGAGATAAGGTTATGAGAATTAATAACACGATCACCACAGATAAAATGCCTTGATCTATTATCAAATTCTCTCAACTCATTCTTTAAGAAAATGTATAGAAACCATTTTGGAGAATTTGTATGTGAATATTGGTGCTTAAAGGGTTAACAGTACAACAGGAAAGTACGGCTCATTATCTGTCATGAGATTAGTGCCAACTTGGGATTAGAATAGGCCATTTCCGAGTTCCCCCGGGCCTCTGTTTCAAAACGAGTGTAGGTGCTCAGCCTTTGATATGGAGATCATTTTTCATTCTCATTCAAATAAAACTCATTTTCATATTAAAGAAAGGTTGTGCACCTAGCCTCATTTTGAAAATGCGGGTTTTTGGAACTCGGATGTAGCGGTCTATTACATGGTAGAGTTGTAAGATTTTTTATTGTGACCGTTATATACTGCATTACTGTGGTGTTTAACAACTCCAATGTTTTTAGGTCAGTTTAAGCTGATGACAGAGATGTTCCACCTCACGCATAGTGCCCTGCATACCGGACTAACCAGCACCATTCAACATTATAACAAACTCTTGAGGTCAGATATCTTGGTTCTTATGTTTCGTATGAATGTCTCGGTCGATACGTCGGTTGATATTGTGGCATCGACCGATCTGTCGATACTCGACTGATACTCAGTCTATGTTTTTCGATCGATACTCGACAGATAAGCGATAGACAGATACGTTCACCGATGTATCGACTGAAGCAACGACCAACTCTCACGTAAGAAACATGATCCACTAAGACTTAGTTATCATCCGTCGATCCTGAATCCTGTCATGGACGCAACGAAAAAAGATCTGAGGCCCTAAGAGTACGACAATAAATTGCCTAGTCAAAAAAGAAAATTTAGACACAGATCTACCGGAGAGAAAGCACCTATTCCATAAAGGAAACAGAGACGGAATACAATAGCTCCTGGCTTATGGTTGATTATCTAAACAACGTAAGAAACCGTTTTCCTTTTTGTATTCTTCAGAAGTTACATGATGATGACAGAAGCGATGGAAGGTACTTCGGCGGAGACTGAAGGCCGGAGAAAATTTCTTGCTGTAAGTTTGGTTTCCAGTTTTAAGTTTGACTGCCTTAGTTGTCGTCTTTGTCTTTTCTTCTATCTGCAGTGTCCCGATCCCGACGACTGAATGCAAGTAGTGAATTTCGGAAATACATCGGTGTTTTCCGAACGAAGCCGAAAGCCATGCAATGGCCAGTATTTTCGCCCGGGTTCCTAGCTGTTGCGTAGGCTCACTTGGTTCCATTCCCTCGGCGACTGAGCTCAATTGCCTAATATAGCCGCTGCTTGAATAGAAAATTCTATTCTTTCGTTTTATTCGCAAGAGATACAGGGCGCCCTTTGGAACAAGAGTATTGGAAAACTTTTTTCGCGAAATGTAGGTGCTTTCAAGAAAGAAATGATGTTAAGTCATGTTAACCCAAATGATTTGTCCTCTTTAAGCTGTTCGTTCTCCAATGGGACACTTGTCTTCAAGACGCGCACTTTATGAGGCTTTGCTCAGAGTTTTACATCACAAGTGCTGCATGGCTTCTTCATCTCTTGGAAAACTGTGCCTCTGAGAATCAGGTAAAGGGAATCGTTAATGGGCTCACCATTTCTGTTTTCTATATCTTAGTACAGTGCATCTGTGAGTTGAGATGAAATACGCCTGCGGCAGTGTTCGTACCAGGATTTCTTACACTGGGGTCCACAGGACCCGTACAGAAGCTAAAGGGGGTTCATGAGGTAGAAAAACGGGTCACAATTTTTAGATACAGTTGACTCAACGTTTTTACAGGTCTGAGTATTAGATAATGATGTTTTTTTTTCTTGTAAAGACGCCGTAACCAATTAAATTTTGGCTTATATGTTAAGGAGATGTACGTATGTGTAAGTATGCTTACGTACGTTTTGTAATAGGTTTTTTTCCTTCTTTGCGTCCTTGGGACCCCTTGGACTAATTATAGTGCGGCACTTTCCGAAAAAGTGCGGCAATGCCGCAATGCCGCGGTCTGGTAAGAACCCTGCTGTGGCCGAGGTAGATAACACCCTCTGAGATCTGCATAATTCTTCATATTATACTCAGGCTCATTCAATATTCAGTTAAATATAAGACAGAATTTTTACACTTTTCTAAAATTCATAAAAACTATCCGGGAATGGTTTATTTTCCATAATCTCACACGTGAGTTTATCGATGAAAATTTCGGTAATTTCCTCCAAAATTTGTAGGCGTCTTGCGTCCTTTGAATTTTAACTTTTTCAAAGCTTTGCTTACATTGTACTATTCATATTTTCCCTGTTTTAAAGAGGTTTAACCCACCATTCTGTGAAATTGTTTATTTTATCGATGTCTTTTTTGTGATTTGGCCGAAGATGAAATTTATTTTCCGTGCTAAAACAATATTTTACTCACTCGCTGCGCTCGTTCGTAAAATTTTTTTGCCAAAATTCCTGAGTTTTATCCTCTATTTAAAGACATGTGTTCTTGGTTTAAGAGAAGTACGTGGAACTATACACAATATTTTCCCTGTTTTTAAGAGGTTTAACCCACCATTCTGTAAAATTGTTTTCAGTTTAAGATGAAATAAGCAGTTCCTGAGTTCTACGTTAAAGACATGTCTATTTTAGCTAAAGTCTTGAAGGTTTGATCGCATCCACTTTCATTCTCACAAGAAATCATTTACCACTTAAACATTTGAATCTGTGGATGAAATCCTATGGTGTAACGAAAATCAAATCAAATGAATCCTCTTTAGTAGAACTTTTTACATCGTTCTATTTATTTAGTTTGTAGTTCTAACTTTTAAGTCTGTGGATGAAATCCTATGGTGTTACCATTCAAATGAAACCTCGTCAGCAGTACTTTCACATGGTACTATTTATTTAGTATGTAGTTCTAACTTTTGAATCTGTGGATGAAATCCTATGGTGTTACCATTCAAATGAATCCTCTTCAGCAGTACTTTCACATGGTACTATTTATTTAGTATGTAGTTGTAACTTTTGAATCTGTGGATGAAATCCCGTGGTGTTACCATTCAAATGAAACCTCTTCAGTAGTGCTTTCACATGGTACTATTTATTCAGTATGTAGTTGTAACTTTTGAATCTGTGGATGAAGTGCTATGGTGTTACCATTCAAATGAAACCTCTTCAGCAGTATTTTCACATGGGACTATTTATTTAGTATGTAGTTCTAACTTTTAAGTCTGTGAATGAAATCCTATGGTGTTACCATTCAAATGAAACCTCTTCAGCAGTACTTTCACATGGTACTATTTATTTAGTATGTAGTTCTAACTTTTAAGTCTGTGGATAAAATCCTATGGTGTTACCATTCAAATGAATCCGCCTCAGCAGTACTTTCACATGGTACTATTTATTTAGTATGTAGTTCTAACTTTTAAGTCTGTGAATGAAATCCTATGGTGTTACCATTCAAATGAATCCGCCTCAGCAGTACTTTCACATAGTACTATTTATTTAGTATGTAGTTCTAACTTTTAAGTCTGTGAATGAAATCCTATGGTGTTACCATTCAAATGAAACCTCGTCAGCAGTACTTTCACATGGTACTATTTATTTAGTTTGTATATAGAAAACTATTTGAAGTAACTTCGCCTGATGTTGGGTACTTCTCGTTGTCGCTTGTCAAACCTGTGTTAAACGGTCATCCCGTATTATGCGGTCAGGCTGGCTTTTGCCCAAACGTGTAAGCTTTCGTTACCCCTGACCCTAACTCACGCACCGTCACTGGTGTTCTGTTGTGTTACAGATCTGTTGTTTCGTGGATTGTTGTGCGACACTCATTGAGCGCCGAGATCTGATGCCTGGTCCTGTTGCCGCTTCGAGAATTGTAACAGGGCTGCTGTCATTCGCTGAAATTTGCTCCCGAAATAAGAGGTACTTTTGCTTATTAGAAAATATTAGTGACAGGGAATGCGGCCCATTAGAGTATACAAACAAGCAAGCAAGGCATAACAGAGAACGAAGAAGGAAGTAAAGTGCAGAAAGTCAAGGATGAAACTTAGCAGTTCTTCAAAGTAGATACCGTAAAATTCCCAAAATAAGCCCCTCCAAATATAAGCCCCCCCAAAAAACCCTCCGTTAAATCGCCCCTCCGAATATAAGCCCCCCGGAGGGCTTGTACTGGAAATTTGCCCTCGAATACAAAGCAACAAAAAGCAAAAATGGTAAATTTCCTTCCCACAACAAACTAGCCCAATCTCAAATTTCCCTCTGCACATAAGCTCCTCCGAATATAGGCCCCTCGAAAAATAAGCCCCTCAAAAAGGGCCTTTGAAAATTATAAGCCCGGGGCTTATTTTCGGAATTTTAAGGTATTGTGACACTGTCTTCTTGAGACACTGTCCTCCGATGAGCTAACCTCAGTGAAAAAAAACAATCCACCCCCCCTCTCCTCCATTCAGAGTTGGGGTGTGTGTTGTTTCCTACAGGTACAGTGGTACAACATTGCATGGAGGGGGTGGGGAGGGAAAACTTCATTTTCCCCTTTTTAAGTGAGAAAAAGTCAGAAAGGCCCTGTAGGTCAAAGTGTCTCAACTAATTTTGTCGCTGATTGGAGCTTCTGGTCTTACTCAGAAAACAGTGCAATATAATTATCAGCTTGCTGGACAGTAACCATATCGCCGCGATTTTCATATCAGCCCCATCTTCGTCCTTTCCGTGTTTTTGCGTTCTAAAATTTTGACCGCAGTAGAAAACCCTTGTAAGGGAGTGTCGATATATTTCGTATAGTATTGGTTCCATTTCTTGAGTCTGCCTTGGGCAGTAAATCGTCAGCTGATCATTGTCGGACCCATCATAGTGTTGTGGTTAGAGCACTGACCTTAAAAACCTGTTGTCGCGGTTTCAAGTTCCGCTGCACTGAGCCATTAGCTCGAGTTGTTTAAAGGGACCTGGGTTGGTAAATAACCAGACATGATACATTCATGAGATAGTTATGCGCGTTTCGGAACTAGGGATTTGCGCGGCACCATGGCTTTCGTACAGTTTGCCTCAGGGTTGCAAATGACTCTGGGTCGGTGCTGTTTGTTCTGTGTCAATGTATTACGTGGTTGTTATCGCTGTTGTTGTTGTTTTTTTTTTTGGGGGGGGGGAGGGAGCTGGACACCATTTCTTTGTCTTTTGGCCATTTGGAGATTGTGCGGGGAACTGGGTCAAATTTCCGGGCCCCCCCCGAAACGACCCATAAACTTCACCCGGCCTGACACGTAACCTCCCGGCCTGACACGTAACCTCACGACTGTACGGGCAGGCTGGGCTAGATGAAAACAGCGTGTACCTTTTTGTATCTCCCTAGAACGAAAAATACTGGAAACGTATCTCAACTTACCTGCTTTTTTTTTGTTTTGTTTCAGAAAAAACAAGTTGTTGGACACGACATCTTGGGGAAGGTATGGAATCCGACATTATTATTCTTATGTGGCTCAGTATGTTTGGTTACTTTCAATTTACCAAATGAAACTTCATTGTTATTTTCATCTTACAGTGGCATTGAAGGTGATCTGGTAGCTTGCGTTGCCATGTGTTCAGCGGTGAGAGAGAAACTCTGTCCAGCTCTCCTTCATACCTATTGCGCGGTTGACATCGTGGAGGGCCTGGACGTGGACAAAGAAGAGTTTGACAAATTTTCAGCTAGGTATGAACACTCTGTTTTCAAGTCACGTTATAAGAAGGAGAACGCCAATGGCTGTTTCTGCTAACTTGTCTCTATATACCCCGTCTCGTTTAACTGACTGTACAGAACAAGTAGCCTGCATAACAAGCGCTTTTGGGCGCTCATGACGCGCGAGAAAGGGGAGGGGAAGGTCTCCTCTCGCCTGTCTAGCGCCTCGCGCTGCCGCTTTCAAACCCGCCTTTTACGCAGCCTACTGAATGAACGAACTTGGCTTCGAGACGATGAAGTGATTTTCACGGATGATAAACCCGGATGTTTAAATTGGATGTTGTAGTTACCACTTATTTAGTACGAACACCACCAAGTCTAAACAGACCTCAGCTAAGCTATTTTTGTCTGTGTCAGATTTGAGATTGTCAAGTTGTTGGAAATTCTGTGGAAACGGCCTGATATTGCACCTTCAATTCTGAAAGAATGCGGAAGAGAATCCTTTCAGGTATAATGTTCTTCTGGTATTTTTGTCTGTTGACGGTACCCTCCGTAGGTTTTGTCTAATTTGTGTGAGACCTCTCGCCTGGGGCTATGCCATGCTGATGAGTCCTGATGAGGACGAAACAGCTGTCCATGGCTGCCAACACCGGGGTGATATGGTTGTGCGCATGCGTAAGGTACTGGCCATACCGCGGAGTTGGTACGTGTGCTACAGTGCTTAAATAGGTTTTGTTTAATTTTCCATGTAAGAACGTTCTGACTCGTCCTCAGTTGCCTCTTTTTGTCTTCTTATCAATACAGTAAAAACCTGCGAGTAACAACCAGTTTGGCTAAAATTTGCCAGTTAGGCCCCCTCTATACAAGAACCTGTTGTGCCCAAAATTTGAAAATGGTTCTTATTTTATAAAATTTATTTTAAAAAATTCTGCACACTTGGGCAAGTAAGATGAGTCAACATTCAGGAACCTCTGGAGACATAGGTGCCTTATCACTCCAACTACAATGTACTGGATGCAGGTTTTATATAAGGAATAAGCCCAAGACCACTAACTAAGTAGTCTTAGCTACATTGTATTTTTCCTTCAGAGAATAAGAACCCATTTAAGAACCTAAATAGCGTAAATTTGTGCGACTTACCATTTATTTATGTTTGAGTAAAACTAAGACAAACCTTTTTATTAATATATGTTAGAGATTGGTTCCAAGATTTTGAGATTTTATTTAAGTTATATTTTTATTTTTTAAGGCGATTTTCAATTTTTTATTAATGTTGTGGACTCTTAGGAATAGGCGCTATACAAATAAATTGTTATCAGTGTTATTATGTGAGAACTTGTTTAGGCTAACTTGGGAGAATGCAGGTTCTTACTCGCTTGTTTTTGCTGTATAAACGAGCGAAGCGCGTGTAAGGTATGCGCGCGCGGGGGGAAATGGGAGTGGATCCCTCTCTCCTTCCCGTCGTCCCCTTCTCCGAGATGTCGAAGCAGTCTCCCGCGACCGTTCCGTGACCGCTTATAAATGATAAGAGAAGACTTGGGAAGAGTCAGATGTTTGACGTAATCAAGTGGTAACGTCGATCGGTGTGGACCAAAAATTGAAGTATAGATATTTTAGAACTTTGAAGAAGAAGAAGAAAAAAAAGGACATGGCTAGCGTTTTGCACCCTCCTATACTAAGACGGTAATCTTTGAAATTTTTTTGTACTGACTGGAGTTTGTTTATGTATTTAAGTCTTTCCTAGGAGCCGTACTGGACACGCTTCTATACGTGTTAAAAGATGGTTTGCTACGGCTTACGAACGTCAGAAAACTGCAGTGTGCCAAAAAGTGTGGTACGTATTTTATGGCTCTTGCTGTTTTGTTTTCTTGTTTATGGGGGAGATTAACCAGATTACTAGGAAGACAGACCTTCAATTGTGTACAAATTGTGTACAGTATTATAGTACCGGCAAACATACTATCAAATCACAAGACAGACACACACTTAGAACATAAGACAGGCTTGAAGGACAAACCAGCGAGCAGATAAACTGTCAGTCTTATTGTTGCCCACCTAGAATAGCTCCGCTAATTGTGGGTAGCATAGACCTAACTCATTTGACAATTCAATAAACTGTTGTTGTTGTTGATGTTAACGCTGATGCAACCATGCAAGCAATAATGACGATATACACTTTTTTCGATAGATGAGAAGTGGAAAGAGTTAAGCGTAGAAGAACGTCAGGAAAAGGAGCAGTTTTTAAGGAGCGAGGAACACGTGTCAAAGTCTTTCATGGAAATGGTGGGTTTGTATGTACGTTACACTGTAAGGCAGTAAAAGCATCTGTACATGCGTTACACTGATCAATCATGGGACACGTTTCTCTTAAAAGATATTTTCACTCCTAAGAGAACACTTATTTGTCTAATCACATTTGATGAAAACGATTTAGTTATTGACTGTTCTCTGAGCTGGTAAAATAAAGTCCATGTGGTTCTTAAATTTTTCTCTAACCAGAGCCTTGACTGAACCTAGATTGCTTCCCTGGGTCTGGCTCCCGTAGTTGGGTACCCTGTGACCGGTTCGCTCCTTACGTTTCTACTTATCTGATTTCAAAGTACTTTGAATAATTAATTTCCAGGAAATCACAGTAGCTTATAGTTACATTGCACTAATTTTTGTTATTTTTAGGCTAATGCAACTTTGGCGTTTCTGGAAAAAATAACCGAGGAAGACAAAGTATCGCGCTGTTTCTCGCGTTCTCCTCTTTCCTTGCGAGCAGCGGATGCGGTAAGCCTTTATATATTTCAAATTCGTATCTTACATCAGTAAAACAACAGGGAATTTTTTTGATGTAATAAGTACCGACGCTTATAGCCTGCAGACAAGCTCTCCTTTTGGGGCAGTCGCAAGAAGTCACGCGCGAGGGGCAATCGAAAGGAGAGGCGAAAGCGATAAGCGGGAAAAGTCCCTTGCGGCTTTGGCGTTCGATCGCCCGTTGTTTCGCGGCTTGCTTCGCTCGCCGGAAATGAAGTAGCAGCTGCTCGGAAGCTGAAAGCCAATTGGTTTGCTAAACAAACCGGAAAACAATGGTAAACAATGAATTACCATTTTTTAAAAGAACGAATCAGGAGAGACCTTACGAGCAGCTCCTACACTACCGTAATGAAAAGCTTGCTCGCAGGCTACAACCCTTATTACTGTCAGCTCTTCTTATTTAGCTGATGTTTGAAAAGGCGATTGATTTCTTTCAGATAATTGGATTTTTGCATTCACTCTGCGGTCGTAAATGCTCGGATTTGAAAGTTCAAAATATGGAAAAGTAAGTATGATTGTAGGTTAATTTATCCCTCAAAGAATTTATTCTAAATTTTCCCCTTTTGGCCCCAAAATTTAATTGAAAAAGGCCTGTTGATTATTAGTTAAAAATGTTTCTTGATAGCTGAGAGGTGGTGACTCATCCTGGCACGTGCTCTACCTTTGTTTTTTCGAGCGTAACCCACACTCCACCCCTCTCGCAAATAAGACGCCCACGTGTTTTTCCACATGTAGCCTTCGCTTCTTCCTCGTACCCAGGTTCCTCTCTTTTCCTCCCTCCAGAAGAGACGACCCCGGGAACAAGGTTGCGTTCGCTTTCTCACCGGTGGAAACATTTCTTTTGTATTTCCTGCGTTTATTTTGCAGGTATTCATTTGACCCTCGTGATTTGCTGGTCAAAATTTTAACAGTGTTAGTGCGCATGGCAAACGCTAGCGAGGACAGAGAATTTGTCAAATGTCTGGCAGCTAACCCTGATTACAGCAGGCTCAGTATCGAGAAAGCGTTGTGTGTTGTGCAGCGAGAGAATCTCGCTGCAGACCACGTGGTACAAGATTTGAGAAAAGTCATGCAGGAGGTATTATATTCATGTAATAGTTATGTCACTTAATGTTTGCAGTAGTCAGCAGTCGGTTAGCTACCCGCTTCCGTTAACGTTATTTTGATTAATGTTGTCTTCATCACCTACCTAAACTTAAATTACAGACTCGGGCATACTTGTCCAATACTCCGACAAATTTTTGCATGGCTTCGTTTAATTATTTTCTCATTGTTTTGCTTCGTTCTTTGTTGTAATGCTTTTGTTCAGTATTGTAATGTGAACATAATACAATGCCATGCATAAATTTGTCAGAGGGAGTGTAGGCCATTTTAGAGTTGTGTACTCAGTGCCCTGAGTTTTGATTTGTTACAAACTTTCCTGCTTTTCACGTGCAAATGGTGGTATTCTCATGCTAACAAGCCGGTGAACATGATCATTTACCTATGAAAACAAGAGGGTTTGTTACAAAACCCGGTCACCGCCAGCCTCGCTTCTATCCAAAGGCCAGGGCACTGAGCACACAACTGTAAATTGGCCTATTGGACAACCCTTAACTCGGAATGGATCATAAAACGTTTCCGGGAAACTGCCCACCTACCCCTCCCCTAAGCCAGCATTAACACTTACTTCTCACCTAGGACAAAATGTTGGCCTAGGGGTGGGGTAGGTGGGCAGTTTCCCAGAGGCGTATGATGATCCCTCGGGATTAACCTTAACGGTTCTGTATCACGCTCTTTCCTATCTTTTCAAAAAAGCTACAATTTGTCTTCGCATCAATTGAATGCCAAAAATAATGGTCCAGCTTTGTTTTTCCAGACTGTTTTGTCTCTCTTGCTACGGATGGCAAAGATAGACGTTGTTTGAAACTTGAAAAATTTGGGCCAGTTTGAATGGTTAGTTCTTTACTAACCATAATGCGCCTGTTTGCTATGGTTAAAGGCTAAAGGCTCTAGGTAATGACTTAAACACTGAATTGACCTATAAAAACAACAATGTTCTCGTGGCATGGTCCCTTTTGAGACTGCCGTCCTGATATTTTCTTGTAGGTTCAATCACTGTTAGCAGTAGACGACGAGCACTTCTCCAGCGTTGAACCCGAAAATACGATTCCTTCGCCACAAGAGTCACCAGTCATCAAGGAAGAAAGTGAAACGTACATTGAAACTCTTGAACCCCTAAAGTTTGACACCGCTGAACTTGTGGTAAGAACACTCTTTCATTGTTTAGTTGTTAACATTATAATACGCATGCGCATTAGAAGTTAATCAATTATTTTTAAACTGTTATTTTTAACTATTATTTATTTATTTATATTTGGTTGGAACTTTTAATAAATTCGTCTATAATCAGATTCGCGTCATTTTCTAATCGTTAGAAAGTTATTGGACGGGTGACGCAGTGATTCTTTCAAATTTCGTCAGTGGCTTTAGGACGACAAGCGACGAAGAAATATTTTGAATTTAATGGCTATTTGAGTATGATCTTGTAAGAATTGAGTTTCTTTGGTTTCATCTGTCTTTTGCGTATGCTTACTTTTTTGGAAACTGCTACTGTGAAACTTCCTAGGTCATTTAAAGGAAACTTTGACTTATTTGGTTTTAAATACCTTTCAGGACTGTCACGCCTTTCGTTGCCGTGCTTCACAGCCAATTTGTCCCAGGTAAGTATGCCGCATAGCTCTTGGAAATCGTTTGGTTTTTGTCGCAAGTACCGTTGGTTGCATCTAAGCGTGTACACGTGACGAAAAAACATGTTCTAATTGGGTGAAAATAGGACATGTTTTGCCGCCAAACTATTTAATTCGTCTAATTTAAATTTTCTAGACTTTTAACTTTCTGAATTTTGTATTTATGTTTGACTGCTGCTTATATGTTTGTCCTATATTGTCTGTGTGTTTGTCTGTCTACCTGATTGTCTGTTTTGTCTATCTATTTGTTTGCTTTTGTTTGTTCCCTGCTTGTCCTACTGTTTGTCTGCGATATTTTAAGAATATATTTTTAACGAAATCTTATGGTCCACGTGCAATAAAGTTTATGTATGTATGACGTTTGTTGTAGCGTTAGATGAATGTTCACGTGCAAACTAAGCTGCTGTTTGTCGACTTTATTTGTTTTCGATCAACAAACTATTCATCGCAAGACGTTAAGAAGAATTTCTGGAGTATTAAAACTCCAAAGAATAATTCTTGAAAGCAAGTGTGCTATTTCTGAGCGAGAAATAATACTGAAAATTGAGAAAAATAAAAGATGAGCGGAACGCGCTAATCAAAAACATGTAAACAACTTAACCTTTGGCGCGACAGTTTGCTTTAACGGCTGTCAAAAAACTTCAAATGTTTGGTGGCAAAATACATCATGTCTGGCACTCCATTAGAACACGTTTTTTTGTCTCGTGTCCACGCTTAGATGCAACAGACGGTATTAATTAAACAGCCTCTTCAAGAAAACTAAGTGATAAGAACTCAAAGTAAGTTAATGCAACAAAAGATAAACTGGTGCTGTTAAGTGTGTGGTGTACCAAGCGTTAGAAAGTTGAGTTTAGCGTGGAGGCAGGTAGAGGGTGGTAAACTTGGTGAAAATATAATGGGAAACTGTGAAAGGTTTGAACCCAGGAGTCATTTCATAAGTAGATGGAGCATGATCGTCCGGCTGATTGTTGTCCTGAATACGTCTGTTGTTGACAGTGGCTGACGTTTCGAAGACCTGGACCCAGTTGTTCGAAGGCCGATTAGCGCTTAACCCGGGGTTAAATTTGACCCGTGTTTGTTTTTCTTATGTTCAAAAGCATTTTCTCGGATAATTTTCTCTGCTATTTTCAGAGCTTCCAATCATCAACTTGTAGACAAAAAGGATTAAAACTGAAATGCTTTTTAAGCTTCCAAATATGAATTCAAATCTCACACTAACCCTGGGTTATCTTAACCCGGCTTTGAACAACTCCGCCCTGTGCGGTAGTCATCTTCAGAGTCAAAATCAGTTGTATCACGTCAGTTGATGGTTTTAAACTCTGGTTCAATAGCATCAACTGACGTGATACTGAAAACCTGAAGTTGCTCCTTACACGTGTTTTCAATCATGTCATTTTTATTAGATCTAGCAAGGTTCGGGCTCTTATGCGAGAAGCGACTCAGTTGAAGAACAGCTTACCCATTCACCCAAATGCAGCCATTTTTGTTAGACAGGTAAGACGTTTTTTTCGATCCGTTGTGCATGAGGAAATCTCCTTATTGCAATGACATTAAAAAGCCTTATAAGTTTATGATAGACTATAGTGACATGTCATGAAGATAAAACACAAGATAAACGGAAAAAAAAAGAAATGAAATGAAAGGGAAGAATGAAAAACTGAGAAATAAAGTGGAGTGGAGTCGAATGGAATGGAGTAGAATTGAGTGATATTGAATACAGTCGTTTAGACTTTTAGACGTTTTATTATTTTTTATTCTTTGCTCATTCAGGATGAAAACCGCATGGACTTCGTTCGAGCGCTTATCACCGGTACGGTGGACACGCCCTACAGCCGGGGATGCTTCGTATTCGATATTTACTTTCCATCGTCGTATCCTACCGATCCGCCACTGGTTAAGATTATCACCACCGGTAACGGCACAGTAAGGTACGATACTGTGATTTATTCATACCTTATAGCGCCAAAATGACAGTTATTTCGCCCCATATAAGATAATTCGGATTCCGGAATCCGGGAAATTTTTGCTTGTGGAATGTGGAATCCTGGGCTTTGGAATCCGGAATACAGCTCAAGGAATCCGGAATCCTACTAACGATTGAAATTCAGAATTCAAATTCCACTGCCAAATACTGGAATCCAGTACCTGGAATCCGGAATCCACAGCTTATAATCCAGAATTCAAGACTGTCTTGAACATAGGCTGAGTTATTGCTGGTTTGCAGGTGACGTCACGGCGGCCTTGTTGGTGGTCAAGAACAAAAGCATTTCTCTCCTCCGGGAACTAAACTCTATTTTCATGTAAATTCTTCGAGAAAAAATTATATTGTATTGACCCCCAACATGGCCGCCTTGTCACGTGGTTGCAAACCAAGAATTGCACATCACCTTCACTTTTTAGTTAATACTGTAACTGAAATCCGAATTCAATAAATATTTATTATTCATCGCAAAGATTTCCAAGTTCTTTTCAGGAAATTAATGTCATATTTTTATTGCATCTCTAGATTTAACCCAAATCTGTACGCCGATGGAAAGGTAATAGTGTTCTTTTATGTTTATGAGCGAAAGTTTTATTTTAGTCGATTCCTTCCAATTTTTTTTTGAAGCTTGCTAAATATGACTTTATATGCAGGTTTGTTTGAGTTTACTTGGAACATGGCATGGTGGCGATGCCAGCGAGAAGTGGGACCCAAAGAAATCATCACTTTACCAGGTTTGTGTTTGTTAGAAACCTCTTCCTGTATGTTAGAACCTTCTGATACAGCATTATTGACCATTACTGAGGAGGTTATTAAACCTAACTCGGTTTTGTGTCGAATTGTGATTGAGAAGAAACGTTACAAGACTATTTAAAGTAGCGCCCGCGTGAACTAGCGTCATTTTGGCGGGAAAACGCGATAGCCGTCGTGATCCGTCGTGAGAATGTTAGTGGCGAAGACAAGTTATCATTTTGCGATTGGAAGAGGGCTTAACCTTCTTCAATAAAATAATCGTGTTAACGTTTCTGGCGAATCTCGTCTTTTTAGTAGTCTTCGTCCTCGAATCTAACATTGAGCGGAAAACTGGGGCAAAATTGTCCCCTAAAGCAGTACCATAGAGAAATTCGACGCAACACCTACCCAATCTCTTGCTTAGCTTCAAAACAGTCAATAAGATTGCCACAGGAAAGGGCCTGTCATTAGCTTTCCTAAGCAGTCAAGTTTTACCTTTTTTCACGCTAGTCAAAGATTAGAACTGCCTAATACAATAGGCCTGTAACCTGTTACAGACATTTAGAGTTGCGTTACGCCAGGACATTGTCACGTGACTATATTATGTGACTTTGTTGGAGTCGGACTTTCTTTGGAACTTGACTCGAGACTAGTGGAGATAGTTTTTGGCTTTAATTGTTGCTGCTCTGGAATAGAATCAACAAGGACTTTTCCGAGTTCAAAAACTCTCTCTTTTAAAACGAAGTTAATTGCAAAACCTTTGTGAAAATAAGTTTTATGTGCGTGAGAATTAAAAATCATTTTCACATCAATGGCTTTGCACGTAGCCTCGCTTTGACACAGAGGCCCGGGGGAAATGGTAATGGATGTTAATTGGTGAGGCGAGAGTTGGGGGTGGGGGCCTCACTGAGAATTTATTCAAAACATGTCAAACGTTTCCAATGACAGGTTTTCTAAAGTCTTGGTTTGTTTCAACAGGTTTTAGTGTCTATTCAAGGCATGATGTTCACTCCTGATCCTTGTTTTAATGAACCTGGTTATGAAGGAATTCGCGGCACAGACGAAGGAGATGTAAGTAAAATATAATTGTGGAACCGTGAAAAATTTTGTTTTAGTCATCCTCTGGTTAATCTATGTTGTGAAATGAAATTAAGTCATTTTTTAATTTTTTTTTCGCTCCTGAAACAGAGTTTTTTGTCCCTCGACCTGGAAGACGGCACAGCTCTTTCGTAATGTTAAAGATTTGGTTGAGGAACGCATAAAAATTTCGGCTATTATTCTTTGGGAGATATTACTCGTTTGTCGGACGTCAGGCACCTTTGTTTTTTGGTTCCATTTCCTTCTATAAGAGTCTTGTTTGTGTTGTCATAAGAGAGAAAATGCCGCGGAAAAAAAGGATAGTACATCTCCAGGTGGCGTAAGCAGAACTTTGTGTCGTCCATTTCGGTCATACTCGTGATTAAACAAATCGGACTCCCGTGCACTCGAATGATTACGGACCGAATTGGACTCCACTGAGTCCTATTACCATTACAGTCGACTTTCTCTTAACGGACACCTAGATTTGATCCCTTCCTTTCTTTACTCTCTTCTTTTGACTCTCTATAAGACGGACATCTCTGTAAAACAGACACTGGGTGTCTGTCCCAAAGGTGTCTGTCTCAAGGTGATGTTACACGAGACGATTCGCAACCACGATTTTTTCCGCAACACAGCACTGCAATGTTGGAACAATGTTGGAACAATGTTGTAACCATTCGAATCAATGTCGCAACAATGTTGCAACGCTGTGTTGCGCTAAAAATCGTTGTTGCGAATCGCCCCGTGTAACATCACCTTAGCTGACTGTACTTATCATTTGTCTTCTTTTCCTCCTCTAGGCTCTATGCAGAGAATATAATGCGAACATAAAGCTGTATACAATACGCCACGCTATGGTGGGACAGTTAAGGCAACCTACACCAGGTAATTGCATACCGTCGCTCCTTTCTATGAACCCTTTAAGCGCCAGTATCAACATGTATATTCTCCTCACTGTTGTTCGTATGTTTCTTTTTGTACTGTTTGAGAGAATTGGTTCAAGCGTCAAGACATTTTATAAGTGCTGACCATACCGAGGGGAAGTGTGACGTCACGTTGCTATGGCAGCTAGATTTCTGGATTTCACCAATCTCTCTAGACAGGGACGGTCATTTGCATTGTTGGACGATGGACGAAAAGTGATATGGACTACCGTTTTGTCCCCTTGCGCCATCAAGGACCGGAAAATCATACCTGTCAATTTTTCGTTTTTTTTTCCTGCCATGTTTGCCAGACATTTTGCCACCTTAGCAACGTGACGTGACGACTTCTCTCTATTCCTTTCATTCTACATTTGATCTGACAGTGATGCTCTTAGGCGAAATTTGATACTGATCACTATTGGGGCCTGAAAGGTTTAGTAGTCTTCGAATGAGTGGGGCTGCTCAAAAAATATAGGGTGGTACGTCTGAGCATTTGGAAATCCTTCTTCTTGGAAGTTCTTGTTTTTCCTCACGAAACTGACTGACCACAAAACTGTTAAAAATGATTTGAATCAACCCTTAGCAATTCCACAGAAGACTGCACTTCTATACCAACGTTTTGGTTTGGCCCTTGATTGTATTCGCCCTTCTTAGTGTTGACTCTAAAACCTTCTTGCAGTCCTATACCAACGTTTTAATTTTGCCGAAAGGTTGAAGTATTCGCTCGTTTTAGTGTTGACACTAAAACCTTGATAAATGTCTGTTATATAGGTGGAAATTTTTCCCAACCGCACGCGTTCCCATCGACACTACTAGATCTCATGAGAGCTAACAATAAAACTGTTTCCCGTCAAAGCTTTCTAACCGGGTATCATTTAGTAAAAGGCCACAGATCACGTCAACATGAGTTAAAGGGGGAATCGGCCAAGTTTGATATGATTTTCGTTTTTTTTTTTCAAGGTTTTGAAGATGTAATCCGTGCTCACTTCCGTCTTCAAAGGGAGGAGATATTGAAGCAATGCGCGGAATGGTTGACACAGTGCGCAGACGAGGAAGAGGAAACACGCATGCGGAAAGCCATCGATTGTTTGAAAGCAGAGCTTGATAAGTTATAAAGAAAAACGAAAATTTCATTTTCAAAATGTTATGGAAGTTATGGTTTCTCGGAGGTTCTTAGGTCGATGAGGAAACGTTGTAAATTGTTGAGGCTTTTAATATGGAACTTTGCCTCCTTCAATGGCTCAAGATGTAAAAAGCAAGCTCCTCCAGTGTGGCGCTAGATATGGCTTCGAGATATTTATGTTTGTTGGTTTTATAGAGATGTATTTGCTTAAAAAGCGCAGTGTGAAGGAGATGAAATAGTTGACAGAGAAATATTAGGGGTGTCTATGGTGCCATTCCTCGGGCGCTAAACGGCAAATGTCAAACGAAAAACAGATGTAAACGGACGCAGTTGTCATTTGTTGT
This sequence comes from Porites lobata, assembly GCA_942486035.1. NCBI lineage: Eukaryota > Metazoa > Cnidaria > Anthozoa > Scleractinia > Poritidae > Porites > Porites lobata. Next base: position 2,281,889 of record CALNXK010000067.1, read on the forward strand.
GAAGCGATCTCAAATCTTTCATTTAGAATTTTCAGGCAGTTCCTCTACCTGTTGTTTGATATTGTTCTTTTAATTATTTAATTGACTAAATATAATAATAATAATAATAATAATAATAATAATAATAATAATAATAATAATAATAATAATAACGATAATAATAGTAATAATAGTAATAAATGCTCTTTAGCCAGGGAAACCTCAGCGTAAAGTGCTGATATTAACGAGGGCCCAGGGCTCGGATAAAGTCCCCTCTGGTAGTTTTTTCGGGTCCTGGGGCCGTGGGAAAATTCAGTCATTCAAAAAGAATCAATAGGAATTTGCTTTGTAAGCGTTCAGTTTTGAGGTAAAATTTTGCGCTAATCCTGGGTTATCTCAAATACTGCTTTGGACAACCGGAGTAAAGAAGATCCCTGTTGTACAAGCCACCAGAGAGGGTTTATGAATTTATAGATTGTTTGAAGCATGCAAACAAAATTGGACTTGCTTTAACGGAAAGGATAAAGCATACAAACAAGGACACACCCCCAAACAACGAGATAGACGTTAATTCAAAATCGTCTAAGGAGTTTTTCTTTTGTCAATTGTTAAATATTTCTTGTTAAATGCTCTAACAAGCAACTGACCATCCAGTTAATTGGAGTTTGGTACTAATAGCTGCCAGAACTAACCCACATGGAGACCCTATATATAGCAAAGCTATTTTATTATAATTACTTGTACAGAAGGTAATGATATTGAGTAAAATTGGGTCTATTGTTAATACCGTGCGTCTTCTTTTTACGACAATTCCAATATTAGTTTACTGAGGACTGTTGCTCAAATTTTAGGCGAATATTAGGCAGACGACACAAGCAAGGTTGTGTTCTGGAATTTAACCTTTCCTCTTCTCTTAAAAGGAAACCGAAATATAACATTGACGGAAAAATAATCAAGGTACTCATTTTTAGGTCAAAAATCAGCTTGGAAGAAAAACACGGTTTAGGCGGAGGCAAGAGGGTAAACGATCACTGTCGTTAAACACTAAAACGTAAAATAGTAATAATAGTGATAATAGTAATAATTACAACTCTACCTGCATTTATGAAAACCGGGTGAGCAAATATTTAGTAATTTCTCTCACCTTCCTCTGTCTTTGCTTCTTTATTGCGTTGTTTGTTTATGTTGCATTTTTTCTTGGTTGTTTCATGTTTAGGGATTTGTGTAGAATTGGCTCTAGACAGAAAATCACGAATTCGCAATTTATCTAACTACCCTCTCCCTCCCTGTTTAGTCTTTTTTCCGTCACTTACCCAAAATTCTCACTTAAACCACGTGACAGTTATTTGAAATCAGTGCGCGCTTAAAGCTGGTTTTGGTACCGTTTTGCAGTTTGCATTTTGTTATTTGCTAACTTGAGAAAAGTTTCCCGGGCTAACCCGTTTGGAAAAATTACAGTTTTAAGTCTTTTTCAAAAATACATTTATATCGTCGCAGAACCCTTCTTTTCTATTTAGAATATCAACGAAAAAAATACTTGTAAGCTACTTTAACCAAAAAAAATTCTTGTAAGTAAGTTCAACCACAATCAAACTTTGAAGAAATTTCCAATTTTTGAGCTAAAATTATGGGTTAACCCCTTTGGAGAAATTCCATTTTTTGCTCTCTTTCAAAAATACCTTTTAATAGTCTTAAAAGTTTTGTTTTCTTTTGAGAATATTCTAGGCTATTTTGATCAAAAAAAAGAAACTTAGGTTTGCCCCCTTTGAAAAATTCCAATTTCGAGTCTTTTTCAATAATACATTTTTATTGCCTTAACAGCTTTCTTTTCTATCTAGGATATTACCAAAGAATATTTTCCAGGCTATCTTAACCGAAGCTAACACTTCGAAGAAATTTGCAGTTTTTTCACAAAAACCATGGGTAACCATGATTTTTTTTCCAAACATACATTTTTATCACCTTAAAACCCTTCTTTTTTGTCCAGAATATTAACAAAAAATAGTTGTAAGCTACTTTAACCAAAATCAAACTTTCAAGAAATTTGCAATTTTTGACAAAAACCACGAGTAAACCCCTTTAGAAAAATTGCAAGTCTTTCTCAAAAATACATTTTCATTGCCTTCAGCTTCCTTTTGTCCAGAATGTCAACAAATAATATATCCGGGCTATTGAACCGAAAATACAATTTTTAGGCCGCTTTGAACATAAAAGAAACTTTGAAGAAATTACCACTTGTTGTCAAAAATCACAGCTTAACCCCTTTGAAATAGTATTGATTTTTCAGCCTTTGTCAAAATACATTTTGATGACCTAAAAAGTCTTCATTTCTTTTTTTATTGCCTTAACAGCCTTCTTTTCTATTTAGAATCAACATATAGTTATTTTCCGGGGTATCTAAACCAAAAATATAATTTTGAAGAAATTTGAAATTTTTGACAAAAACCATGGGTTAACCCCTTTGGAAAAATTAAAATTTTGAATCTTCTTCAAAAATACAGTCTTATCGCCTTAAAACCCTTCTTTTCTATCTACAAAATCAGACAAAAATGCTTTTAAGCTATTTTAACCAAAAAACAAAATAATCTTTGAAGAAATTTCCAATGTTTTGTCCAAAATCATCGGTTGACCCGTTTGGAAAAGTTGCAATTTTTATTCTGTGTCAAAAAGACATTTGTATAGCACATAAAGCCATATTTTCTGAATATCAACAAATAAGATCTCTAAGATCTCTGACATTAACAGTATTTGACCAAAATGATGAGTTAACTGCTTTTGAAAAACTGGCATTTTCTGTCTTTGTCCAAAATACACTCTTATTTCCTAAAAGACTTTCTTTTCTATCTAGAATATCAATGAAAAATAGTTAACATTTAAGGTCTTTTTTTTTTTACCAACAGACAAACTTTGAACAAGTTTCTGGTTCTTAATCAAAATCATGGGTTAACCCCTTGGGAAAAATTCGATTCTCACTCTATGCCAAGAATACGTTATTATAGCCTATAATGGCATACCGTAAATCCTCTATCAACCCCCTCGGGGGTTTATTTGTTTCAAATACGTTTGAGGGAGGTGGAGGGGGGGTTATTAGAGACGGAGGGCTTCTTGGAGGGAGGGGGCTTATTTAATTTAGCAAAGATGGTGGTATTAGCTCTCCATAAAGAACTAGAGAGAAAAGTGGAAAAGCTCAAGTATAAGAAGTTGAAGGTCATGCGGCCAAGGATCAAAAGCAAATCCAACCTTCTAACACGTAAATATACAATTCAGGATCAGTCCAAATGAAGTTTTACGGTCATGATTGATTTATACAGTCTATCACTTTTTGGTGAAGAATAATAAGTGGGAGGGGGGAGGGACTTGAATCTCAACAGAGTTAGATTACGTAAATGTTCCAAACTCTAGCGTCATCATTTACTCACTAAAATGCTACTAGGGACCTCTAACTCACTGCCCAGCGTCAGATAAAGGCTTGTAATAGGCCTTTGAATGATTTTTCATTGGTTTAGACTATCAAGTAGTAGTTTTTAAATATCTGGGTATAATTTAAAAAAAATAACAATTGCGAGCGACCAGAGGAGTACTCAATCCTAATCCTCAGGTTGCTATTACGCATGCCCGGTACGTGTAGTCATGTAGCAGCTCTCCTAACCCTAAAAGCCAATTGGTTCGATACCCGAACCGTGAAACAATGGGAAATAATGATAAACAATGATGTGTTATTGCCTTCTGCGACCAATCAGGAAACATCTTACGAGCAGCTCCTACATTAATGGGTACGTATGTAGCCAGTACTCGTTTGGACTCCCACTGAGAATCAATGGAATGCATAGAAAGCAATCTGATCACGTGCATTTGAATCCAGTCTTTTACGTGAAACTTACGTAAAAGCACAGCGTTGGAGCAAGAACATTTTGACCTTTTATTGTTCTCGCCCGCACTTCCTAACTTTCGCTAATACCTGTAATAATATTGTTACAAAGGCTTTGGGTTTTCTTAGCAGAAGTTAAGTGTCACGGAAAAGGTATTCGATATTGCTGGGCACAAAAACCATAAGAAGCCTGTGAGCCATACTTGAACCTTGACTCCTACAAACTATTTTGTGGTAAATATATTCAGTATTGTTGGTTTTCACATGACGTTACCAAAAATCAACTAAAAAAACTATCGATCCTACCGAGATTTTACTTTCACGATGCATTAGAGCAGCTGAAAACTAATTTTCATACAGATTTTCGCTTCAAAAGGGTTCTTGGTTTTGTGTAGAGTACGCTTGAATTTCTAAGCTTTTGCGTGACGCGGCATTTACATGACGGCCAAGGGAGCTGTCATGTGGGTTAAAAAATGACTTATTTCAGGAAATTTTGCGCTCTAAACAGTTCATGTTTAAGAAAAAGTATTACTTTAATGCTTATGAGTTTCTCGAAGAATAAATTCACTCTTTTGTAGCAAAACTCGGTAACAGATGTTTTTGCTGGTTTCCGTCCCCCATGTTGGAGCTCATCCAGGCGAGCACCAGCATGGCGTCTCCATACATCTCTATAGGTTTGGGTAAAACATGTCTTCGGATATCACGTATACGAAATATTCCTCTGACCTGAATCTTGGCGAGGGTCTGTATATTTACCTCCTTTCATTTCCCAGATTCTGGGCTTTATCTATTGAACGGTTTTGATTTTTATTATGATCTATTTTGAATGGCGTGACACTGAAAACCAGCAATATTTGATACGGTTTTGTCTTCTTTATGACCTCGAGGGCGTTCCCTGTGATTTGTAAAGCTTGGGAGCAACGACAACCAAGGCATGCTAAATTTATTACTTTAATCTTCTAATCCTCAACATTGAATGCCATAACAGAAACTAACGATAGCATGCAGATTCGTTTAAGGAAAGGCATTTTTTATCACAGAATCCATCATCATCATTGAAGCTGAAGCGAAGCGAAATAATTAGCAACAGTCCTTAATTGTTATCCAAACTACAAGTCTCCTACGCCTCTTAGCCGTTTTGAAATCGCGTGAACCGAGTGGGACTGGGTCGATGATGTGTCAAATTGTTACATGGAACTGTTGTTAGAGACCTTTAGATTCGTGGACGAGATTAACCTTACTGTTTTTTCGCGTATTCTAAAAAAAAATAAAAACATCCCGGATAGCTTCATTGCACTCTTTATCACCAAAAGAGTTAACACAGGTTATTTTTTTTTTAAGCAGGGTACTTCCTCTACCGATCGCAAAATGATAAAACTTCCACCAACATTTGATAACTTGAGTCCGCCAGTGTGCCATTTTCGCTAAAACCCGTAGTACATTGACGAGGGCTATCGCGTTTTCTCTCCAAAATGACGCGGGTTCACGCGTGCGCACTTCTTAGTATTCAAAACAATGTCGTCATCGTCTCAGGATCTAGAGGTCTCTATTGGCTATTATGAGGTTGGGCAAACCGGCTAAAATTTGTTTCACAAAACAGTCCTATTGGTATAGTACAATTCATGTTCAACTTAACATCGGCACAGTCGAATCACGTGCAGCCAATTGACCGGCTATATTAGTTTGTCAACAACTAAAGATGGTTTTCAATGAAGGTAGGCTAGAATTTGACAGGTACTCTACTGATATCTGTTTTAAACAACTTAGATCGTTAGATGGCAATGCTGTTAGGAATGCGCTCGGGCAGCAGATAAGGGTATGGGATCTCAAGATTTGCATTCCGCTCTTTTATCTCGGCGGAGATTTGCTTCAACTTCTTCTGAAAGCTAGAAATGGCAGATTTGGCAGGAGGGTCGATAAACAGGTCTTCACGATAGTCGCCAATGAATCGCTGTGGAGGAAACGAATGTTTTTTTAGCATTCAGACTCTGAAAACAACATTTGTAAAAGGCATTTTAGTAAATAACTAACCAACTATCCAATGTGATGAAACTGAAGTAAACATTAAGTACAGGCGGCCTGCAATATGTTCACTATAATAAGTATGTGTAATCAAATGGTAACGAGTGAAATTAGGGAATAATTTCACGCGCGTTTTGTCAAAGGCTCGGGAAATTATTAGGATTTGGACAAAACGCAAGTGAAATTATTCCCTAATTTCACGAGTATACCATTTGATTACCTATTAATATCATGGGTGACGAATTACCTTAGCAATCGAGGATTTTTGACTTGTTATCCTCAGTTATCCTGGATCGTATCAGTCGATCGTGAACTCCACTCTCTCAAACGTTTAGAGCTGAAATTTGGCTTAAGTTTTCAGAATTTTTCGACAACATACCTCTAAGAATCCTTCTTGATAAGCTCTTTCGTGTGTTCAGGTTTTCTAAAGCGTCTTTTTATGCCCTGACATCTTCATTCATGACATTTTAAAACTTCGTCGCCATCTTGAAACGGAGACGTACGGAAAGTTGCCATGGCAATTTAGTAATTTTACATGTGAAAGTACAAATTAACGCTGAAATTTCGCGCCAAAATTAAGGAGTAATTCGTCATCTATGATATTATGCGGGAAATTAGTGCTTGGCAACAAGTTTGCAATATCTCTTGAGCTCTGTAATATTGTCTTGAGGCACAATAGTTAACTTGCGCAACAGGACAGCAGAGAATCAAAACAAATCAAGACGACAAACTTTGAGTGAAAAGCGTGACAAAGATTTTGTTCGAAAAAGTTTTTCCGTCTAACTAACCTTCCTTTAAACGGATCTTTTTGTGAAACACCAGAACATACTTAATGTCAAGTGAAGATCACTACAAAACACGCAAGTAATAGGCTAGGCCTGTTACGTTTGTCACACGAGAAAGTTTTGCCGTCTTCTTCTCTCTGCTATCCTGCTGCTTAAGCTAACCAATAAGAGGGTGAAGGTGAATTATTTTATTCTACAGGAAGCCATTAACAATTTGCCTTGCTGTCGCGATGCTGATCACTTTGAAATTGATTGTACAGGCGTTTTCAATGTTACAACGTAGAACACTACAGTAAAGCGTACCTCATCCTGATAAATACGAGTCAAATCGTACACCGTAGCGATAGTCAGCGACACTTGGTGTTTAGTAGCGAGGCATTTCATCATGTGCTCCATTGTGACCACGCCCTTCTTTGTGGGTGGTGGCTGGCGCATAAGAGCTGGAGAATTTGGCGGGAAACCGTACACATCCAACTGTGAAAAATTAACCGCTGCGTGCTGGCAGGCACAGGTGAAGATAGTGCATTCCAGAAATTCGCACAACTGTTGGCAGCTAGTGAAGGACTTGGGCACGCCATGGTCAACGTGCCCTTTGGTGACCGGATATCCGTTATCGTGCAAATCTTTTATCCAGTTCTGCAACTCATAATCCTGTTTTGATAATAAATCATTTGCCCCATGTAAGGCAAATCGGATTCCAGAATCCAGGAAATTTTTGATAGTGAAATCCGGAATTCCGGGCTTTGGAATCCGCAAGCTCAAGGAATCCGGAATCCTATTTACTATTGAAATCCGGAATCCCAGTTCCAGTACATGGAATTCGGAATCAACAGCATAGAATCCAGGATCCAAGAATGCCTTGCATTGCATTACACTACATGTGGCAAAATCATCTTTCACAGTAATTGTAACAATAATCACAAATAGAAAAGCGGGGCACTACGGTTAAGAAAATTCAGGAAACCAATTAAGTAATGGTCTGTGTAAGAACTAGGCAAAAGAACAATAGGCCAGTGCAATAGCGGCAGTTATTTTTTAGGTACTAATTTCTCTAATCAAATTAAATTTGAATGCTTTGATTGGTCAATAGGTCGAAAAGCGCGAAATTTGAATTTTAGAAATGAATTAAGATAGCAAAAGAGTCATTCAAACAATTTTTTATTTTGTCTACTGCTCTGATATGTTGAAAAATATAACATATCTAAAATTTAGAGGATTTCTATGCGCCAAACCCGAGCAAAGTTAAACTGATATAAAATTACATGAAAATGGCACAGGAATACATCAATCGGCGACCTCCTGAAAGACAGCTACTTCGGTTCTCACAAAGGAAATGTCAAAACCGTGATCGGAAACAGCAGTAATTCAAGCTCACATGGCGAACGCGCCAAAGCTGCGTGTTTTTATTTTGTCAGCATAAAGAACAACAATTTCATAAAATCATGTCGGAGGATTATCCTAATGGCCCACATTTGAATAAAAAGACGATTGTCCATACCAAAAAAAATTCATGGATGTTCGGAGAATTCGGTTTCAGAAGAAGCTCTCTTCACAGTCTTACATAGTAAGTATATTTTTAGTCTAAATATCTCCGCAAAACCTACTTTCATTCTTAGAAAAAGTAAAGGCAACAGTTACAGTCAAACTTGCATTATCTTTCCTACCGGATGACACTCAAAACTAGTGAGAGCTACATTTGTATTATATACAGCGGCTGCTGTCTTTCAACTGTTGCGAAATTACAATCACAAATTTCAATTCGTTCGTCTAAAGTTACACTTAGCTCGACGAAACAGCCTAGAATGAAAACAAATCGAATCATAGAAGAGTAAAGATACACAGAATTCTGATGTTTCGAAAAGGACAAAATAACTACACAGTCACATCACAGGTAGCCCAAGCTCACTATGACAGCCGTGAACAACATTATCCTACTTAGCTAATTAATTATTCATACAGCAAGAAAATTATAAGACGTTGTATGGAGAAATATTCTTTGCTCACTAAATTAGCAAAATGTACATTGAATATCGCTTTGAAGCTTACCTTTAGCGTCTTCTTGTTTTTCTTTGTATTCTGACTGCATTTCAGACCTCCTAGGCACTGTTTAAGGCCTTTTTTGGAGCAACAGTTTTGCACCCAGATGACAGTAGAGAGAAGAGAAGAGAAGGTTGGCAAACCTCTCTTGACCGGCTCCGCTCTCGGAGGCGATAAATTCCGTGACATTTGCGACATGGAGACAATTCCGCCAGAAACAGATGTCCTGATAAATAACGCACATTTTCCATCATTCACATCGCCAAAATTCCCATTTCGAAGGTCCTAAATCGCCAACGAAGTGGGCAATACACGGCTGAGGTGAGGCGAGTCGAGAGCAGACCCGCAACGGACTCCAACCGTCACGTCGACAATTCAAACCGACGAGGGCTGGCAGGGTCAAATTGTTCAACCGTCAAAGGACAATTGGAGCATTTAGCCTACTGGGTACAGTAACTGATTTTTCACTTCTCACATTGTACTCCGGGGTCGCGGAAGTCAAGCATCGCGTGTGATAGTGACATGTAATATATCAAAACATGTCGCGTTGTTAATGTTTTGATCTCTATTCTTCTTTTAAAAAGCGTTTGACAATGGTTTTTTATGAATGATTTAGAAAAAAATTTTGCAATAAGAATTACTACGGCTGTAAACAGTTGTTAGCTATTTTTCCTCCCTTTTTCAACAAGTGGCAGTAAGTAGCAAGTTTGGGGACAGGATCTTCCGGCAGGTGCTCTTATCTATTGTGAGTGTTTTTACGGAAAGGAAATATGTAAATAAATATTTCTTTGAATTTTCTCTTGGTAATTCTGCCACATTAGCTACACCAATTTCAAGATCAAATTATACATCAGCTGCTTACAGCCCAAGCAAACTATTTCTGAAATATGAATTCCAAATGTAGTAGCTATTTTTGTATTGATTGGATTTCTTGACGCTGCTATTAATTATGGCAGAAAACATTAACATTAACAACGCGACATGTTCTGATATTACATGTTACTATCACACGCGATGCTTGACTTCCGCGACCCCGGAGTGCAATGTGAGAAGTGAAAAATCAGTTACTGTGCCCAGTAGGCTAAATGCTCCAGTTGTCCTTTGACGGTTGAACAATTTGACCCTGCCAGCCCTCGTCGGTTTGAATTGTCGACGTGACGGTTGGAGTCCGTTGCGGGTCTGCTCTCGACTCGCCTCACCTCAGCCGTGTATTGCCCACTTCGTTGGCGATTTAGGACCTTCGAAATGGGAATTTTGGCGATGTGAATGATGGAAAATGTGCGTTATTTATCAGGACATCTGTTTCTGGCGGAATTGTCTCCATGTCGCAAATGTCACGGAATTTATCGCCTCCGAGAGCGGAGCCGGTCAAGAGAGGTTTGCCAACCTTCTCTTCTCTTCTCTCTACTGTCATCTGGGTGCAAAACTGTTGCTCCAAAAAAGGCCTTAAACAGTGCCTAGGAGGTCTGAAATGCAGTCAGAATACAAAGAAAAACAAGAAGACGCTAAAGGTAAGCTTCAAAGCGATATTCAATGTACATTTTGCTAATTTAGTGAGCAAAGAATATTTCTCCATACAACGTCTTATAATTTTCTTGCTGTATGAATAATTAATTAGCTAAGTAGGATAATGTTGTTCACGGCTGTCATAGTGAGCTTGGGCTACCTGTGGTTGAGGTAGCTGCAAACGCTGCTGCAGTAGGAATTTCACGATCACTCCGATGATAAAATACATTGAATAAAAGCAATAAACAAACGATAAAGGGAAATATGTAGATTTCAGCGATGAAATTGACGACATTTCTTCGGGTAAAAGACAAATTTCCTCACATCTCAAATATCGCATCCAAGATGGTTCACAACAAGGTCACGCGCGTGTTGCACGTTTTCCGCTCTAACTTTTGATTGGCGCACAGAACAATGCTTAAACTTGGCCGTGAGGTAAAAGACAGGAGAATGGGGAAAATAAAGCTAAAAAAAGTTGTTTTTGTCACGTTTTTCTTAGCCTGCGTAGCATGGCGGTGTTGTCGAGCTGGGCGCAGAGCGGCGTAGCCGCGAAATTCGCGCGCGAAGCGCGCGAGAACGAGCGGCGAAGCCGCGAGAAAAATAAAAACCGCCTGCCCGGATTCGTGGCCTTTTCAACTGCCGCCCCCTTCAACTGATTTTGACATCCTGTTGACAACTTGTTTGGTTTCAGTTTTCCCAGCCAATCAGAAATAAAGTGTTGACAGCCTAAACACGACACAAAAGCTCGTGATATAGTGTAAAACGTGACCTTGGCCGGAATTGGAGTTTGCTTGAACAAACACGGGTTTTTTCTTTGTGGCTATCTCGCGCATAGTTGACTACACTGCGTTCTAAACTTGACTGAGTAGATCTTATTTTTGCTGCACTAAGTCTTACATTTATTTAGAGGTCATGGAGTTGGTTTGTTTAATCCGTATTGAGTAACTATTTCCTGTGGTTAATGTTATTTTCGCTAATTAGAATTTGTTGATCTCAGATGCAGTTGTAAAGTACTAACTTCTTTGACCACTCTTAAAGCCTAAAGCTTTTTTATTACGGCTAAATAAATATTTTAGTTTCTTTGGTCTTTTCCGACTAAAATGCCTGGATCTGGACAACTACAAACCAAGGAGCCTTGGTTTGTAGTTTCTTTGTCACTGCTTTGTCCGTGAATGTTTTGACGCTGGACCCGGCTTTTTAAGTGTTGTTTGCAGGATGTTGTATTTTTACGTATAGCGCGATCTTCAGACTTGAGTTGTAGCTTAAGCTACACCAAGCAAAAAAGTATGGAGAATTACGCTGTGCGTCTTTCTTCTACCGTATGCGATTCATCGACCACAATAGCGGACACCGTTCGATGTATTGCGCTGGAGTGCGTTATTCTCTAACACCGAGTAATAGAGAAAATTGAGGTGAACTTTCTCGAAGCACTGAAATTTACTGTTTCTGTCATAAGGTCCATTGCTTTCCAGCTCAGCGACAACATTTCAGATATCTGGTCGTCGATAGTACCTTTTAGAGGGGAAATTGTGATCATACCGGTTTTCGATGGGGATATTTCTTCGTTGGCCATAGCAAAGACAGTAAAGATCATGCTCTTGCCAAATCTTGTTGACAAAATTTCCATGACATCTCTCCTTTGAAGAAGACTGTAAACGGCCATTTCCTGTTTAGGCTTCAATACAATTGCCCTGTTTTTCCGTCAAATATTCAAGATCGACGACGCTCCGGTCAACGCTTCTTTGATATTTTGATTTTGTTTTGCGGAGATGTTCAGTCCCTCAAAACTCTCCCATAGGATATTACCGAAATATTTGATTGACAGGCGAACATTCCGAACCAATCGGAACGATCCGTACGCTGGCGTGCGGACCGACTCAAAAAAGCGTGCAGGCGGTTTTTCAAATTTCTTCCGCCCCAATCTCCTCGCGGTTTCTCTGCCCTCGCCCGCCTTTATTACTTAGCGCGCCCAACCAAAACCGCCATGCTACGCAGGCTACGTTTTTCTTTGTTTTTTCGTCGATTTTTGGATTTCAGCCAATCAGAACGCACCATTTAATTGAAATTAAAAATTAAAAGTTAACACCTTTTAATCGATTTTGCGTTCTGCCTGCCTAGTTCTTACGCGGACCATTACATTTACGCGGACCAGGGCTTACATTTTTCAAAGGCCCTTTTTGAGGGGCTTATATTCGGAGGGGCTTATCTACGGAGGGAAATTTGCGTTTCAAAATCGATTAGGCTAGCCTTATAGTTGGAAGGAAATTTATCGTTTTTGCTTTGTTTTACTTTGTATCTGAGGGCAATTTTCCAAGTACAAGCCCCCGAGGGGCTTATATTAAAGGGACGATTTAACGTAGGGCCTTTTTGCGTTACCTGTTACATGGATGTGCTTATTTTTGGAATTTTACGGTATTTTGGCTTTTTTCTTGCCGGAGTCTGCCGTACTTTTTAATGTCCGGACAGCTAATTGCACCTCTTCTTGATACACAATTTTTGATCAAAGCAAGCCGTCCGTTTTTTATTTTTTTAAAATATATTTTTCTTTGAATATTGTTGTCTAGTTTCATTTTTCCTTAATAATATGCCTCCTTACCTTCTTTATGGCATCATCAGAACTATAATAAACGGATATGATCTCCTTGACGAATTCTTTGATTGCTGCCCATAGTTTTAAAGCATCTTCACGGTAATGGAAGTTGGGCAGTTTATCTACCTCATCAACTCCTCTTTCCTTCAAAACTTGGGGAATGTCATAAGTCTTCCAATTGCTGTGGGCCTTGTAGTACTTTTTCATTAGCGTAATATGTCCTGTCCAAAAACAAAGACGAATTGTATTTTATTACGAAATATACAGCAGTTGTTATGATGAGTCTAAGCGAAACAATTTCGTGTTTTCTCTGCAGGTAATATGCGTGCTTACAATTGCAATTTACCCAAACCTCCCGGGTGGAAATCTTTTGCATAAACATGGAACTATAAAATTTGACCTGGTGGAAGAGCGACCTGGTACATAATATATTCAGATCAGCTGAAGAGACTAGCTAAAACAAGTAGAAAAAATTTATCCCCTTAAATTACAGCCCATATTTTCTGAAGCTTCCCAAACGAAATGGCGCGAACCATTTTATTTTTCACCCGGAATTTCCGGTTTTCCCGCGTAATTGGTAAGTACCCATGTTTTGCCATTTTAAACGCCCACCCTCTAGGGGCCCTAAATTTTAAGTTCACGCTTCGTTTGGCCTCAGTAGATATAAAACAAAATGTATACTTCGATTCAGTTTCTGCATTTATTTCTTGATTTGAATCAATGTTGTACGTGGTTAATAGTAGTGAGTGCTTTACATACCTCCACCACCCACCGTAAGGGTGAGATCGGCCACCCCTCCCTCGGCAATCAGGCGATCTCGCCCCAGAGTGTTGATGGCGAGAACCCCTCGGATGTGAGGCGACAGCAGTTTCCACAGGGGGTGGATGGTAGGCAGTTGTCGGTAGCTGGCAACCGCGATCGGTTCCATGAAGAGATGAGTTCGAAGAAGATGAGTAATCATCTGAAAGGGATTTTTGAAAAGAAAAAAATATGTTGGAAAGGAATCTAAATTGGTTCCTTTGACTGATGCTATCTTAAAAAAAAAAAACGCAAAGCACAAATTAATAATAATAATAATTTAAACATATTTATGCAGGATTGCTGCTTCAGTTTTAAGAAAAAAACTGCTATCAATGCAGGTCCTGTAAAAAATTAAAAACGAAAAAATAAAAATAAAAAGATTTAAAATATAGATAAAAATCAAATCACAATATTACAAAAAAAGCAAGGTTTTTTTTTAATCGCGCGTCCTTGTAAAGCGTGATAGTATCGTCTACTTTCCACACTTGGTCTAGAACTTTCGTTGCAAGGCCGCGCATCCTTAAAATGCTTAGGGACCTTTCTATTCGATGACGAGGAAGAATACCAGAGCGAGATTTAACTTTAAAGTTTTTCGCGTATTCTCCAAAAATTTACACCCTGGAAAGATTCATTGTTTCCGCTGCTACGACATTCTCCCTAAAACCCGTTATAGAGTGACGACTGCTATCACGTTTTCCCGCCAACTGACGCTGTTTCATGTGCGCGCACTACTTAGTATTGTAAAAATCTCTTCCTGGTGTTCGTCCTTGACTTAGAATCTTAAGATCTCCATTGAATGGAAATATGTGGATATTTACCTGATGATACTGAGTGTCCGCATTTCGTAGCCAAAACTTTGCGCAAATCCAGTCCAAGTCGGAGTCATTGGGAGTCCATATTGGATTATCTGGACTGGGCTGCTGATGTAGCTGGATTGCTATTGGCACCAGGTCCCCGCTTCCTTTCACATAAAACAGACCAAAGCTTGCGCACATGTATCTCCTTTCTAGGTCCTCCCGGTCCTGACCATAGTGGGGGATGTCCTCCAAGATTTCATAATCTACTATGTAGACCCGACCAGCCTGTAAATTATTAAACTAACCACTTAAAATAGGTTTAAACTGGTAATATTTTACGATTTTGCGGCGATATTATGAACTCCTGGTTTGATTTTATATGGCAGCTTCAAATGGCAATTTGAGTTATTAACCTATCGGGGTAGAGTCCACCCAGGTACCGTTTAAGTAGCTCTCACATCGCCAATAAACCGTGTAAATGTTATGCAGGCCCTAGAAACAGCAGTGTCTTAGCGGCCAGAAATTACCATGAAATCTAGCGCCATGAAACACCGCTAGATTAAACAGGTGATATGAAATCGGGCAGGCCAATGGGCAAGCTCTCACCAATAGACCTTTTTGCCGATACGGCGGCCATATTGAATTAATTCGATTTAAGGAGTATTATAGGATGCCCAGGGGGCATGATCACATTTCGTTTGTATTTTCGAGCGCTTTTCGGGACATTTTTGCTTTAACTTTTCTTAGAATAAGATTGTAATGGGAAAAAAGATCCTTTTGCCGTGTTTGGATGTAATAATGATCGCCTTTTTCTAGTTTAGTATTAGAAATATGGTCTTTCACTGTATATTTCTCGAGAAAAAGGCGATCATTATTACATCCAAACAAGGCACAAGCATCTTTTTTCCCTTTACAATTTTATTCTAAGAAAACTTTAAGAAAAAACGTCCCGAAAAGTGCTCGAAAATACAAACGAAATGTGCTCACGCTCCCTGGGCATCCTATAATACTCCTTAAATCGAATTAATTCAATATGGCCGCCGTATCGGTAAAAAGGTCTATTGGGAAGTTGCGAGAAATCACCCGCGAACATCACACGAAAGGAGGCGGCACGAGTGCGAGGGGCGGAGAAAGAAAGTTCCTTTTCCTCCGCCCCTCGCTCGCGCGATCTTCCGTGCTTCGCTCGGGAGATCGCCATAGATGGAGTACTTACACGCAGGCTAAAATCGGGCTTAAAATCACATAAAAAATCACTACTATAATGGCATGAAAAATTGCCGGATTGGGTTACTGGCCTTTAAGAAGCTACATGATTACCAAGGGATATGTTAAGAAAAGCTTGGAAAAGAAAAGGTAAGCTTATCCGGCGCCGCATGTTTTCTGACGGCTTCTCAATGTAGAAAGGCAAAATACATCTGGAAAACCTGGTTTGTACGCCTGCATTTGATACGTTTTTAAACCACCTTTTTCGAACTAATACTTGCGTGAAAAGGTCCTCAGCACTAAATAAATTTAATATATCTCACATTCATGGCTTTCTCCAACGTGTCTCCGGTGTCCAAAAGGTTGCCGATCAACTGCTGTGTGACGGCAAAGTTTGTTGGGAGTTGGGTGCATCGTTTGATTGAGTCTGGATTACACCCGTTCAGAAACTGATATCCAAAGAAACGGTCATCCTTCCAATGGTCTGCTGCTTTGGGTACCTCACCTATGAAACTGGTGAATGCCTACAAAGTGAATAGAAGAGTCAAATGTTTAAACACATCATCCATTTTTCTTCCAGTCTCGCGTTCGCTTTTCATTCCGTTATTCCGTCTAATTGACAGCCTGGAACAATAACAACAACAAAAGCAAGCAAAGTGTTGTGAAACTTTTAGCAAGGTACCCGTAAGTTATATATAATTTCATTGGATTTTCTTTACCCTCAGTGAGGGTTCTCATTAGCTACCTGGAGATAACATAACTTCCAGCAAAAAATTTCCGTTTTCCGCCAGAAGTCTCTCTCTTGGATATTGATCGCGTAACTGCCCTTGCTCTATCTCATTTGTGTTTGTTGTGTTCAACACCTTATATGTAGGATCCCTCGAAAAAAGTTGATTTTGTGAATCTTAATGTTTTCGTTGGGGTCTGGAACAGATAAAGAACTTTTCCTCTAGGGTGTTAAATGTTTTAGTTGTGCAAGATTTTTAAAGTGCAAAGGAAAACGTTGCACGAAAAAATTTTGGATGAATGAATGTTATTTTTATTCTTTTGTGTTGTTTTAGAATGACCATCAATCAGCGTAACTAGGAAGAACTATAGAAAATAGAAAAAAAGGGCCAGAAACAGCCACAACCAAATTAAAAATAATCAGTAGACATTACAACGTAAATCCCGACGAATAATTCATATGGTCTTAGTCTCCGTTCTTTCTTTTATTCTTTTAACTCTCTGCTAGGCGCAATTTCTACCGCTCTCCCGGGTCCGGAAGGAAATCCTCGACGGCGACGTCGAATTGTAAACTTGAGGAGAATAAAATGCACGAGTCTCACAGCAATTCTCTCCTCCGCAGAGGTTTCTGCTGTGTATTTCAATAAAAATAGCAATAATTTAAAGAATAGGAGGCGCGCAGTGGACGATGGGAAGAGGGAAAGGCTTTCCTTCCCCTCGTGCCCTGCGCTTTCTTATTCTTTCTTCCCAGTCTCCCTGCAACACAATAGGGAGCTTTAGCAACTACAACGGCGACGGCAGCGAGAACGTCGAAAAAGCAATAGGCTAGATTAGCAAAACAACTACTTTGCACGTGTAGGACACTTTTTTGTACATTTCTTTGGCGTCACTGCACGACTACGGCGTGAAAATCCCTAATCTCACGTTTTATGGAGGACGTAAACAAGCGATAACGAATTTTTCTTTCTCTTTTAAAACTTGAGTGTGGTCCCCAAGAAATCAGCTCTAGGGAAATTCGCCTATATTTGATATTTTCAGCAATTTGGAATAAACGCGATAAAGTTTAAAAAAAGCCAAGTCATTTTAAAAGTGACGTTTTCGCTGCCGTCGCCGTCGTCAGAGTGAGTCACAGCAACCAAAATACCTTGCGGTAGTCATCAAAGTCGTCCCATGAGTCAAAAATATTAAACAGATGCACAAGGCCCATGTTTATCAAAGCATTTCTCCGTGCAGCATGCAGGTCGTAGGAAGCTTCTTCAGTGAACTGTACATCTCTCGGTAGCTCTTTAACACCTGAAGCTTTTACGAAACCAGGAAGATCGGAGTAGGCTGCATCGGTCCCCCATTCATAAAGGGAACGCCTCTGCTTGAGCTCTTCTTCTCTCTGGGACTTAACAGAGCCGTGCTGTTTATCTGTAGGCAGTTTAGCTGAAATAAAACAAATCCAAAACCATCAAATTAAATAAAGAATAAGTTGGCAGTTAATGGCAGTGATTCGAAGTGATGATATTGGATCTGCAAGGGGGATGACACTTTGATGCCCTCCTTTGTTTTTCACTCTGCATCTAAAATCCATGCCAAACGGCCAATATAAATTCCTTCAGCAAAGATAGAGCAGGATATAATCATGTTTAATTCTTTCAAATAAATAAGCTGAACGTTGTTTCTGCAAAGTTCAAAGTCTTCAAACGTGACAAGTTTACATCACTGAAAAAATTATTTTTATGCTCGAGAAACAATACCAAAAAATACGGATAAGCAAATATTAGCTGTACTGAGTGTTTTGTGTCCACAATAGCCTATTTTTCTTTCTTTTCTCTAACTTGGACTGCTTAGAGCGCTTTCCATTTGTTCAGAACTGGCAGCGGCCAGACTATTCCCCGTCGAAAAGAGAATTTCACTTTTAATGAAAATTGTCCAGCCCGATCAGTTAATTGCAAAATAATCTGCATGGGGTCGATGGTTTGTAAGCGAAAACTCTTTAAAAAAGCCTATTCATTTTCGAACGGATCGGTTCGGCCGGCTTCTTCTGACTTTTGGAAAGAACCCTTAGTTCACGTTACCTGCTCCTTCGAAGATGATGGTCTCGCTTTGCACCCAGCGGTTGCATGGAAAATCATAGACGGTGTCCTTGCCTTTGATTTTGATCGTAACACGGTTTACAAACCAGTCACTGTAAAGGCCACCTTGGTCATTCTTCAGTGTCACCAACAGAAGTTCGCCAACGTCTTTGGCAGTAATCTGATACTCATCTTTTTGTCCAGCTTCAAAGTCATTGTGAAACCATTTGTCCAGGCTTAAAGCATCAGTTTCACCATTGGTACCTTATGAGAATAGACACAACTTGGTTACGACATTTCTTCTGTTTAGCCCTTAACAAGTCGGGCATAGAAAAATGGTTGACAATAGACGAAAAAACTTCACTGAAAAGAAAGCAGAAACCTGTTTTACATAGACTGTGTTGCGTTTGACATTTCACCAACACACAACAGATATGTCATTTTGATATCAAGACAATCGTATATATTCGTTCGGATTCGTCTCGAACGACCCGAATCGACTCATACTCCACTAGCCGCCTCAGCACCAGAGAATGGTGCCGGTTCTAACAGCGTGTGTGTGTGTGTGTGTGTGTTCTGCCCACAGACAGGTCCTTCCTTATAGTTCTCGATCTAGGGCACACCCCTTGAACGCTACGTAAGGGCTGTCATCCTTCACTCTATCCAGCATTCCCGCTCGAGGTCTTCCAGATGGTCTCCTTCCTATTACTCTTCTCTCAGTAACTAATAGGACAAGATCACCATGTCGTAGGGTATGACCATTGACCAAGCCAGACTCTGTCTTCTGTTGATAACAGATATGATGGCCCTCTCCTCACCATTACGCCTCAATACGTCTTCGTTACAGACTTTGTCAGACCAAGAAATGTTTAATTTTTCACCAAAGCCACTTCTCACAGCTCTCCAACCTTCGCACGTCCTAAGAGAGTACATGAAGCAATTTATAGCACTAGGATCAATACCTTTGATAATGAGAGATACCGAGGCGTCTGTCCCAGCTCCCTTTCTGCTTCCTGTGACAACAGTGATCAGATATTCTGACGTCATCTTAGATCCTTAAAGAAAAAACAACTCCAATCAGTTACAACAAAGGCAAACGGACATCATCTTCTTAGATCTCTCTAAGGCTTTCGACAGCGTGCCACATGAGCGTTTGTTGCTGAAACTACAACGTGTTAAGGGGCAATTGTTCAGATTGGTCACCCGTGATTTCAGGCGTACCTCAAGGAACAATACTACTCGGCCCAATCTTATTTATCATTGATATAAATGATATTATTAACAGTCAAAATCTACGCTTATGATTTTTTTAAATAAATATTACAAAGATTATCGTATAAATCTTGCAAGAAGGGCTTATTATTAAAAGCGAGAGCTTGGACAAACAAGCTACTAATTACCATATAAATTGCGAAAGTCAACATGTTAGGCAAGGAATTCAAATCATGGCGATCCCGATACCCTGTCTCTCTGCGCAGCTTGAAAATAACTAGAGCAAAACTCATGCAGCTGTTTCACTCTAAATCTCTTCTGAATTGTTCTTTTTTGTTTTTTTTTAAAATTCTTCCTTTAGGGTTGCTAGATCTTGTGATATTTCGTAATTTGACGATACATTGTTTGTAAGATAGCTCTCAGCCAGATCGATCAGAAATTTAACAACAAACCTTTTCGTTTAGCAGGGAGCCAAAAGCGCCTGATATGAAAGAGGAAGCGTTTCATAGTTTTGATTGGTACTGGAAATAATGAGACCGATCTCTATATCATAAAAGAAAATGCTGAGATAAATGTTTAACAGCAAACCTTGGGCTCGTTTAGCAGGGAGGAAAAAACGCCTGAGTCGTTCCATAGTTCTAAAAATGGTGATAATTCACAGAAGAACCTTGACATGAACTATCGGTCGCTTGAGCATTATTTTTCAACAGCAGAATGTTAAACGATGAGGCGCCAATAGCAGTTTTAGATCCTTTGGCTACATGTAAATTTGCGACCTCTAGCAACAGCCTTGACAACACTAAGAAAAACGTCAGTCGCTTAGAAAATAGTTCGAGCGCTTGAAATATGCCTTAATTTTAAAACGTTTGAACTGTCCTCACACGGCCTTGAAAAGAGCTAAATACTTACGAGAAAAAGAGAAATTTTTACCTCACTAGATATTTGCTTGAACAAGAGAGAATGAGGAATACTTGTGCAGTTTGTGATATTTGTTCCGTACGGCTATGCTGCGCTGAAAGGCTACTGAGAGTTGTCTGTTGTTTCCATGACAGTGAGGTCTACTTTCATGACGTGAACATGATCTTTCTATTTCTGTCTTGACAGGAATTAGTTCATCCGGTATAAGAAGCATAGAAGAACTTATCAAATAAAGTGACACCTGAGTGCCGAAGTTTCTTCTGCCCGTCTCAGTGGGTTCCAGTCCTCGCTCCTATTCATTCACTTGCGTTATTGTTGGGGCGCCTTGACCGCTTGCTGGCTTGTTTTCGACTGAGTCCGAGTACGTTCAACTTCTCGTGCACGCTTGTAACTGGCCAACTGGTTTTTGCGTCCGGCCAGTTGAAATTCAGTGTTATGTCATTTCAATTATTTCTTTCTGTCGCCCTCGTTGGGCCACAGTGCAAATTTCTGGGTTACTAGTAATTGGCCCTGGGGTAATTGGCAGAGAAATTGTGTTACCCAATAAAAGTCAGCTTTTTATGCGGTGTCAACTCGACATGTAACTCGATTCCAATGGCATCTGGTCAGTTACCCTGGGTACCAGATGTTTTTCTCGCTTGCGGCGGGAATTTTCGGTGTTGGCCGAAGGCCGAAGCCACGAGCGGCGAAGCCGCGAGGAAAACTTTTCGCTTTTTCGTCAGAAGCGAAAGTTCGCAATTTGATTGCCGAAATTCGCGTAATTTCGCTTATTTCGGCAAATTTCGTTTGCATTTCTTTTGCGCAGTACTGTAGGTCACTATAAAGACTTGACAGAAACCGGAAACCGCACTAGAAAAGTCTCTGGCACCCAGGGTACCGGTCAGTCATAAGCTATACAAAAATTAATGCAAAGTTAGAAATGTTTTAAGGAAGCACTTTTAACCTGCATGGAGGAAGTTTTTTTTGTATGTACATGGTGTTTCTAAGAATAAAGCCAGAGAGCCGGTGTAATTCGAGTCTGTTTGCTCCAATTCAAAATGGATTTAAGGTGATGTTAAATGGAAATATTCGCGACGACGAGTTTTAGCGCAACGTAGCGTTGCAATGAGGGAACAAAGTTGTAAATATTCGAAACAACCTCGCAACAATGTTGCAACACCGTGCTGCGCTAATTTCGTCGTTGCGAATCGTCTCGTGTAACGTCACCTTTAAACTAGCTCGAAAAGGCTCTAATCCGGGGCTCTCTAACCTTCGTCGCAGCTAGTCAGGCTCGTGTGCTAAGCAAAAGTAGTAATAGTTGTTCAGGATATTTTTTTTTTTGAAAAGATTTTATCTACATGTAGGAGATTTATAGCATTTTTAAATTCTACATCATTACCTTCCAACCTCTATATAAAATCCTCGACACAATGATTACAAAATTACAAACCTGAAATTAAAACTGGAAACTTGTGTCTGATAAACTCGCAACATTTATGCATGTCTCCTGATCAAATCTAGGCAGTTATGTTCTTTTGATATAAAACAACAAAGTGGTGTCGCTGTTTTCTATTCACTACTTAAGAGAATAGATGCTGTTTTTTAACAGGTGCTGCATTTTATTTTATTTACCTTTGTAACGTTCCAATATTATATATAAAGACAACGATCGGCTGGATCGGGCAATTTGCATTTAAGTGCTATTCTTCGTGGAAGTGAGTCTCGCTGCTGTTGAAGTAACTTGGGGTTTTAAAAGCTATTTTATGGCAAAAACGGATCCTGTTTTAACACCTTACCGTAAAGTGAATGTCACAATGCATTCTTTTTCAAAAATACTGTCTTCTACTTTTTCAACAGCTCCTACTATCGTCAGGTGACGTGACAGATGCGAGACTTTGGATGAGGCTGTACTGCTGTACGTGTTCATTGTTGGCGGTTAATTCTCACTACCGAGTTCCTTCGGCTATCTCTAATTCACTTTATTACTTCACATGTTCGGAATGCAAGGCCCTCCGATCCTGGATGAGTTCCCAAAGCTCTCACTACTAAACTTTCAACAATTCTTGGTGTTGAAGAATATTTTTTGTAATTATATTAGATACTATTGTAAAAGACTTAATGCTTTCAAATGGTGATACTAATTTCTTTGTAGCTGGTTAATTAGTTTTATAATAGCATATAGTGTTTTGTTTAATTGCTACGAGCAGGTGACGTCCAAGCTACGAATAAATACAACTACTAAATAGTTGGAACACATTCAGGCTTCTGTTTACGTTTTGCTAATTACATTTAACGAGAGGCAATTGAAAGTGAATATATCTCTTTAACTCTTGCTTTGTCATGCCAGGCTTACCGCCGTTACTACGGAGGCCACGTGACTCGAGAGCATCCTCTCCCCAGTTTCCTTCGGTTTGTGATTTTCGTTCAGCAATCTGCCTCGCTGCTCTTGTTATGGAGTCATCCTACCTCGTATCACTGGTATAGGCGGTAAGTTTATCTCCAAAATCGAGATGAATGAGGTTCTATCATTTTGAGTTGTTCCACTTTTATACCACAACCCTGAGCTGAAATTAACCTAGGTTTTCTCAGTCATCTATTTCCAAAATAAGAACTCTGAGAGAAAGATTGAGGCGATTCACTAAAAGCGAAAGAAAGTGCAGGGAAAATTCTGGGTATTTTTTTCAGCCCAGAACGGCAAGAGTTTAATTTGAGATGGCCCATTTTTTCCATGAAGTTGTCATGATCGACAAAATCGACAGCCGAAAGACACGTACTTTAAGTTTGGGTGGAGTATATTATTCTATTATTTCCTTTGTTCGTGTGTGTGTACATGTGTTTTTTAATCCAGTGTGATTTTAGAGTTTTGAAACAAGATCGTGGGAACATTACTTTAAGACCTGCCATTTTTAGCTACGCCGAAGGTGAAAAGAGAAGTTTTTAAAAGGTGTTTCGATACAGCTTTTTTGGAGTTCATACCGATATTTTTCAATCGCATTAAAAGTAATTTTATCCTTGTCCGATCGATATAAAATTTTCTGACCACTGACTGACTTTCGACAGTGAAGTTTGTCAAAATGCAGTTTTAAGTAAAATCGATATTACTTTGACGACAATAAGCAAAAAAACATTGATGTCAATAAAAGAACACTCGACCGCCCATTTCCGTATCTTATGGATTGCTTTTAAAACCTTTTTCAGAACAAAGTAGCGAAGCATATACGAATGTCTCCATCAGATTATCGGTATTGTAGCTTTTGTCATTGCATCACAAACATGCCTATAAATGCTTATCAACTTGGCTCAAAACAATTGTCCATAAGATTGCTCTGTCTTTCGGTCAGTGCCAACACCTTTACCGACATATATCGGGTGGGAATATTTTATCAGGTCATATCCCTTTTAATCTTCGTTCACCCACCATACGAAAACTGCTTCATGATCAGTGTTGTTTACCTTTCGTACAGCACGCTTGCAACTCTAAAACCATTTTTTAAGGACATTACAATCGATGCAAAACTCACAACCAAATCTGCGTTGTTGCGAAATGAGGGAACCTTGGCGTTTGTGAAAAGACTTCTACGTACGGCTAGCTACTTCAAATTGTTCAAGGAGAAAAAAACTTTGCTGGTGGAATGACAACACTATCTCATTTCTGAAGAACTCGTCAGCTGTGAATTAAAGATCAGGGACTTCTTTGTCTTCGTATTAAGGTATCATCCACCCTCAAGCACCCTCCCCTCGTTGATCGGCGCTAGCGCTTTTGCTTTTAAGAAATACCCCCATAAACAGTACATTTTCTGAAAGCTTAATAGGTCCAGATTATTGCTTATTCCTTTTAAAAAATGAAAATATTAACGCGATTCAGAAATGAGAAGCTTTTTTTCAGGGATAGCAAATCATTAGCACTATATCTACCTGTGAAAAAACACTCTTACTCGAAAACGAAAAAAGAAATCAAAATTCGCAGACATGGTTTTTTTAAAAAAACTATACGACAGGAAGTTGGCCAAAATTTGTCCAGTAAGTTATAGTAGTAAGTTGGCCAAATTTCAGCCAAATTGGTTCACGGGTTGCCGACTTGGAGTTTAAAACGTACCCTCAACTTGCCCTGATTTTCATTTCAAGAAGACAGGGGAAAAAGATTTCTGGCGGTGTATTACCCGTGACATGAGGATCCGCAAGCGACTTTTTTTTGCGATCAGCATGATTTCTTAGTTGCTACGGACGCTTTGTTTTCAAAAGGTGACAAGAGAATTTCCTGCTGTGAGAATTTAATTAGTACATTAATTTCTGGCCAAAAAACGTAATCCGATAAGGTGTCAACCCTGTCATATGCCACTACAGTGGTAAGGTAGTTTCGAAAACGAAGCACTCGAAAACGAAGATCGAAGCACGAAGCACCCAAATCTCGAAAACGAAGCACCCAAAACTCGAAAACGAAGACCCCTAGATCGAAAACGAAGCACCCTATCTCGAAAACGAAGCACCCTAGATCGAAAACGAAGACCCCAAGATCTCGAAAACGAAGCACCCAAAACTCGAAAACGAAGCACCCAAAACTCGAAAACGAAGACCCCTAAATCTCGAAAACGAAGCACTCAAAACTCGAAACCACTGTAGGTTTAATAAGTGCAACTTTACGTCTTACATGACGCAATCCGAATCAGGTGGAGGCAGCGGATGCGTCCGCACCTCCAAAGGTCCACAAAATCCATCCCAAGGTTTTATAACCAACTGTTTCACTGAACGTTTCTAAATAGGATATCCTGTATTAATTTTATTATTAGTCCCGCTATACTTGATACCTCTCTTGTTGATACATCTTACCTTAATATGCATTTTTTCGGTACACGTACATGTTTATGTAGTCTTCAAAGCTGTCCGTCAGCAGATTTTGGCGTATTCAAGTACGCGTGAGCAGTAACACAAAAGGTCTGAAACGAGGCTGAAAACGGAGTGTGACAGGCTTGCCCGTATTACTCTTACGCCACGCTTTACCGACTTCTTTACTGATTTTGAGAAAAAAACCGATTGTTTTGCAGTCTAACATATTGGGTATCTATGACACTGCGTGATCAGATCAGATCAGATCCAGGCAGAATTTGTTCTAGGGTAATAGCCTGGGACCAGGCTCTATGGTGGGGAAAAGGAGAATTCGATTCGTTATCGTGCTTGATTCCTGCTGTAATAGCATTGGTCTCGTGTTTATAAAGGACAGACCGGTTTCGAGTTTTTGGGTGCTTCGTTTTCGATCTAGGGTGCTTCGTTTTCGAGTTTTGGGTGCTTCGTTTTCGAGATTTAGGGGTCTTCGTTTTCGAGTTTTGGGTGCTTCGTTTTCGATCTAGGGGGCTTCGTTTTCGAGTTTTGGGTGCTTCGTTTTCGAGATTTGGGCGCTTCGTTTTCGAGTTTTGGGTGCTTCGTTTTCGAGATTTGGGTGCTTCGTGCTTCGGTCTTCGTTTTCGAGTGCTTCGTTTTCGAAACTACCCCTTCCGTTGGCAAAATAAATATTGTACTAAAACATTTTGCGTTAACCTTCGCAAACTGACTAAAGAATTCTATGTAAGATTTGGTTTCGGAATAATTGTTACGGCGTGCATTTAGTTTTCCTCGCTTTTAGCCAAATATTTCACTCACAAGAAAAATAGTTTTTAACTCGGCATTTGCAGCTCACACGCAAAATTGTTCACGCGTTTTACTCGCCGTTTGTCGCGGCTTGCTTTGAAAGGTCCCACGAGTTTTTTTCTGTGTTTCCATTGAGTGCAATGAATCAGATTTCTAATTAATTTGGTTAAGCTGTCAAACGATGACTTGTAAATAAAATGAAACATTCAGTCTTGATGATTTAGAGAGGATCGTATTCTATGAGTTGTCAACACGTCTTTTGTTTTACATTGCGCAATCGGTCATTTCAGATGACCGACTTCGCAGGGGTCTTGCGGGTCCTCATGAGACTGTAACAACACCAAAGCTGTCAATGTTGATGCATACCAGAAAAGGGACAACAATAGCGACACAGCAGGAAAAGGTTACAAACAAAACCCGACAACAGATGAACTATTTATTTCAAAGGCTCTTCTCTCTTCTGTTGTCGAGAAAGCATCTTTAGTTATTTGCGACGGGCAGTTTTCATTTTGAGCCAAGCCAACTTTTACTCGATACATTTTCTAAAAGTTCGACACTTCCCTGAAAAAATCGACAACAAACCGCTCCCTGGAGTTTTTCTTGAAGCTGCTCTGACGCGCTAATAGACTTTCAAAAAAGTCCTTCGTCTGATTTTTATATGGCGCGGGACCTGTCGCGAATTTGTCGCTCGCTTGGCCGCTTCGCGACCTAAAAAGCTCGCTCCGCTCGCTAAGAAACTCGTGAAACTCGATTTCGAGGTAGTTTCAATAGGTTTTTCAGAAGCTTTGTCATTTTTTAGCTATTTTTCTTGATTGTAGTAGGAGCCCTTGTCGCTCTCTGCTAATTTCGAAGCCCACACTTTGCAAAACGATTTTGTCGCCTTCTTTCGTCTTGGAGTCGAGGACGAAAACGGACAAGCTCTTTTTTCTTCTTTGGAGGCATTCACTTCCGAAATCCAGGGAAAAACAGTGAGCACTATACAACAGCGGCATGCGTATCAAATATGACAGGACTCGTCAACGATCAATTAAAATAATTAGCATAGAAAAAACTTTTGCGCTCCATAAGTCTGCACAGAAAAAACATTTTTTCCTGGAATCTTTTTTTAAAAGAAAGGTCTTGATTAGCTCTACTTAATCATCTAAAAATTGAAAATTTTTGAAAAATGATGATTTTTTACCCTGGATAATACCTTAACTAAATAATACAGTGTATCAGTCACTTATACAAATGAATAATTAGTACAACTCGCAAACCTAAATGGGTTCTACATTTACAGTTGTACATTTTTATCGGCTCAATTCCGAACCCTTTAGCCTTTTTTGCAGTCTGCTTCAGTTAGAGAAATCCGGTTCAGTGTTTGAATGATGGTAATAAACTATACGGTTTTAGTTTGTGGTCGAGTAGAGTCAGTCAAGGCGTTTACCCGGATAAATTACAAATTCAGTTTTAAATTCTTAATGCAATACAAACAAAATGAACTCGACAGCCGTGACACAACCCATTTAACTCTGTTTTTGCAGAGGTGTTATTTTCAACTCTATTGCATTGGGAATTCGAATGTTTTGTTATAAAACTTCGCGAGTTTTCATCAGAGGAAATGATCGAACATTAATTAAGCGATTGTGCAATGTATTCAAGCATGACTGTCGGGCAGTAAGGCTCGAAAAAGTGCCACTGGATCAGAGAAAACCTGT
The DNA here is from genome assembly GCA_942486035.1 of Porites lobata. Classification (NCBI taxonomy): domain Eukaryota; kingdom Metazoa; phylum Cnidaria; class Anthozoa; order Scleractinia; family Poritidae; genus Porites; species Porites lobata. The sequence continues at coordinate 2,309,691 of CALNXK010000067.1, forward strand.
GATTTTGCTGCTGCAAGCTGACCAAAATTTTATTTCATAATCATAAAAGAACTTCATCTATCCTGATTTTTCTGTATTAAGGTGAAAAAAAAAATTAAAATCAATTTCTTTCGCAATACGGACAAATCTTCAGACAATAGAACGGATAAGGCACAATTACCTTCATTAAACGTTGATGAACATACCCTTTTCAACGTGATTTTCTTAACGAGTTACGAACATATCAATGAATATTATATTACAGAGTATTGCGACTTCTCTCTTAAAAATTTCAGTTTGCTTTTCCAAGTATCCGACGCTGAAAACTCGAAATTCTACCAAAACAATGTATGCACTTATTAACATTATATTTGCCACACAGATTTTTTTTTTTTACTTTTTCCACAATGTTGCATATTTAGTTGACGAGTTTTCAATATTGCCACGGACTGTGAAATCTTTAGCTGATATCTGTTCATCTTCATTACCATTCATGCGAAACAAAATGCAATATCCTATATCCAATATGTACACGTTGCGAAATACTGTACAGTGGCGTAGATAGCAGAAAAGAACGAACTCCCCCGAGAACTATGGCTGGAAGACTAGGCAAAGTGTGCAATTTATACTTTGAAATACTGAAAATACTCCGATGTTTAAAAACATCCACCACAACGCGCAAAATTGACTTCTTTTGGATGCACTGAATTTACCTACGTGCTCACCCCAGACGCTACTTGAGCTTTTTGCACGTACAACATTGAGAAACGTTGCACGCGACAATATTTTTTATGTATGCGACTTATATTTCAGAGATATATTGTTAAAAACAAACTTGAAAGGTTAGCTACTGCAAGTACAGACGTCTTAACTTATAACATACCGTTTAGCCGTCTTGCAACTGGCTGCAGTACGAAACTCTGGTTGTATCGCCTTCACTTGACCTTGAAAGCAGTATGTTGATGTTGTTCAGTCGAGGGTGTGTTCGTCCAGGATTTTGAGGATTACGTGGAATGCTTTGAATACGGTCCTTTGTTTGCCCTTGGGACCACGTGCTCACCCCAGACGCTACTTGAGCTTTTTGCACGTTCAACATTAAGAAACGTTGCACTCGACAATATTTTTCATGTATGCTTCTTATATTGTTAAAAAACAAACTTGAAGGCTAGCTACTGCAAGTATAGACGTCTTAACTTATAACATACCGTTTAGCCGTCTTGCAACTGGCTGCAGTACGAAACTCTGGTTGTATGTTAATGTTGTTCAGTCGAGGGCGTGTTAGTCCAGGATCAGGATTTTGAGAATTACGTGGAATCCGGCGTGGAATGCTTTGAATATGGTCCTTAGTTTGCCCTTGGGATTGAGTCGATGCTTAACCGAATGGCACTCTGGGATCGTTTTAGCGACGAATTTTGACCCAGTTGCCCGTGCAACCTTGTGATAGGAAATAAAAATGATGGTCTGTGGTAGAGTATCTAGGGGTGGTCGGACCAGTCACTTTTGACAATGAAATATTTGTTTCATATTTTCTCGAAAATTTTACTAAAACTAATCACTGCCGTGCATCTTATTGATAAACTGATCTGGCTTGACAATCCTGGCCCCAGTTGTTCAAAAGGTTGATAACGCTTGGATACCGCTATCCACTGGATAAATCTCTATCCACTGAATAGCTAGTCTCCCTCGCAGCCGTTTTTAGTATCGTCACGCAACGCTCCTCCCTCTCGTTGCGTGACGATACTAAAAACGGCTGCGAGGGAGACTACTGAATAGCGCAACTGGTTTCGTTAATACTTATTCACTGGATAGTGATTTGTCGGGTGGATAGCCCTATCTAACGTTTGAACAACCCGGGTCTGGTCAATAGTGGAATTCTCCTTACGACTGGACTGGTTTGGCCAGCAAGTTCTGGTAAAATTAATGGTAAGCGTCCAAGATGTGAGGTCGGACACTCCATGAGGTTTAAACAACGTAGTATTCGTTATCGCCTTTCTAAAAAGAAGAGGAAAAGGATATTTGGTAGAAAATTAGGATCAATTTAGGTTTCTGGGAAACTGTTCACCTACTCCTCCCCTAACTCATCATTTTGCCTTAAGTGAGCAGTAAGTGTAAATGTTGACTTAGGGGAGGGGTAGGTGGGTAATTTCTCAGAAACCTAAAGAAATGTAGTAAACCGTGATCAAGGCCTCACTTTGGTGTTTCCGCTTTTACGATAAGGTTTCCTCAGTGTACAGGGTTCATGAGGTGTCAGACCTCCTTCTCAGCTGTAGAATTTAGACCCCCAACTGATTGAGTTGCTAGTTTTTGTTGGGTACGTTTTTTTCAACCTTTTTGTTTTGAAGATTCGAATTCATTGTTGTGAACCTGGTTGTGATGATGACATTATTTAGCTTATCTTAACTTCGCTATACAGAGGCAATATCAGCCGCCGTTAGGCGGCTATGACGGATTCGAGAATGCCTTTGTTTTTAGAACATTACCTCTTGTTCAAGGATAATCATTCCCCATGCAAGTCTACATCTTGCGCGCTTTCGCTATGAACTTGAGGGGTCTGCGGGCAGTCCTATCTTATGAGACCATGTCTGCAAGAGACCCTTGTTCTGGATGTAAACACATACAAACTCACGCGTTTCTGACTAACAAACGATCGTCTTCTCTGAGGAGCAGAATACCTGTTAATGATGATCTGACTAACTTGACTTACTTGACTGTGAAGTATGCCATAGCAAGTACGTTTTTATGCGTTTAAAAACTCCGATTGACCAGCATTAAAATAGGATATAACTACCAAGTCTTTTGGTACTGTTTGCAGGAGAGCTGTGAACTCTCACGCAGGATACCCAAGCTTATCACGCCGACCTGGGCGTAAAGGTCTGTGTACTAGTTGAATAAATCGTAAAATGGCTTGTTCTGTCTACCAGCAATGTTTGAGTGTAAGAATCTGCTCAAAATCCTGCTTGCACCTCTATATCAGTGTGCTCGAATTGTGCTAGACTGCAAAACAGTCGGTTTTTTTCTCAAAATCAGTAAAGAAATCGGTAAAGCGTGGCGTAAGAGTCTTGCGTGCGCGAAGCGCGCGAGCGAGCTCGCTCTATGTTTTCAGCCTTGTTCCAGACCTTTTGTTTGACTGCTCGCACGTACTTGAATACGCAAAAATACGGACTGTTTTGCAGTCTAGAATTGTGCTCGATACCACGAAAATTCATCTGTTTGCATAGCCGAGCGTGGGTACATTACCGGAGACATCCCCTGACTCTCCCCTCCCCTCTCTCTATCCGAGTTTGTTTGACTTGAGGGGCGGCTGTAAACAAGCTATATTTGCAAATATAAAAGGCAATCTGAGTTTAACCTTATAAATAATCATTGTTGATAGCAAAATTAAACAAACTTTGTCATGATAATTTCAGTCATATATAAATGATAACCGTGACTTTTTGTATTTAGTGTACCATTCCTGCCACAACTTCGATACAACTGTTATGCATATCCGATAAGTGATACTAATTTTCTATTATTCTGCTCATTCAAATTATGCTTAAAAGATTGTTTATGTATTGCGGTTTTTATAGCGGAGCTCCACGTGCGCGGCTGGAGCCCCATAGCTTAGTAAATCTACCCATCCCAGAAAATTTGGTAATCACGTGACCGTACACCGACCCACCGACCGCCCGCCCGACCGTCCGTCCGCACCACAGGAAAACCAATGTTTACTTTCACACTTTCTAACTACTTTGGGAGTCCTGGAGGAAAGGTGGTGCCGAAATTATACAATCCAAAAGGACAGCCGAGGAGTACTAGGAACGAGTTTCCGATTCGGGCCGACTTCGGAAATTCTCGAAAACATCCAATATGGCGGCTCAAGCGTGGTGCAAACTGACAGCCAAAGGAGCCGTTTTATCGCCAGAGAAGCGTGATTTACGGTATTGTTGACGAAGTTTGCGTTTATTGTGAGTTTTGAAGTGTTCTTGGTCCTGTATAGCAAGCAATCCTTCTATAAGTGTCTTATCAATTGGTCTTGTCCCGCTGGCCGGTATTACCGAAGAAAATACTACCGGCCAAAGGGCATCCCAAATTATAGCAACATTTGTTGGCATGTACATCACCTCTAGCTTCCATTGTTAAACTGTGTTGTAGGACTGGATTTCTGCAGGTTTCTACAAGCTTAGGATAACTCTATGGGTACCTTTTTATTCATAAAAGTAGCCCTGTCCTTTTGGCCAGTATTATCCAAGAAAATAGTACCGTCCAACGGGACATCCTGAGTTTTAGCAACATTTGTTAGCAGTTATATCATATCTGAGTTTTTTTCTGTGTTAAACGGTGTTGTAGAACCTGATTTCTGTGGGTTTGTACAAGCTTAGGATAACTGTATTGGAATATTTTTATTCATAAAAGTGGCCCTGTCCTTATGGTCGGTATTACCGAAGAAAATAGTACCGTCCAGCGAGACATCCTGAGTTTTAGCAACATTTGTTAGGAGGTATAGCTGGTTTTTTATTGTTTTCAAGGTGATTCTTTAGGTCTCCAAAAGGTTAGGGTAACTAAAAAGGAGTGCTTTTTTTTTCGTAAAAAATGCCTTGTCCTTTTGGCCTGTATTATCTAAGGAAATAGCACCGCCTAGCAGGACATCCTAAACTATGTCAGCAATTGCTTGCATGTATTACTACATGACACGCAGCTTGTTGTTGTTACATTGTAATACATACCTTGCCCTCTGAAGGCTTTTTCCTACCAGCTGGGGACAGCTGAACAAAGATAGTTTTATTCATTCCTTGTTGTTGCTATCACCGAAGAATGTCCACTCTGGGGACACTCTATAGGGAGTGCTCAGGTGACACAATGATGGGGAAGTGCAAAACCCTTTTTCTGGTTTGACATGTGAAATCCAAGGATAACCAAACAGGAGTGGTTTTTATTCTTGAAAATTATCTAGCCCTTTTGAATGGTATAAGCTAAGAAAATAGTACAACCCAGCAGGACGTCCTAAATTTGCTCAGCAAGCTTGTGTTTAATTTTTCATGGTTTGTCTCACTTGAAAGTGTTTTGAAAGTTAGGTTTTTATCTCAGGTAATTTTTGTTTTTCTTTTGTTTTGGGATATGGTAATGAATGCTAATGACGTTGAAACAAATGAAAAATAAAAATTACCTGAGATAAAATAATTTCCTCGTTAGATTTCTTGTGTTACTTAATTATTACGGAGCACGACGAGTTTGGAGTTGCTTTCAAGCTTTATTTTCAGGTGTATTTTCTCCACTCATCAACAATAATTGGTAGTCATGTAGTAATACATGCAAGCAACTGCTGACATAGTTCAGGATGTCCTGCTAGGCGGTACTATTTTCTTAGATAAGACAGGCCAAAAGGACAAGGCATTTTTTACGAAAACAAAAAACACTCCTGTTTAGTTACCCTGGCCTTTTGGAGACCTAAAGAATCACCGTTTAGCAATAAAAACCCAGATATGATATACCTCCTAACAAATGTTGCTAAAACTCAGGATGTCCCGCTGGACGGTACCATTTTCTCCGATAATACCGGTCAAAAGGACAGGGCCACTTTTATGAATAAAAATATTCCTATACAGTTATCCTAAGCTTTCTCTATCTAATCTCCAAGCAAGCGAGACTGAATGTGCTGTAAGCGCGTTCTTGTCTTTTATTAAATCATGGCATGACGTTAATGTCTCTAAATAAAGGCCCCGAGGGGGTGTCTCATTTTTTCTCTAGGATTACTCTGGCGCATCGTTTCTGTAAATTGATTACCTCTTGGACGGGCGGCTTCGGTTTGCTTCATGTCCCCAAGTAACCCCCGTAGTCAAGTATTAGCTGGATAAGTGAGTTGTAAAACAAACTTCTCAGCTTTCAGTCACAGAAATTTATCTGTTCTTTTCAAGAGGCCAAGTCGCTTTCCTATATTCGATACCGTTATTTAAAACAGTTGTCTCTCTTTATGCCAGGTAGTTTAGTATCGGCTACAGAATCAAGCTGAACCTCAACTGTTCTCACATTAAGATTTCTGCCGTTCAAGCAGTTAGCCCCAAACTTATGCTGTAGACAATCGCTTGCAGGGACGAGAATCATCAGCAAACGCAAACGCAAACACAACTTACATATGAGCTTCTGGGAACGAAAACTCGAACTTACCCTATGGCTATGTGGAAGACAAGCTCCGAGCACTAGCCTAATCACCAATTAACCGACTGCTGCTTCAGCCACGAACACTGAGATACACTTTAGAAAATGGAAGTAGTTGATTATGTAACTGAAAAGGAAGCAGCGTACTTACCACGGAAACTGCGAGGTACTGTTCTCTGTGACGCAACCAGCAGTCAAATGAATGTTATGCTGCTTGTTAGCTCTAATCAATGGTCAATTTTCTGTACGAGTCATAGAACCGTGAAATCTCGACATTTTGACACTTTTCCAATCGTGAGGTAAGGAACCGTTCACCCGCTAGATCATTCGTTGTGTTGACATTTGCTTGAAAGAACTCTCTTTGATCCTAGCGCACTTGTAAAATGTATTAAACATAAGAAGGCAGTCTTTGCCAAATCATTGACATCGTATCAGAAGATTATAGTTTTTGTTTGATATTAGTCAAAAGTAAATCAACTGCGGTAAAGATACAGTCCAGTTCAGAACATCAGGTTAAATTTTGAAAGCTATTCCCGGCGTTGTTTAGCATTGGTCACCCAGTGACGGCCCTTACATAATGGAGACCGCAAGAAAAGGATGGACGGTTTTGAGTATTTTTAGAGTCGGGGGTATTCATTTTTAGTGTCTATTAAAAGCCATCTGTGCATGATTTTAAAAAAAAGCCATCGTTTATGATTTTTCCAAAAAACTGTTATCATTACATAGTTTGGAAATGAATAAACTGACGATGATTGGCGAGATTTAGCATTTTAGACCAGACGTCATATTCCAATGTTCAGTTTAGAAAAAGACACGTCATTCATGTTCACTGAACTGGGAATGGACCCGAATGACGCCGGTGTTTTGTAGGAATAAACTTCCTTCGTGGAAACAATCATACCGCTGGGCCGAAAAGTCCCATGTACATATTTACTGAACGACTTGCCGTTTCATTGACTTATTCTAGTTTTGGCTTTAAACTAGGGGTTTTTCTTACTTATAATTCCGAGTAGATTGGCATCTCTGCGGTAGCAGTCACCTGAGTTTGACTTTTGGGAACCAGTTGCATAAATCTCAAACGCGAGACACACCAGCTAATCCGTATTTCAAACTGAAGTACAAATTATTAGCTACAAATGCTCTACTTTTTTCACCACTCTTATATAATTCTATCTCGTTCCAAATGCGTACACTTCTTCAGTTTTCAAAGAACTGACAAAAGTAAATAGAAATAATTTCTATTCTGTTGAAAAACGACTCTTCTTACCTTTAATACGCCGATGGAATGCAGACGAAAGCGGGTTTGAAGCGATCAAAGAAGGACTAAATTCCCTCCAACTACTAGAAAATATAGCGGGAAGCGGCCAGAGAAGTCAGAAAAAGCGTTTCGTCGTGCGGAGAAGATCTGGAAAAGGTACTTGGTCCTGGATTACTGAATTGGGGATTAAAATGAGGGATTCGTTCGAGAAGCAATATCGTATGATTTCCTGACGGTGGCGGATGACCGTCGAGTCAGAAACTCGGGAATTCACGTAGTTGTTGATTATGTAAGCTTAAATTATTTTTATTAAGGGTCGCTGACTGGATTTAGCCCGAACGGTGATGCTCTTCAGCCCTTTTCAATTTTCTAAACATCGGCCGAGACTTGGTAAGTCTATTTTGTGTTCCTTTGTATCATCTTCAAATGGATACCTATTATCATTTTAGCGAAAAAACGTTTTAAGGTCGACACTGATCACTCGATCATTTCATAAATTCTCAATAACTGCTAATGATGTGAAAGTGTAATGTTCACGGAGAATGTTGATGGAGATCACTATTTCTTAAGCCTGATCGCAAACAGTTCATTCAGTCAGAGTTCAGTTTTTAAGTGTGGATCGTAGTGGATATTTTCAATTTTATCGAATCCCTTTTAAGAAAACAGTAAAATTTATTTTGCCAAAGCCAGTGGCTATGAACTGTCAGTAAAAGTGAGTAAAATTTCATAAACCAAAAATTGATTTACGGATTAAAGCTTTATTTAATTTTGCACTGACTGGATTCAGCTGTACGTTGATGCTCTTCAGTCCTTCTCAATTTTCTAAACCTCAGCCGAAGCGGGGTAAGTCTATTTTTATTTTAGCACCAAAACGTACCCGTGTTAAGATCGACACCGATCATTCGATCATTTTATAAATTGTCAATAACTGCTAATTGTGTGAAAGTGTAATGTTCATGGAGAATGTTGATGGAGATCACTATTTCTTAAGCCTGATCGCACTGAAACAGCTCAGTTCAGTCACTGTTCAGCTTTTAAGTGTGGATCGTAGTGGATATTTTTACACTGATTAAATCTGTGAAGTTAATTGTTTTAAGGGTATGAGGAGTGCAACCACATGAATCAGGTATTTTTAGTAAACAGAGTAATTGCACTTTTAATTTGAGCTTTGGTCAAACTCAGGTGGTTGTGAGTTTTAGGTTTGATGCTTAGACTATCTTGTTTGTGTTTTTGCGGTGACTCGAATCTCGATTTGAAATGCCTGTATTTGATCTTTTTTAAAGTTTAATGATGAGAATTTGTGCTTTAATTGAACTCGAGTATTTTTCTTATGTCATGCATGATTTAAAGGTACTTGAAGTTATTCATAACTTGTGATCAATAATAGATGGTATAATTGTTAAGAACTTCCTTGAATGCATGTTAGTGTTGTTGAGAGAAGATGGTGATGACCAGCCTTTAATTTTACAAACAAAACTAATCCTAAAGGAAACATTGACGATAGTGCATGTCCAGCATTAAAGGGACTGTGTCACGATAGCGCGCATGCGTGAGCTGTGACAGTAGCTGATTGTCTTTGAACCAATCGGAAGCGAGTAACATGCACGCGAGGAAATTTACATAATTCAAGATTCATTGTTCGCGAAGCGCGAGTCTTCCGGACGTTTTTGTTCGATTTTATATATCCCCATAATTCATATTTATTCTCTGGTATTCCTCAGATAAATGTTGCAGCTGATAAGAATAAGATTAACAACCCTGTCCTGCTTTGAAACAAACATTTAGGTCTGTATGATAAATAGTACTGTTTCACCTCAGATGTGATGTATTAAAAGTATAAAAGGTTGGTTTACACACCCCCGAATTTGTTGGCAAGATTTTGTAAACTGGTAAACTTGTCGAAAGCAAAACATTCGGCCTGATTTGTTTTCCAAGAAATTGTTTTTCAGGCCTAATCTACTGTGATCAAGAGCTGATTATGGCTCTTGAATGTGATAGAAGATGATTGCTATTTTTTGGCTTTACACATATGGCTATCAACTAGATGAAAGATGTTTCACTCTAAAATCACTTAGCCTTTCCCTCAAAAGTCACATGAATTTGCCCTTAAGTTAACTGATTTGTGGATTCCAAGTTTATTGTTTGATTTAAATAATAAATTTATTAATGGGAGCTTCGCTTTTACCCCTGGCTAAATCTATATATTATGAAATAAAATAAACAACTGTGATACATAAAGTAACAGTAGTGACGTCAGAACAGAGCTGTACAGTTTCATGATCGCAGTGTCTTTCTCAATATGACGTCACGTCCGTCATATTGGTGTCCTAAAACAACGAAAAGGCGGCCATGTTGGTGTCTCAAAACAGTCCTGTGGGATATTAACATTTTTCTTATGTAAAAAAGGTTCCAATAAATTTACATCACTGCTGGCCACTTTAGCCGCGTCCTATTCTTGGTTTGCAACCACGTGACACGGCGACAATGTGGGGGGTCAATACAATAGAATTTTTTCTCTAAGAATTTACATGAAAATAGAGTTTAGTTCCCAGAGGGGAAAAATGCTATTGTTATTGACCACCAGCATTGCCGCCGTGACGTCACCTGCAAACCAGCAATACGGAAGTCGGAAGTTGGAAGTCAGGTTCAGCAATATCCAGGCGTCGATTTCGTATCGTTTTGTGAACCTTGTCCTTAAATTCCCTTCCTCTTCCCTTCCATCTTTAGGATGAGGTCGTTAAAGAAAGACGATATAACGTGATTGTTGTGCAACCACCAAGGACTTTTGACTGATGAAGGCCGTGCGATTTAGCGGAAATATTTTAGAACAAATATTTATACGTTTGACTGGTCCAGAGAATCCCAGTGTCCAAGAAGTCCGGGGAAACATTTAGGTTCGAGGAAAAGAAATATGACTAGTTTTCCGAAGGACTAGTCTTTAAGTAATTTTCATTTAGCTCACGAAAAAAAAAGCAATGTCTCCTCTCTCCTTTGCCGGGAAACAGTGTTATTGTTATTCAGTCATGTGACTTCGCAAAGAACTACTGTTTTGAGATGTTGGGTGAAATTTGTAAACTATATAAAAATATCATAACATGGAACTGGTAACCTGATTTTACCGTTTGCGTTAAAAATTCCAAGGTGCCAGTTATCTCTATGATAAAGTGGACGGGGTTTTTTGTCAGATCCGGTCGAGGTAAGTGTTATCGGCCTCGGCTGATAACACTTACCTCGACCGAATCTAATAAATGGTATTATTATACATTGTTTGGAAGAAAGTAACAACAAACACATATGGAGAACAGCTTGACATTATTCTTGGAAAAAATGCTTTGCGCTCGAATCCTACGGGTTTAGTCAGATATCTACTCGCAGGTAACTAACTAATTTGTACTAAGATTGCACTGATTCGCAAAATTAAGGGTAGCCTCTTAGACAGTGAGAAGACAGATAGTAAGTACAATGTATAATAACGCAGCGAAGTAAACGGTACCTGTAGTAAATCTTACAAACAAAGCATTATATAGTTAGTCATGATGTTAAAGTGATTACTCTTTATCTATGTACAGTGATGTATGGTAAATTACAAATATACATGGTCTTCTAGATGCCAATTCCGTTTGGTACCCTTTCTGGAAGCAGGTAAGTATAAGGAACTTCCAATGACTCATTGCGTAACTTAATGGATCGCGAAATGCGATTGAGTTTTCCTTGGAAGCGTAAAATAGCCTCTCTGGCCGCCATGTCAGTAAAACCCCCGTCAGTGTAGTCACCAAGGAAACGCTTGAAGGGAATAACAAAAACATATAGGTAATGCAGTAATATCAAAATTACTCACAAACCAGTCAGATACAAAGAACTATTTGGAAAGATACCATCACTCAATCTCGGACACTCCCTTGTCCTGTATATATGATTACGTCATTTTATTTACTTAATTTAAGTCAGTATTGAGTTGTGGTTTCAATGATCATAATGGTATCGAATAGTTATCTTAGTCATCAATCAATGGGACATTCGGCGTTGCAGAAGGCTGAATTAACGGTGCCCCCCTTCAAAACGGCATTAAATCCAAATCATGAAAAATGAACCATTTTCTAGGCTTTGCTATGGTAGCAAGACGTTTCCTGCTTTTTTCCGAGCAATTTTTGTCGGAGATTGATGACCACGAAAGACTCGGTAGACTAAAAAATATAATCAAAGAAATGCTTACCTCATCAGGAAAGATACGAGTCAAATCGTACACCGTCGCTATTGTAACTCCTGCTTGGTGTTTCGTGGCAAGACTTTGCATCATATCTTTCATTGACAACTTGCCTTTTTCTGATGGTGGAAGTTGCCGCATCAGGGCCGGAGAATTTGGCGGGAAACCGAAGGTATCCATCTGAGAAAAGTTGACGGCTGCGTGCTGACAAGAGAAGGTGAAAATCATCATGGTGAGCAGATGAGTGAGTTGGTCAGCGGTTGTAATGGATTTAGGGACGCCATGATCACTTTCGTCTTCTCTGATTGAGTAGCCGTTGTCATGAAGATCAAGAATCCACGCTTGCAGCTCTGTGTCCTGTTGGAAAAAATTATGGTCAATGGGTGTCAATTGATTGGCGTCAAATGATGTACAGAGAGTTAAGCCTCCCGCCTCCCGAACCTTGCATTTCCAGCTTCCACCCCATTTGTAATAGGCCACTTGTAATAGGCGTTGTTGCGTATTTTCGTCCTATTTATCCCGCTTCCCACCCTTTGTCATTACCTACCTGCTGTATATCTTCATCTGAATGGTAATAAAATGAGAGAATCTTGGTGATATACCCTTTTATGGAGTGCCACAGTTTCAAGGCGTCGTCACGGTAATGGAAGTTGGGAAGCTTCTCGGCGTCATCCACGCCTCTGTCTTTTAAAACTTTTGGCAGATCGTAGGAGGACCAATTCATGGTCTTGTAGTACTTCTTCATCAAATCAATGTGACCTAGCAAAATGGCGATTAACTAAGTGAACAAAAATATAGCAGCAATAGAGCTACAGTGTACTATTTTTTGGTATCATGCACTTCAATGGAGCTTAGAACGTTTTGACCCTGGTTTCATTTCATTTTCTTTATGCTGATTTCGGGAACAAATAAGCTAGCAAGCGTCAAGATGAAAGTAGCAAGAAATCATCTGGCGCCAAAATATGAGTCTTAAGTATTGTGGCTGAATTTAGCCTATCATTGTATTGGGTGACTTAACTAATAAAGAAATCTACTAATCGCGGAATTAAACGCGTGAAAATTAGTCCCGGGGGGAGGTGCATGGTCCCCCCGAAAGTTTTGAGTTGGGTGTGCGCTATGCTTTCTAAAACACTCACCCTATTTTACGAAAATTTAAAAATTCCCTGCACTATTTCAGACCAAAATACGTGATTTCCATTCACTATTTCAGAACAAAATAGATGATTTTTCTTCTCCCATTTTACACCTGAAGAGTTCTTCTACCTGTCACGAGACCCTGTTTACACAGAGCACAAACCCTTATACTCTTTTTCAGGGCTAAACGAATTACAGTCCCAAAGGGTTCAAATACCTTCTCTCTTTATTACGGTTACGTACGAGTACCCCCTCTGGAAATTTATTCTCGAATGGTTTTGCCTGTACCGTTGATTGATTGAGAAACTGGCGCGTCATTAAGTTCCACCACCATTCTCGTTTTCTTGTATGTACATAATTATTAAAAACGTATACCTCCTCCACCCACACTGAGAGTGTTATCCGCCACACCTCCAGCTGGAATCAGCCTTTCTCTGCCAAGAGTGTTGATGGCTATAACCCCTCGAATATGAGGTATCAGTAGCTTCCATAACGGATGCAATGAAGGAAGCTGTCGCCAACAAGCTACAGCAATCGGTTCCATGAACAGATGACAGCGGAGAAGATGTGTGATCATCTAACAAAATGAAGTTAAAGTAATATAACACCGAGATTTAACGCCATACTTCAGCTTGACATTAACGGATCTAAATTCAGGCGTAAAAGGTGTATTGGATATCGAAAAACGGCAAAATACACCTTCCTTGTAAAAGGTGCAGCCATTGCGCGAACCGGCCGGGAGTGCTAGATACAACGTGTGCCACGTAATAGAAAGGAGACGCCCTTGGAAAGAGTAAGAAAAGGCGCCATTGGAATTCCAGGGGATGAAATAAGTAGTAAAAGTGTTATCAAATCCACTAACGTACACAGTCGTTCCCCACATGAACCAGATCTTAGTCCTTTTTCTCAAGTCATATCTGAACTGGCAGGGTTGTTGAGGAGATTTTAACAACGGGATAAGGCAATGGTCAAGCAACGATACACTTACTTGATGCCACTGCGTGTCAGCATTCCGCAGCCACATTTTTGCGTAGATCCAGTCCATTTCCGTATCGTTTGGCGTCCATATTGGGTTGGTCTCGCTGGGCACCTGATGAAACTGTATTGCTATGGGAACAATGTCTCCATTGCCTCTGACGTAGAACAAGCCCATAGCTGGGCAGGTGTAACGCCTCTCCAATGACTCATCCTTCTGGCCATAGTGTGGAATGTCTTCGAGAATCTCAAAGTCAACCAAGTACACACGGCCATCCTAAAAAATGTGGTTCTATGATCTGAGCTGATAAGATAAGTGCTTGTTCTACCACCCTTACACTCCAAGAATGCGTTGGGATGAGATAACTGAGGGAGCTTAAAACAAATAAGTTTTTAAGCGATACACGTCAAACGGAAGTGGATGTTTTGCTTTCTTGGCCAGTGGTTTTGGGCAAGTTTTTGGGCAAATCGTCTCTATCAGCGTAAAGACTTGCGAGAGTCAAGGCAAGAGAAACGTTCTCACTTCCGGTTGACATGCACTCAAAAATGTCTTGGCTTAAACTCCCTAATTTGTCACCAAACTTTAGTTTGGGTGGGTGAAATCCTTTTGTAACAGTCTGATGGACTGGACTGGCTCAACAACCTGCCTGACCTTTTGATAGATGTGCTGTGCCATTGCTGGATCAGTGTGCCAGGTTAGGAGTCGTCATTATTTAAGAATTCGTTTTTTATTAAGAGTCATCTGGTCAGCCTTTGATTTAATAATTTGTTCTACTTTCCTTTTTTATAATTTCATTTTTCTCATTTTTTTTCCCAACAAAATATGGAGAAAACCAACCTCCATCGATTTCTGCAAGGTATCGCTCTCGTCCAGCAAATTTCCAACCAGTTCCTGAGTGACAGGAAACTTTGATGGCAATTCTATGCAACGCTTGATCGTGTCTGGGTTACAGCCATTCAAGAACTGTGATCCATAAAAACGGTCATCTTGCCAGCGTTCGGCAGCTGACGGAACATCACCAACAAACGCGACAAATGCCTGAAACAAAAGGATTATTTCTTGCTGTGGCATTTTATTGGTTATGTCTTGGTGATTCCAACCCATCCCTCAAAAGTTGAAAGTGGGCACCTAAAGCTAATTGCTTTAATGAAATTATAAGTATATTGACGGAAGCTCCGCTTTTGGGCCGGACTTGCCAAATCTATATAATATTGATAATCGTTTTTTTGATTCCTTTGCTGGACTTCATTTGGTGATAGAAAGGATCAGGAAGATTCGTAACACCAGGACACTATACCGATCACGTTGACTGCCTTTACTTGAATCTCACTATCTTTTCCACGTTTGTCGCCCATTTTTGATGTATTGTAATTTGTTCAGTTGTGCTAATATCTGAATATTGATGAGGTAATCACGACTGAGAGATTTCCTTGCAGGTTTGAGCTCCCAGTATCGAAAAGACAAAAGCTGTCAAACCGGTCGTCACAGATTCGCACTCTTGCGTTCCGTCAAAAACGAATCCAAATGCGAAGCAAATTAGCGGCGAACAAAGTGGAAGGAAAAGAAGAAAGAAAAGAAGAACAGCCTAAAGGAAATAGCTCGCTCTAGAATACTGTACGTGGTCAATTTTTTTCCGCTCTTGGCACATATTTCGTCATGCCATGGTCTGTATTAGGCTTTTAATTTCTAATGTGGCGGAGAACTTGAAGCTCATTGATGCCACAGATATTAGCTTCCACTTACCCATGGCCCAGGAATTTCTCAAAACCTAGCGAGTGTCTAGACTTACGGTAAGTAGAGTCATACAGTTACAATACTAGCCCTCAGCCGCACACTGAAAACGTATTGGATGTCTCGTGCCATTCCATGTGGGGCTATTTTCTAATTTCTTCTGTCGTAAAACGTAAAAGACTTTGTGAAGCTATGTATTTAACTAAAACCAATAGTTTTCTTTCAAAGGAGCGTTTAGTAAAACAGCAGTAAGAAAGGGATGTGTTTTATAAAGACATCTTGTATCTATACCTTGCGATAGTCATCAAAGTCGTCCCAAGAATCAAAGAGATTAAATAATTTAATTAGCCCAAGATTGGCTAGCGCTTTCTGTCTGGCATTATGGAGGTCGTCTGCTCCTTCTTGTGTGAACTGGACATCTTTTGGGAGAGTGCTTATTTCAGCCTTCATGCAACCTGGTAGGTGGTATAAAGTAGGATCATCTGCCCATTGAAAGATTTCTTGTCTTTGTTGAAGTTCCAGCTTTCTTTGATTTTTCACGGCTTCGTGCTGCTCATGAGTGACTGTCATTGCTATGAAAAGGAATAATTAGTTGAGGTTTGAATCAGCTCTTACTCCATGCAAGCTTAATACACAGATCTGCAAAACATACTGGTTGAAATCAACTCTTTGACGGGAAAAGGAATCTATAATACTCGTCGCAGGCTAAAGCTGAGGATTTTTCCAAACCATATCTTCACAGCCCATTTTTGCATCTTTTCCTAGTATGCTATCCTTCTCTCCTTTTCCCAATGTCGAGTCTGGCAGTTTTTGGAAGTTGGCGATACGTAGAGGGGTGCAAGTGACAAGCACTGTTTCCAATGTGACGAGTATGGTAGCATTAAAGTTAGGATAGGATGGGCTCCAGGATAGAACATGTCCTTATTTATGAGAAGGGCTTAGAGTACCAGTAGACGCACCACTATAGAGAAAAACTCCTTCCCCGATCGGTAACTCATTGCCATAGGTATATATATTCCTTTGTTATCGCATGAAAGCATGATTCAATTTTCCTAACGCACGGAGCTAAATAGGTATAAAGACAAAACAAAAAAACCTACCTTTTCCTTCAAAGAAAACAGATTCGCTTTGCACCCAGCGATGGCAGGGGAACTCGTACAGCCTCTGAGGATTCTGGCTGCAGGTTATTAACACTTTCTCCACAAACCAGTCGCTAAACAGACCGTTCTTGTCATTATCCAGTTTAATCATCAATAGCTCGCCCACATCCTCTCCTTCCAAAGTGTATGTATCTTGAGTCCCCGCTTCGAAGTCATTGTGAAACCATTTGTCCATCAAAAGGGGTTTTGTTCTTCCGTTTGTTCCTAAGGAATTGAAATGATAGAGGCTTGTAAGAGACATTCATCATCAGAATAAGAATGTGGACTCAGTGTCATAACCTGATACAAACATTGCTCGTCTCAAATTTTGGGATATCTTCCCTGGCTCTGTCGCCAGGAGGCATTGCATGGATCGGCAGTTTAACCTTTGTAACACTTGATTAGTAACATGGTGCCACACAATTCAAAGTAGACAGAATGCAAATTATCTTAGTTGCTAAAAAATATATATCTACGTGTCGCAACTGTTCATCAGTAGGATGCCTAAAATGCGTGCAATATAAGATATAGGCATACAGTATGCGACGCCAAAGGGTATAGTTGTTCGCCTAGGATCTGAAATTGTGTATTGATATTAGCTGTTTGAAACTGGCAAATGGTAAGGTTTGGAACTAAGATTTGCAATTATAGTAGCAACTAGCTATACCCATATACTTGTATGGCGTCACACTGGGATTTGAATTAGGGTGGTGACACTGGTGATGAGGCGAGTTGCTCTGGCCACTGCACCACCCCTGCTTTATTATAATCGTAATAATTGTGACCCTTACCGGTTATTGTGAGGGTCACGTTAGCATCAGTACCAGCTCCTTTTCTGTTTCCAGTTGTCACAGAAATGCAGTAGATTGATATATCTTCTTTTACAGGGGATTTCGGGACACTCAATTCGCTTGAGACGATGCTGACTTTAGTTCCCAGATATGCCAGGGAGCTGTAGTCGTAAATAGTCTTGGCAGGAGGAAGCGAAATGGACGGTGGGGCATTAGTCAATGAGGTATGCGTGTCCTTAACTACGTCACCCGGCAATAGTGACGTCAATTTTACATCAGCAAGGTCTAGCCAAGGGTGAGTGTCTTGATCCCAGGCTCTTGCCGCGTGAAGTATAAGGTGGGAGTCGCCTGGTTGAATTTCATGGAGTTGTATTTGAAGCTTGTATTGTATACCTTCACACGATATTCGTTCTTCAAACTCGGCAGTTAAGTAGTTCTCTGGTCTTCTTTCCCCTATTGATCTCCAATTGTCCCTGCAAATGTGGTTTCAGATAACAAAAATTATGAAAGTGATCGTTACATGACTTAAGAATTGGCATGTTATTGAAAAGTGCAGTTACTAACATTTCATATAGGCAAGTTCTTTCAATCTTACCAAGGAGTCCTTTGTTCTTGTTCTATCATCAGTCCAGTCTCCACTCTGTTATCCGCGGGAACGAGGCGAAATTTGGCGTAACGTGGCTTGCCATCCTTGGCTTTGTATTCAAAAACCATCCACGAGTAATACCGTTGATCGGTAAAAGATTTTGGTGCTCGGCGAAAAACGGCTATGGCTAGGTAGAAACTAAGAATTTGAAAATAATAAAAATTGATGCGGATTTAATGATAATAATAGCCTGCGTCGCAAACGTCATCTAATCCTTGTCCTGGGCCCCCAAAGGACTCAAAGAAGTACCGAAAATAGATTCACCCTGATTGGCAAATCGACAATGGCTTTTTCGACAGGGTAATCATTGCGCTCACTCAAATCCTGGTAGACAGCTGGAAATCCAGAAAAAGGCGGCACTGTTTAGCAATTAATTGCCTTATCAGTGTTGTCGGGGCAAAAAAGATGTTTTTAAATAAGGTCAGGGAGATACATTTAATAAAGAAATGAAATCTATAATCAAGACTTACTGCCAAGGATCTTCCAGACAATATTCTTTAAAAGCTTTTGGACCCTCCTTTAAGGCTGATAACATCTTGTCAAAGCTAAAAATGCTCCAAAATGCCGCCTCTTCGCCCGTTTGCATCATCAGATCAAAAGGGGCCTCCGAGTCACAGTCGGCAAATTTTAAAGAAACTGTTCTAATGTCCAGTTGTGCATCATCAGTTGCCATAAAGTTACTGTGACGCAAACGCACTGGGAACACGTGTCCTTCTGCGAAAAAGTCGTGAGCAGGGAGGAGTGGGTTATTCAAGACTGTTACGGCACCTATAGCCCCGACTACATCAGGAGAAGTCCCTTGTTTTTGCGTTGCCAATGTCCTCAAGGCGTAGGCGATTTCATATTTCTTAACAAAGAGCTTCATTTGTGATGCACTGAAGGGTCCAGAATCTGGAGGGGGCTTAAAGAGACAGGACTAAATCAGTGAATTTATCGTTTTTATTCGACGAGAGTTACGAACGATTTAACGGGTGACTTGTTGCAAGAGTGATGCTGTGTTGTACTGATGAGATCATATAGGGTGTGTTTTATAACTCCCGTAGAATTTTTGTGGCACTCCCTCCGTGTTTTTCCAAACGATACAACGAACAATGATTGCCGAAAATTTGACTCACTAACTTGATAGGTCCGAAATTCGCTTGAAGACTGGGACCGTGTTTATGAAAATTAGCCTCCTTTTTTTATTAGTATTGTGATATGATGGCCTATTGTAACGTACATGTTATGGAACAATACTTTGGATATTTCTTTGTATGACAACTCAAATAAACCAATTTCTTGGTGCTAAACAAACCAGATTCTCTTCAACCCGTACAATTCAAAAGGTCAGTCAGCTTTCAGTCAGTTAAAATATTTTGGTGAAATCTTAATGATTTGACGAGTATATACCTCATCAGCCTCTTCCATCTTTCTCTTGAATAGTTCCTCTCCCATAATTTCCTTGAAGATCTTGAATCCCATATTTTCCCCTGTGAAAAAGAATTTTCAGACAATTATTTTCTGGAAGCCAACATATAAGCAAGCAAGACTAAAAAACAGATGTTAATGAATGTTTAAGTCAGTGGCAGGCCTGGTTGCAAGCCTCGATCTTTTTCTCCGGCTTCAACAGGAAAAGGTTTTTGCCACCCTGCCCTCTCCCTAAAGAGATAAAGAGATAAACACTTTTTCTAGATTTCATGTAATTTGCCTACGTTTTTATCAAATACGTGGCCACGATTGTGGCTAAACGTGGCATGAAATATCGCTACATCTTTTATGCTGCTTCCAGTAAACCAAACCTCAGCGCTTAAGTACATGCATACATTTTTGTTGTGCTTTGACTTAAAAGTACAATGATAACATGCTCGCGGGTAGCTAGGCTAATCTAGGCGGGTCATGTTTACAGGAAATAAATACAACTAAACACAACTAAAAGTAACAAGAGAACTAGAGAAACTAATTAAATTGACAACAATGACTAGAGACCGACTGATAAACTAATGGTATTACTAATAATAAATGACAACAATTATGACAAGAGACTACTGATACACTTAACGATATTAATGATTACATACTAAGAGGAAAATAAATTCAACTTAACTTTTTGAACGATTTCTGGGAGATCAATATAACAGTCTTCTGAAGCTTGGATCTTAGTTAAGGTTAAGTGGACTAGAGGCATAAAAAGTAATTCTTACATGCGATGGACTCATGCTCAGTTTCAATCGACCTCGAAGCCTGAAGAACTTGTCCATCCTGCACTGTTTGGCTCGGCGCCGGCGTCTGTATAACGTGTTCATTCAGCACTGTTTGGTTCGACGCCGGCGTCTGAATAACTTGCTCATTCTGCACTGTTTGGCCGTTGTTCTTTCTCTTCTTTGAAGTAATGATCCCCATATCTATTTCCAGCCTGCTAAATGAAAAAACGCTTCGTTAAAGTTCTAAAATCTCTGTGTCAAAGGCAAATTGCCCACAATGCAGCTCTTAAAACCACTTTTACAATTCAGTCTTGCTTGATTTTCCTACATCTAAATTTTGACAAATCAGATGCCCTCTTTTTCATGGAAGCACCAAATTAGCTTTCCCTTAAGTATCATTTCCACAGGGTATATTCATCAAAGTTTACCGATGGGGTAATACTACTGCAATCAATCTGAGTTTGAACGAAAACAGTCTAGTATATAATTATATATCTTCTTTTATTTTTTGTTGCCATCATTAATACATAAAAAGTCGGTGGTAAAATGAGCATGACAAATCTTTTAAAAATTTTTCTTTTCCTTTAAATTGTGTTCAGTAACTGTCTTCCGCCTCCCCTGCTTAATTTTGTAGATATCTGTTTATCTGTCCATTCCGCCGCAATATTTAGCTTCTAAAATGTTTTTATATTTCATACAGTGTAAATACCGCTCTAAAAGAGCTGCTATATGATATTGTTATTGCATACGGCTCTTCTGAACGTTTTTGTTTTACATTTATGCTTTAATTTCTCAGCAATGAACCTAATTAAAATAAGCCACGAAAGATAATCACAATTTTAATTCCCTTAGTTTTTTTGCTCACAGTGGGACCCGCAGAAATTACAACTGTTAAAAATCTTTGCTCCGATCTGCTCGGTTGATAAGGTAGTGAAGTCAGAGCCGCGCGGACGTCGAGACGCCAACTTCGTTTTTAGGGACCTATATAGATGTATATGATTCCTACAAGGGAAGACCTTTCTCATGGCTCTATTTACTACTGGAAAGAAGATTGATCGCGCTCAGTTTAATAAAAATAGGATAACGAAAGGTTTAAATTGCCAAGTCGTTTAAAGTAGATATGGATCTGTTGTCTTCTCAAGTGACACCGATAGTTCTATGCCAGATTCATATTTTTTGTTTTATTTCACTATGCCAGAATTTTAGCCACCGTTTCTGTCGAAGGCACCAATATCAGACCCTGTAAATCATTTCTGTAACATTCAAAGTTTACCGAACGAACGATGAAACAAAAACAATCTACTGCATTGTCACTCCAGGCGTAATCAAAACTGTTCTGCAAGTTCGGCAAAATTTAATTTTTATGCATTGCTTTCTCAATTTCTATTGAATTTAAACAATCTGCAGAAACTCAACTTGCGCCGGTGACGTCATTCCCTTGGGTGAGTGTAATTTATAACCTGACCGTTACTGTTTTCCACTTTCAGAACTGTTGTGCGCATGCACAAAAGCAAATGAAACTGACAACAACATGGAAAAATTTTTAAAGGGAAAGAAATGTCGCTAATTAATTTTCGCCAGCTTGAAAGACTTCGATTCTGCAGTTCGGTCACGCTTATTTAAATAAGCTGCGGGTCTGTACACAGTATGATATTGGACGAACTATTGGTTAAAAGCAGGAATCTCTGTTGCACTGTTTACGAGAATAGAGCTTGCTTTTTTGTGTTGAGATACGAGATAATCTTTCCGCAAAAAACATATCGAAGTTGACATCCGCTATCAACAATAACGGGGGAAATATGCACCGTTAAAATCTTTTGAAGAGAATATAGAGTTGCATTCCTTCACAATCGCTCCCTAGAAACACATCACATAAACAATTTAAAAATGGTTCTGCCATTAATCAGATGAATACTCACTCTGATGCAATCTACCTTCCGTTTAGCTGCAACTACAATGCTAAGCTTTCTTTGTACAGTATCTTCACAGGCTTTCCTAGTCACTACATGTCTTTGCGTCCCTTTTGTATCGCTTTATTCCTTGAGTTCACGTCAGGCGTAGGTGCCTTGATTAAAACAATCTCATTCCTTAGCAACAACAACACAACAGTGGCAAGGTGCTCTCCTGAGGGCATTTAAAGCTAAGCAAGGTACAATATATAGAACAAAACCATTACTTTCTATGATTGAAAACCACCGAGGCTTCTCTAATCAATGTCACGCCATGAATCAACATTTTTTAAATCAACATTTACAAATCCTTAATTTTACATAAATTATACAACGTATTTGAGCACTTTTGAGACAACAATTCTTGCGAAAGGGTATTAAAAGGTAAAAACTTTTGTGCAAAACTGGGAATCTGCTATCATGTTGCATTATATGCTAACGACGACCGCTTCGAAAGCGCGCGCTGAGTTGTACTACTTCTTCTTTTTTTTCTTTTTTTACAGGAATTACAAAACATTTCATTAACACATTGTACGAAGCTATTTAGCGTGTCGACTAGCATTAAAGGTCGTGATGTTGATCACGGTAGGCAAATTAAGGTCGTAAATAATCCTTTTCGCAACAATGAAGGATTATCTTTGCTTGGAATGCCTTACTCTGTTAGTGCCTATCACTCGCCCCTCGCCCGTCCTTGGGCCCTACGTTTCGGAATTTTCCTGTCTAAGGTCCTACGTCATGTAGTCACGCACCCTTATATGACATGCAAACGCTGTACAATCGACTTTATAAGATAAATTTTGTGACAGTCTCACATCAACTGTGCAGCCATTACTCGAAAGGCCCTTAAAATTTCAACAAAGCGATCGAGTTCCACGAACTACCAAGGGGTTATTCAAAAGTATTTTATTTCAGTCATGAGACAAATCTCTCGCATACTGCTAAGACTGGGATGTTGATGGGGGGGGGGGGGGGGGGAGGGTGGGTTTGTTATTTTGAAATGCCATGGTGAATAAACGAGTAAAAACTTTATTTCATTTCTCATTCACAAATGATTCATTTGTAATGCTTAAGGCCTCCTACTGCTGAGCCTGCATGTCTACAGTCACCTCATCTCCACTCCCCGATTTTGTTTGTGGATAAAGAGGGAGCGGCTGTACGCAGGTTGCTCACTGAAACCTACTGGTACAATTCAAAATTAAAGTACACTCTAGATCTTTCAATGAACAGTCAAAGTGGACTGCAAGTTGTACATTGTAACTAGGATTTTAAAATCGTTAAGTTCTGATTAGTATATTAGTCACACTGATGTAACAATTTGAAATCACTATTGCTTTATTCACATCAAACTCTCTCACGTGTCAAAGCCGTTTGGTTAAAAACCGTTTAAATTTTTCCTTCCGTAAACAAGTATTTAACCATTAATTTTTGTTGACTACAAATGTGGCCAAATTAAATTACAGGTCAAAGATTTCTTCCGGTCAGCAGCCTTTGTAAACTATTTTCCAGTTTCCAGACATAATTAATTAATCAAACCGAGTTTTCTGAAAAATTATTTTATCCTTAAAATGTATGTCAATTCAAATGATAAAAAAATTATGTGATATGTTCCACTCCACGCAGAAGACGTAGACTATGTATTTATTAAAAATAAGCCTAAACTCTGCTTAATATAACACAAATAACGCTATTAATGCTAAATACCACTGATAAATAATTTAGATATTGTTTATAAGAATAAGCCTGAGTAAACAGCCGACACTTTCGCGACGCCAACAAAGGCTTCCCCGCAAAAAATTCCACTGATGACTTGTCACTACACATGCAGACCTGTGTAGTAGTTCTGATTAATCGCGCCGCAAGCTAAGTTTGCTTCAATTAATGGAAAGCACTACCCAGATCTTGGTAGACACATATCATCGGTATGGAATTTCTGCGCTCGTTTCTCAGCCGTCTTTTCGCGGGGAAACCAGTAGTGACTGTTTTCTAAGGCTTTATAAAAATCCTCCTTTTATATTTGTAAGCCGGTATGTCTAGTTTTACAACTGTGGATCCTAGATTGCGATGCTGTTAGGCGTCCCGTCTGGGAGCAGATAAACATAAGGGATCTTCAGCTTTTTATTTCGCTCTTTTATTGACTTGGAGATATCGCTGATCTTTTCTTGGAAACGGAGAATGGCCTCCAGAGCAGCAATGTCTGTGAAGAGTCCGTCGGAATAATCACCTAGAAAACGCTGTTGTTGGGAGAAGAATAATGAAAAAAAATTTAAAATGCTAAAATCAAACAAGACGACTTTGATTTGCATGTAAAACCCCCTGAGATTCAGCTTTGCTTAATGCGTTTTTTAAAATTTACTTTATTTCTTGAATACCGGAAAGTCCAGGATTTCGACTCGAGAGCTGAATTTTAGCCATTTGTATCCGTGCAGTTATTCAATTATCAAGTCATTTTCTGCATAACCCACTAGTACAGTCGGTATATCATCTTCATAATGCCATTACTCCTCCCCCACCCCTCCCTTTCCGACTCCCAATAATGCTCTTTCAAGTTACCTCATCTGGAAATATGCGTGTCAAGTCGTACACTGTTGCTATGGTAACCCCAGCTTGGTGCTTGGTTGGTAAACACTTCATTACTTCTTTCATTGTTACACTATTCTTCTCAGTTGGAGGCGGTTGCCGCATCAGGGCAGGAGCATTTGGCGGGAAACCAAAGGTATCCATTTGCGAAAAGTTAACAGCTGCATGCTGACAAGAACATGTGAAGATGATGATGGTCAGCAGATGGCTTAGTTGGTCAGTGGTGGTGACTGAAGACGGGAAGCCGTGGTCGCCTTCACCCTCTCTAACTGGGTAACCATTGTCGTGAAGATCACGAATCCACGCTTGTAGTTCCGTGTCCTGGAAGAAGTATTAGATCAATTTAGGCTTCTGGAAAGCTGCCTACCTACCCCTCCCCTATGCTAACATTAACACTTGCTTCTCACTTAGGGCCAAATGTTGGCTTAGGGGAGGGGTAGGTGGGCAGTTTCTCAGAAAGCTAAATTGATCTGTTCGAGAACGACACTAGAAAAGACGTTGACAGCACTGTCACGTGGCATTTCATCCTGATATCTATAATTGCTGTCCATTATATATTTCACGGGCTGCTTGCAGTGACAACATTGTATCTCAACCGTATTAGCAAAGGAGACAGGTTAGTTTAACTCCCAAACGTGCAAATAAAAACACTACTTGATTCTCGTGTTCGTAAATACGGAAAATCAATACTGTCGGAGAGTCTCATTTGAATGGTCACAACATAGGCTTTGTTCATAGACTGTAAAGTAAGAACTGCATACTTAATAAAATAGTACCATGTGAAAGTACTGCCTAAGGGGCTGCGAAGGATTTCATTAACAGACTCAAAAGTTAGAACTACAAACTACATAAATAGCACCATGTGAAAGTACTACTGAAGAAGTTTCATTTGAATGGTAACACCACAGAAATTCATCCACAGACTCCAAAGTTACAACTAAATACGAAATATATATTTACCATCTGCGCGTATGATCTACTAAAATATCCGAAAGGTGCATAACTTACATTCCGGATGTCTTTGTCAGAATGGTAATAAATGGCTAAAATGCTAGTGACAAAGTCCCCGATGGCCTGCCATAGCCTGAGCGCATCGTCTCGGTAGTAGAAGCCAGGCAATTTTTTTGCATCATGAACCCCTCTTTGTTTAAATACTTTGGGCAAATCATAGGTTGACCAACTCAAGTCCTTGTAGTATTTCTTCATCAGCAAAATGTGGCCTAAGACAAGAATAAATTAAGATAAAGTTAGGTCAAAGTCAGTTTAACCTAAGATTTTTTTGCGTAAGAAATTTTGTCAAGAGACCACCGAAAGACTACGATTAGGGCTGGCTCAGGCGGCAGAAAGCTGGTCTGCTTAGCGCTAGGCCGCATGTTTGATTTCCGGGGGGCCAGGCCATTTACTCAGGGTCTTTAAATAATCATGCCCGGTTTCAGCTACCACTCATTTTTAGTGAATTATGTAACATCTTACTTTTGTGGGAACACTTCCTTTCATAAGTACAACTTACGTTACCCACCATCAACTCAAGATTATATAAGAACGAGTTCATGTAAGCAAGAACAATTACACAGAATTTTTTGTACTTTTAGGCCGTTATATGGTAAAGTAGATACTTAATATGGGTGACAAAAACCTCCCTCTCATTGATTTACCTCCACCTCCTAAACTAAGCGTGTTGTCCGCCACACCACCGGCAGGAATCAGCCTTTCTCTTCCCAGCGTATTAATGGCCATAACTCCCCGCACGTGAGGTGCTAGTAACTTCCACAGAGGGTGGAGAGAGGGTAGCTGTCTTCTGCAGGCAACAGCAACAGGCTCCATAAAGAGATGTGTTCGGAGAAGATGCGTGATCATCTGCAAATACAGTGAGAAGTTGCTAAAAAGCCTAGCTATCCACATGACGTCACGTCCACCATGTTGGAGTCCCAATCCTGTTCTGTGAGAGTTGAACTCTTTTCGTATGTCAACGCTTACTTTTGTTCCAATAAATTTGTATAGACGCTGCCCACGTGAGTGAAAACGCACACTGTAGACCTTTTCGAGGAATTTAAGGAGCTGATTGATCAAATAATTATTTTCTAAAATTGTTTCACAAAACCGAAAGCCATGAAGGAAGATACTCTCAGCGTTCAGTTCTTAAATCCAATTCTGCCAGGCAGAAAACCAATGTTTCACTTCAAGTTGGTAAAAACTACATTATACTTTACAGCATGATTTTTGTCATGGATACAGAACTTATCAAAGAGACTTAACGATTTATGTAGAAGCGCGTTGTTTCTAGTTCCCGTGAAGGCCATTACCTGATGCCACTGCGAGTCTGCATTCTTGAGCCACATTTTTGCGTAAGTCCAGTCCAGTTCCGAATCGTTGGCGGTCCATATTGGGTTGGTCTCGCCAGGCACCTGGTGAAACTGTATTGCTATGGGAACTATATCTTCAGTGCTCTTGACATAGAACAGGCCCATAGCCGCGCAGGTATAACGCCTCTCTACTTTAGTATCGTTTTCTCCGTAATGGGGAATGTCTTCGAGAATCTTGAAGTCAACCATGTAGACACGTCCATTCTGTAAATAATGCAAGGAAACCAATCTAGGTCCGCAACTGAGTCTCTTAGAGAGGGTCTTATTTAACCCTTTAACCCCTAAGAGTGATCAGCATCAAATTTCTCCTTGTAATATAAATGCTTTGTAAAACAGAGTGGTCAGGAGAATTGAGTACATGATCATGGAAGATGAGTCTAATTGATACTTCAACAAATTCTCCTCACTACTTCTATTGAAAAAGTATAGGGACAGTAAATGAGAATCTCAGTTTTGATATTAGGGTTTAAAGGGTTAAGTGTAGCCTGCGTCGCAGACGTAATCTAACCCCAGTTAGTAGCGTCTGCTAAGCGGTACCGATATCCTTGTTCTGGGTCGCCAACGGAATCAATGAATTACCGGTAATGTATTTCGAGTTTCCCTTCAATCCGATTGGGAAAACGACAATGGAATTCCTAAACATGGCACGTTCTCAAATCCTGGTACACAGCTGGGGCCCAGAACAAGGATTTCGGCTCTGACAGCCTTGCAGACGAACTCAACCTGTCCAGAAGTTTAGTATGTTGTGCAGGCTTCCCGTGATTTATACCAGCATGGGTGTTACGTGTTAAAGTTATGCCGATGCACTTTATACCCTCAATCGACTTTTTTTTTCATTCATGATTTCTGCTACTTTAACGCTTCAAGATGGCGTCTGACGGAGTTGAATGCTGCAGGTAGCTAGTGTTAGCTACAACTATGAGCATGGTACAAGCCAGAAAAATATTGCAACATTTAATTTGGGAAAGCATGATACAAAGTTACCTGCATTGCCTTCTTGAGGGTATCTCCCTGGTCCAGCAAATTGCCGACCATCTCCTGTGTGACTGGAAACTTGGATGGCAACTCGGTGCATCGCTTGATAGTATCTGGATTACAGCCATTCAGAAATTGCGATCCGTAGAAAGTATCATCCTGCCATTGATCGGCAGCTGGTGGAACGTCGCCGACGAAGGAGACGAATGCCTAGAAAACGAATTTTCAAACTTTTCCCTTAAAAGTGTAGTTACTTTATTATAAAAAGATTTGCTCGTCAAATTTTACAAATAACGTCTTAAACCAGCAAATATTCCAAAGAGTTAAAGTGTTTTTACCATCCGTTGATGAAAAGCCACAAACTTAAATTGCCATTGTCTACCAAAATTAAAAAAAAAAATATCAACTTGCGTACATTTTGCTCACCGCTTACCTTACGATAATCATGAAAATTTTCCCACGATTCAAAAGCATTCAGCAATTTAACCAGACCGAGGTTAACAAGTGCCTTCTTTTTCGCGCTGTATAAGTCATCGATAGCTTCCTCAGTAAAACGAATGTCTTTGGGAAGCTTCCTTACGCTTTCAGCCTTGATGTATCCGGGGAGACCCACAAAATTGGGATCGTCTCCCCATTTGTAAACCTCTTGGCGATGTTGGATCTCCAAGTGTCGCTGCTTCTTTACTGCTTCGAGTTGTTCGTCTGTGATCAGTTTGGCTGTAAGAAGAAATATGACGTTAGGACTAGTACGTCTTATTGTGCTGTACGGAGCTTAGCACGTGCTTTTGAAGGTGAACACACCAGAAGACAATTAAGGGCCGAAGTGGCTCATTATTTGGAGGTCTGGGGGCATGGTAACCCAGAAAATTTTAAAATATAGGATTGATCCAATATGAATAAATGAACGCCGCGTTCTTGGCTATGAAGCTGGAAAGACTTAGTGGACGAACAACCTAAGAAATGGGATAGTGGAATAGTGGGATTGGTTATTGGTATTTAAGGCGTAGCATTGTTATAACATTCCAGGACTTGCTTAACTTTCTCTATCCTAGGAGAAAAGACGACTTTCCTGTCCACTTTTTACTCACGGCGTGTGAAACAAAACCGTTATAAGGCGCCTGCTCTAGCGGACTAGCTTATGTACATACCTTTTCCTTCAAAGAAAACGGACTCACGCTTCACCCATGCGTAACATGGAAATTCGTAAACCTTTAGAATAGTGGAGCTGGTAGTTATCAACACCTTATCCACAAACCAATCGCTAGAACGATGGAAAATGCCACCTTGATTGTTCTCCAGTTTTATCATGACTGGTTCTCCCACATCTTCCGCCTCGATGACGTAAGTATCTTCTTGGCCCCTCTCGAAATCGTTATGAAACCACTTATCCAACACGGCAGGCTTTGTTCTGCCCTTGGTTCCTTGAAGAAAAAAATATTTTGTTATACTAATGAGGACATTTTGTCGTTTTGCAGGATGTCTGGCACTTATGAAGAGGTTTCCCAGAAGGGTTTTTGCGTCGGAACGGGATTATATAGACGAGATTTTGCGATGGCGGAATATGACGCGGCTGCGATTGTTGTCTCGAAAGAGCCGATATCCGGTAACAAAATTGAATTGCAATTTAAAAAAGTTTATTCTATAACTGCTTCCGCGAGCGGGTAAATGAATCGAAGCCAATCGTGTGTTGTGATTGGTGTATCCTAGCCGCAAGAAAAAATGGTTCTCTTGGCCATATAATAAATCCTCTATTGACCAAGCGGGAGGTTAACTGGCTGAATGTTGGCCTTGTTTTTTTTTGCGTTTTTATTGATCTCTACCCTGGGTGCCAGAGACTTTTCTGGTGCCGTTTCCGGTTTCTGTCAAGTCTTGACAGTGAACCGCGTGAAATTCCCGCCGCCGCTCGCGATCGTAGCTTCGGCCTACGGCCGAAGATGTGTCGGACTTTAGCCAATATCCAGGCATCTTAAGGGGGACATTGGGGGGTACTTGATACCGCAATACCGTAAGAAAAATTATGAAAAACCGAAATACCGTTTCCAAAAACAACGAAATACTGATACCGCATTTTTAGGCATTTACGATCGGTCACGCTTACTTTAATTTGTATCCATCTTGACTGTTTGTCTCTCAAGCATGTAACTATACACTAGCAATCAACCACAGCCATTGCGAGAAAACGCGAGGAGACCTTAAATAGATCGGCACAACGATCGAAAAGCCCGGTCATTGTTGGTTGCCCTACCAATTTCATCATAGATTAACTGTAATCATTTACCAAGTTTTAAGTCTTCAAAATATTGACCTGCATTAGACAGGAGAGTGCAAATGAACAGTACCACAATGACGAGAAGGATCTTCTTTTACCGAATACCGTTAGCCAAAAACATGAAAACCCGCATACCGCAAGCCTAGATGATACCGCGACATCGCACAATAAAATCATGTACCGAAATACTGCTTGAAAAAAAAAATCAATACCGCAATACCGTAAACCCCCATGCCCCCTTCCATCTTGATAATAACGTATATTTCATTTCGTATTAAGCGGCATTTACGTTTGATTTCTTGGCATAAACGTAAAAAAAATTTTTACATCATAGATTCAAAATATGTTTTATAAGTTATCTCACCTGTTATTGTCAGCGACACTTTAGCATCTGTGCCGGCCCCTTTTCGATTTCCAGTTCGCACTCGTACACTGTACCTCGCTCCTTCACAAGCATGTTGTTTGAAAACCGCTGATCTTGGCTTGTTTGAGCTCATTTTATTTGAGGAGGAATAGACTTTAGACCGCAGATATGAAATAGAATTGTAGTCGTAGATAGTCTGTGCTGGAGGAATGCTAATTGTGGAAGGGTGGTTGTCAAGTGAACAACGAGTTCGCTCAACTACAGCAACAGATAAAAGTGACGTCATGGTGACGAGAGCTAAATCCAACCACGGATGGTTCTCCTGGTCCCATACTCTTGAAGGGTGAAGAATTAGGTGCGAATCATCAGGACTTACTTCATGTAATTGTATCTGAAGTTTGTATTCAATGGGGGCTTCCGATAAGCGCTCTTTAAATTCAGGGATGAGGTAGCTTTCAGGACGTTTTTCATCCTCCCATCTTGCAGGCTCCCTGAAGTAAATAATTATAATAATTGAATGTAACAACAATTTCTTTAAGAAGACAGATAAGGTAACGATTCGCTGCAACGCGTCGCGCGGGAGAAAATCACCTCCCTTAACATGGAGAATGGTGTAAAAAATCGCCGCCACAAGCCGCGCAAAAAATTCAAACTCGTTTCATTTTATGCGCCTCTTCGCGGCCTCAAAACTTTAAAACGACAACAATTCCTTATCACGCACGAAGGGAACTTTTCTTGGGACATGTCCCATCACCAAACGCAAAAACATGTCACCCGACCTGCAAGTGCAGAGTGGTTGTTCGCAGAGACTTGTCACCAGTAAGAGAAAATAAAGATTCTCTCTTAATTCCGTCCAGTAAAAAAGGCGCATCCATCCACTCGAACGCTACAAAAGTTTGGACTGACAGAATACATTCAAAGGACTGTTAGAGAAAGATAATGTGTTAACACACATCACCTGCGCTTCGAAAAAACTTATATACTCTAAAAGGAAGGAAGAGGTATAGAGGAAATTCGACATAATTGATTTTGAGTTACCTTGGTTATCTCTTTGGGCGTTGTTAATTGGCTAGGGAAAGGGTAGTGCCATGGGATCGTAAAAGGCCTTTACTTTTCTGCTCCCCTCTCTTCCTGCTTTTACCGGCAAGCGCTCCGGTGATCCCGCCCTATTTCACTGTCGATTTCTGGCGCCTCCCAGTCATAAAACAAGAACTGGCTGAGTTTGTTGCGCACACTACTTACCATGGTTTTCTTTGGTCAAATTCTGTTAATAGACCAGTCTCTGCTCTGCCATCTTGGGGAACGAGGCGAAATTTGGCGTAACGCAGCTTGCCATCTTTTGCTTTGTATTCATAAGCCATCCACGAGTAATACCGCTGATCGGTGAATGAGTCCGGAGCGCGGCGGAACACAGCTATAGACAGGTAAAAGCTGCAGAGAGAAATTTTAAAGATTTATAAATGCGTTATTGACCAAGCGTGAGGTCAATTTGGCCAAGTTCTTTTTTGCGTTTTTATTGACAGAAACGAAGTCGAGGTCAGTAAAAGGCAAAAATGAACGAGGCCAATATTTAGCCATCTTGACCGAACAAGCTTGACCACTAAGGGATTTATGTGGCTAAAAAGATAACTTTTTCTTTCGGGACCAATGCGGGAAATCCAGAGCAGGTAAGATGGGCCCATCGTGCCCGCTCGTGTAGCCAATCAGAAAGCAGGATTTGCCTCATATTGTGAAATAAAGATTAAATTCCCTGCGCAGCATAGTTATTTAATTGTAAAATCGACGCTGTTCAAAAGAGTTTTAACCGACGTTTCGGCTATGCTGCCTTCTTCAGGGTTAAGACTCTTTTGAACAGAATCGATTTTACAATTTTCAAATTAATATTCACTTCATATTGCCCGCTCGCGGATTCAGCCATATGATAGTAGCGGGTATTACATGGCTATAGGACTTACGATTGATCTCGTCATTAAACATAAGCAGATGCGGCTTTCAAAACCCTTTGACCGTGAGACAAAGTATTAGAAACTACACTTTAGAGAGATTTACTATCAGTGTGAAGTTAAAAGAGCCCCAAGGTATTAAAAACTTTTGGATTCTAAGACGAGGACGATTTTCCGCCACTGAATACTAAGCAGTGCGCGAAAACCCATCGTCATTTTGGCTGGAAAACATGATAACCGCTGCCATATACTGCTGGTCTTAGCAAGAATGTCAGAAGCTTTATTTTTATTTAACTTCCATCGAGGAAACAGCTGCTGCCTCCCGCTTAACAAGAAGTTTAAGGAATCTGGTTAGGAGATCGACTGTTTTCCCAGACTACTCCATCTGAATTAGAGAAGGCTATGTGAGCCGGCAGAAAATTCAAAAAAGGAAAGAAAAGAAAAAAAAAATAAACACTTACTGCCAAGGATCCTCAAGACAGAAAGCTTTAAACGTCTTAGGGCCTCCGGTCAGTGCTGTAATCATCTTGTCAAAACTGTAAATGTTCCAGAAAGCCGCCTCTTCGCCAGTATGCATCATTAGATCAAACGGCGACTCAAAGTCAGTATCAGCAAACTTCAGAGAGACCGCCCTCACGTCCAGCTGAGCGTCATCGGGTCTGGCAAGATTAGAATGTCGGAGACGCAATGGAAACACTCGCCCGGTCTCGAAAAATTCGTGCTCGGGGAGGAGAGGGTTGTCGCATACTGTTGCTGTTCCAATAGCCCCCACACCTCTGGGGTGAGTTCCGCGCTGACGGGTTACAAGTGCTTTTAAAGCAAATGCAGTTTTGAATTTAGCCACGTAACGGGCCATTTGAGAAGCGCTGAAGTTACCAGGTTTAGGTGGTGGCTGCAGAAAGAATGGGTTTTAATGACCGTGAAAAAACAGGTATGTTAGCGTGAAGGGAAAAAAAGTGTCTTTTGGATTGGTACAATAACTAGTGATTACCCATTAGCTACCCATTGGGAAAGCATACATTTTCTCTCTGTTCTATAACGATCTAGGGATTGCGAGTTTTCCATTGTGTACGTCAGAGAAAGAAATGATGCTGATTCCTTAACTGTAGCGCATAACAAAACTTGAAAAAGTGCCCTTTTTTCGGTACTCATTTTAAAAATCTCCATACAAGCTAATGGGTTAACAATGACATTATGACCCGCGAGCGTTAATAAAAATGTTGCTCATGGGGTCGGGCCAAAAACAATCGGATACTGTACTTACTTCGTCCGCTTCTTTCATTTTCTGCTGAAATAACTCTTCTCCCATTTTTTCTTGAAAGTATTTGAAGCCGAGATTTTCCCCTGTAAAAATAAATTAGCGATAGAGAATGATGACAACGATACATACTCCGGTTTTATCAACAAATATTTAACCACAACTTTAAATTGTGACTGTCTACGGCCACAAATAAAAAACGGGCAAGTAGTGCGGGCGCTTGAGGACCGTTAAAAGACAACAAAATAATGTATTTTTTCATCTCTCCATGCCAATGCGACTCGGAAAAATTACCAAAAATCATACTCTTGGAGGATTCCATCTGTTAAATCACTTAGCCTGCGTAGCAGACGCTTGGAAGTAGTGGGCGAAAGAGAGAACGGACGTGCGCGAGGGAGACACGCAAGGGGTGATTGAGGGGTGATTGCTCCCTCTCCCCTCGCATGTCTCCTTCTGTCGCGCGCGTTTTTTCTTGTGCCCACTAATTCCAAGCGCCTGCTACGCAGGCTACAAATTGCCAAAGAATTGCGTCACTTACAAGATGAGAGTTCTTCTCTGCTTCCAATAATCGAATTTTTTTGGCCATGTTTTACTTTCAAGTTCTTCTTTGAGGGTGTTCCTCCCATGTTTCAGTCTTGTTATAAAAAAAATCCTGAGATGAAAAAAAAATAATCGTTAGGTAAAATGAAATGAAGTCCTTTTAATTATTATAGATTAATAATTTGCTTGGCTGGTGTTTGACACAATGTTTGAGTACAGACAAATTGAAAAAAAAACTATTGCACAGAGAAGTCGTTACGACACCGCGTTGCCGTGATAGCAAAATTTTTCAACAAACCGTGGTCCTGCAAATAAGGCAAAAGCAACGAACAAAACTGACATGACTTGTATGAATTTCCTGTGCATGATTGCACTCAGGAACAAAACCGAAGCCCATACTTTTTTCCATCGTACAACAATGCAAATGGCCGTCAAGAAAGATTGTTGAGATATTTTGTTACTATGGTAACGTGACGTCCCACTTCACCTCTCTATCGTACAGTTTGTAAAAGGCACAGGGAATAGTGATTATAGAAAAGCTGTCGTTTTGTTGCTATTTCATCAGCATAAAAATAAAAACATAGCTTTAATTTCGTAAGTGCATTAACCCCTTAAACCCTAATATGAAAATTGAGATTCTCACTAAGTCTCCCTATACTTTTTCAATAGAAGTAGTGGGGAGAATTTGTTGAAATTTCAATTACACTCATCTTCCCTGATCATGCACTCAATTCTCATGACCACTCTGTTTTCTAAAGCATTGATATAATAAGGAGAAATTTCATTACATTAGAGACTTTAAGATCCAACGACGCGACGGCAGTGAGAACGTCGCTTAAAAAGTGAATTTGCGCTCTTTCATTGTTTATCGCAATTATTCTTACCCAATTACTTTGTCAAATGTAGGCGAACCCTCCTGGAGTTGAATTCCTAGGCACCATATCCAAATACAGAAAGAGAAATAAAATTTCGTCGTTGCTTATTTACGCCCTCAATAAAACGCGAAATTAGGCATGTTCAACAGCAAGTGGTAACGTTTGCGCATGCGTGAGTCTTGCTGGGAAGCACTTGTTGACCGGAAATCGTAATGGCCGAAAGCTGTCCTGAAGCACTTTCAAAGGAGATTTTTTTGCATACCCAGTCAATAGCAGACATATGTTATAGGTTGGATACTTTGGCTAAGCCATGTTGAAGTGTCATGTATGGAAGAAGGACCATTTAGCTGGTTAATTTTCATCCATTTGGCTCCTCTGATGAAGCAGATAAAGCGTTCACGAGGTCGTTTGTTGTGATATGTTGATTTGTTGACATTCGAGCGGTCACGGATTTATGGGTTATCGTCCATGATCTGCAGAGCTGCTTAGCACTTAGGTAAGATATACCCCTTCATTTACTTTGTGAAATGTGGAGCAACATCATCGAATGTTATGTGTTAAAATTATAGCAGCCTGAATTCAACGCAATTTATGTGACCCCCGTATTTTTGTAGTATTTGACCCTGACCGTACAGCGAGATCCAGTTATATATCCCACACAAACGACTAAACAGGTTAAACGTCTCTTTCGGTCACTCCGTATTTTCACTTTTAATGGTTCATTCAAAGGGGGGAAGTTCGAGTATTTTGATACTATTTAGCGGCATGAAATCAACGAGCAAATTTCCTGCTCTTACAAGTAAGGCCGTAGTCGGATGTTTCCTTCCGTTTTCGAAAATTTGCTTTTCTGGTTTACATTGGTGCTCCATGGCGATTACTTATTCTCGGAGATTAAGAGATCGAGGCAGTGGATCGTGAAATATTATTTACTAAAACTTCGTTTAAGATAGACAAATTTTTCTTGTCCTTTTCAACCTTGTTTTCAGATTTTTCGTGAACATGTAAAAGTATATCCCAACAAAACTTATTTGTAAAAGCATTGTTTCGGAACACTCTTTCATTCTTGAATGTTTGATTTTGCATCCAAGGGGGGGAACACTGATGAATTTGCGTTTTAATAATCATGCACTGTAAGCTCTAAGATTCATTGACAAGAACCCTCACCATTTTGGAAAATGATTATTCTATGATGATTTTGTTTATACATATAAAATTGGCGCCTAAAAGAATTTTAATGTTATGCTTAAATTGTTTACATATTGTCTTGAAACATAACTGAAATCAATATAAAATATGAAAATACACATATGTGCATTCTTTTCCCTGCCCTACTATAAAATATGATAAGTGTGATTTAATGCATTTTCATGTGACCATTATGATATTACTCCCACTTTGACACTAGCACAAGTTCAAGCGCAAAACAATTCTTTGCCTTGTTCAGCTTTTCACTTGCTGGACTACCATTCCTGTTTGAAGCACAGACTACACTGGACATGAAATCTGTGAATTTGATTCCTTGCATTGGCATCCACATAAGAATTAGCTCTATCACATACAATGTATTTGTATGCTAACAAAAATCATAAAATATAATGTTATCATTCCTTTTCTATCCAAAAGATTTCTTTCCTTCTTGAATATAAATTCGTATCCATCACACTTTGGAAATTCTGAATATCTAAAGGGGTATCACTAGTTGTGTGCAACAACAAAATGCCATAGGAGTAACTTTCCACTCTCCGCTAGAAATAATTCTTTTGATACTCTGGGTCTCATATATTCAGTGTTTGTGCACATGAATTTAGGAGCACTTATGGCTTGCCAATGTCAGTTTGGCTGTGTATACACAGTAGTAGTGTATATAGTCATCTATCATACACTACACAAGTTGCAATTGATGCTCCTGGTGTTGCAAGATGACAAGTTATGGAAAATGTCATTTGCCTTTTGCCTGTTGCAGGAGCTCCCTATGAGATGCTCAGCACAAAACCTTGTTGATTCAAGTGATAGTCATTGAGGACGACTGCATCGTCACATTCAAACCAGTTGCACTTTTCACTCAAGCCATAGCAGAGCTGGTACAAAATGGCGACTATCTGTCTTTTATTTAACCCTATGCTGTCTGCAGAATGTGAAGGGTCTGTCACTCCATCCTGAACTGCATCAAATAGGCTTGGTGCCCCAGAAGACACACAGACAAGCTTTAATTTTATTGAGTCATACATTGGCTCACTTGAAGCTATCAGGCTTTAAGATCCTTAAGTTCTCCACATGTTGAAATTGAATGAAAAGGAAAAGTTAGAGCTAATTTTCTCTCATTTTCAATTTCTTAATCTTCAAATCATAAGAACTTAGCCCCAAATAGATATGGGTTAGTCAAGGGAGCTACGCCTTATTAGTTATATATTAAATAATTAACACATGTGCAGTAAAAAATACCATCAACAAAATTTCTGAAAAGCAAAAATGAGTGCAAGCATGGAAGTACCAGAAGCAGAAAACTCACTTCAATATCTCAGGGAGAAAATGCAGTTTTAAATATGACTTTGATCTTTACTATTTTAAGTATTTTCACTGTTGTGTGCATGCATATTTGCAGTTTTCTAGTATGTAGAAGTGTGGGGAGTAAAGGGAAGGATTTTTCGTTGTTAGGGTTACCTCAATAAAACACATCTGTAATATGACACATCTTGTACCACTCTCCTCTCTTGGCTCATCTAATTCTTTATTTTAGAGGTATAAGGGGCATCTTGGATTCAAGAGCCTCCATATTACAAAATTCTGCCTACACCCCTGAATAAGTTAAGGCATCACATACATTTAATAGATGTCATTTCTAGAGTTTGGGTCTTTAGTTTTATATCATCTAGTCAAAAATGGAAAGATACAATTTCATAGCCCTGGGTGGGATATCTTTGAAATTTTATCAGTCACAGAATCAGGGCACTGCACCTCGTCTGGACACTGGTGGTTAGGATAGGGTATCTCTGAAAATTAATTACTGGCAGAATCACTGCACTAAGGTTGCACATCTCTAAACAACAAGGCGTTCCTGAACCATAACTGACGTGGAATCGTATTATTGCAAGGAGATTGTCGCATAGCATTTAGAATTTTTTTTCACAGCGTTTTATTCAAATCTTAAGCGTCGGACGTTTTGTACTCGGTCACAACTTATGTGAGGAGATTTTTTCCCAGTTACGCAGTGCTTTAATAGAGGAGTTTTGTAGCTGTTACACAGAACCCCATCAAAGCGTAAAATTGTGAATGATCTGCGACTTATTAGCCTTGAGACCAATCTCGCATATTACACGGAAGACTTTGTCTTATCTGCACTCCACAAAAATAGAACAGATGACTAAGACGATGGTAATTTTTAAGAGAGGCGCCATTTTTCTTTGCTGTGTTCGCTGCGATCCAATACCACCACAAACTTCCGTCCAGCGGCTCGCGCATACTCGCAACGTTACCACTTGCTGTTGGCATGTTCACGTCGTAGTCGTGCAAAAACAGGCAGAGAAATGTACAAAAAAGCGTGGTACACGTGCAAAGTCGTTGTTTTGCTAATAAAACCTACTGTTTTTTGACGTTCTTGTTGCCGTTCGCGTCGTTGGATCTTAAAGCTTAAAGTCCCTATTGACTCTTGTTTAAACCTCTTAACAGCAGCAACTTTCTTTTGTCCTCAAGAGGTGGCCATTGTACAGAGGTTCAACTGTAGTTGAAAGATATAACAAGGAAACAGCACGAACAAGACGAATAAACGCAAAAACTAACCTGAATGAAGAAGAGAGATTCTGTGTGTAATAAGTAACATTGAATGAATTAAAAGTAGCCTTTTCAGCCTTTTAAATCCTTACGTGACACGCCTAGTAGGGAAAAGCCCCAGAACTGCAATTCATCTTGTGGGAACGTCAAACCAAATAAGGCTCCAATATATTGTCCATCTTATTGTGTTAAGATTGCGAATGTTATACATTTTCAAAACCGAAAATATGATGCTACGCCAAGGAAGACAAAGAATGCCATTAAATCAGCGCTACTTCGTAATTAACCTTTTGAGCCCTAACAGTGATCAGCATCAAATTTCTCCTTCTAATATCAATGCTTTATAAAACAGAGTGGTCATGAGAATTACGGACATTATCACTCAAGATGAATTTGTTTGATATTTTATCAACTTCTCCCCACTACTTCTGTGGGAAATGAATAGGGGCAACAAATGAGAATTCAAATTTTGATCTTATATAGGGTTTAAAGGGTTAAAACAACGGTGACCCTTGCTCTAACTTTGTATTCATAACTGGAGGGAATTAGGGATTCAGAATCTTAATAGAGGCACCCAAGGAATTCAATAGTTACCGTGAAGAATCTGTTCGGAAAAAAGCTAGGTCATCCGTTAAGTCCTGAGAGTGACAACATCAATTTTCTCCCAAAATAAAAATACATAATCGAGAGAAAAAGTTATGGGAACTGATAAAATGATCATCACAGGGGAAAAACTTTGATCTTATATCAAATTCTCTTAAGGAATTCTATAAGGAAATGTATAGAGGTCAGTCTGGAGAATTTGTATGTGGATATCGGGACTTAAAGGGTTAAGCTAGAGTTTCAACCCACGATTTCGAATTTTGGGTCGTTGAGTTGGGTGCGCGAGAATTGTCTCGTTTTGAACGGAAGTCAGGTTTTGTGAGATACACTAGCATTTCCATCGGACACATTATACTATGGCCTTAAATGATGAAAGCGTTTCTGAAACAAAAAGTTTTTTTTCTCGAGGATTCTAGCCTTACTTACCCCTGCCTCTTTGAAAAACATCCGGGAAAATGCCCTAGTAGAGCACTGCAATATTTGTGCTATATAGGTAATTACCGCTGTTAGGGTGGACTTCAAGCGGAATTGGAGGTGTATGTGTAGAATTAAGTAATTGTAAACTTTTTCCGAGTGGCTGGTGGCCTGATTTAAACACAAGAGGACCCTTGTACAAGCCATTTAGACTTAGCCGAGTTCCACTACTTACTTGCAGCTTAGATACTTGCGAACAAGTCGAGAGAATTTAGAGAGATTAGAATTAAGAATAACTGCAAACGGCAAGAGCGTAATACAATCTGTCAAATGCGGAAATGAGAGCAGATTAAAAAAACTTGGCTTTGAAATCTGTTGATTCTTTTTAACAACATAAAAATGATCTAAGTGCTACAATCATTGCAGTTTTGTTCTGGAGGATTCTAGCATTACTTACCCTTTCCTCTTTCGAAACACCCGGTAAAGTCCCAAGCTCGTAGAGCATTGCAATATTTGTGCTATAAAGGTATCTGCCGCTGTAAAGTGTAGACTTCAAGCGGAACCAGAAGTGTTTGTGTCGACTGATTATGTAATTCTAGACTTTTTCCGTGTGGCTGGTAGCCGGATTTAAACGCAATAGGACATTTGTACAAGCAATTTAGACTTAGCCGAGTTCCACTACCTACTTGCAGGCTTAGATGCTTGCGAACAAATCGAGAGAATTAAGAAAGATTAGAGTTAGAATTAGATCTACAATTACGAATAACCGCAAACGACAAAAGCGAGATACAAACTGTCATATGCGGAAATGAGAGGAGATTAAAAGTTGGCTTTGAAATCTTTTGATTCTGTTTAAGGGGGAGACCATTTAACTCTTGAGTGGGGGGGGGGGGGGGGGGTTGGTGGGCTGATTTCTGGTCATCAAGAATTTTTTTTCGAGCAATCTGGTGGGCAGGATACTTTTTTCCCTTTTTTTCCCACAAGCTTTCTATTACATTTGTGCTGCATGCAATTTTTTTCTTCCGACAAGCGCTTGCAGGAATTTTTTTTCAAAATCACTCACCCCCCCCTCCCTCAAGAGTTAAATGGTCGGCCCCTAACATCATAAAAATGATCTAAGAGCTAAAATCATTGCTAAAAGCAGTTTCCCGGCTCTTTTTTGCAATGTCTGTATGGGGAAATACGTGGCAATTTTTAGTTTGTTCGGAGCACGATTTCACGTTTGTAAGCTCAGTTCTAAAGACTTGACTCCCTTTAATTTAAGAAATAAGGTTACCTGAGTCTCACTGGTGGATGCAGTTTGTTGTATGGGGCAGCCCCTTATCATATCAAACGTGCCCGAAGTGAGGAATATGATTTATTTCAGATTCAGTTGCGTCTCTTTAAATAAAGCTCGCGTAAGTTTGTTGCTATAATGAAAGGTAAAATTTGTCATCGGTCCAGTTTCATTTTGTTGCCATACCAGGTAGCGAGGAAAGAAGGGGAGGAATAAACCTGCGTTCAATGATTATGGTACCCTTTAAAAAAAGTCACATGCCGTAACGAGGAGAAAAACGAGGAGACAGGTTTAATCGAAAGGCATAGGACGAATTCACGCAGCTAGCCGCGGGATTTCCTTCAAGGGAAGCCCCACCTACTTCCCCTTCAGTTGGGCATGTCGGATCATTATACGTTTCCGGGAAACTGCCCACCTACCCCTCTCCTAAGCCAACCGTAACGCTTACTTCTCACTTAGGCAAAATTTAATTTTGGCTTCGGGGAGGGGTAGGTGGGAAATGTCTGGGGGGTCTCCCATATTGGAGCATATCGAAATCGGGGATAACAACATGATTACTGATGAAAGTGTCATCAGCCGTGACAATTCTTCTTATCGATTAAAAGTGACGAGAAACGTATACGACAAAATTATCATTTCAGTTTTCTGCAAGCAGCGCGCGGAGTTTCCCTGACGATTAAGCCCGATACACACGAGGGATTTTGCTCCCGGAGCATGCTCCAGGGGCACGCTCCGGGAGCAAAGCTCCTCCGGTGTGTATCAACGAGTTCATGGGTATACTTCATCCTCAAGAGCAGAATTTCCGCCCCGCAAAATGCTCCTCGATATTCAACCGGTTAAATATTTGGCAGAAAGCGCCCGGGGCAAACTGAGCGAACTTGAAAACGCTCCCTCGTGTGTGTACTGACACGTGCAAAATGAGCCTGGACATGCTCCGGGAGCAAAACCTGTCGTGTGTATCGACCCTTAGACGTCGATTTGTCGCCGGAGCTTTCGCCGCGCGGGGAACCTTGCGAGACCAAAGTTGCTACAGAGGTAGAAAAGGGAGAAATAGTCTACGCTCGGTTTCTGAAACTCAAATTAATTTTGATGCAAAGTTATCATGCAGATGAAATATTTGCTTTTATACCCTTCTGAAGTGACTTTGTTCTTTTTGTTTGTTCAAAAGAGCCAGTCGACAATTTCGTGGGTGCTTTTGTGTGACTTTCATTTCCACTACAACGGCTTAATCCCCTTGGGCGTTGAAAAATGACATTTGCACGAATTTGCATCCGCCGGCTTGCGTTCGTATCTGGTAATTCAAATGTAAATATTGGGCTTTTTTGATTGATAAAAACTGTCAGAAAAAACAGCATTGACGCTGCAAGCAGCTCTTCCGCTATTCCAAGAATCAAGTTATGAGACGTTATAAACGTTATTCTTATATTACAAGTCAAGTGATAGCTCTTGTTCTACCACATCCACCTAAACGCCACCTTGTTGAAAATAGAGTACAACGTATTCAGAGAACATGTTGCCGTCATTTTCCTGATTTCTTAAAAACGACGAAAGCTTGGCCGCCTAATTAAAATGAAAATGCAAGACTTCTACCACGGGGTCACCCTTTAGAGCAACATCAGTCCTTTACATAAGCTGCATAAGTTGAATACGTGACTAATTAACCTACTGTTTGTTGTGAGTGAGTCAATATTTGAACTTACACAGCAATTTTACACAATGCATTTCTAAATACGTTACTAACCTTCCCGTCGAGACAGACCAGTGCTTGGTTTTGCTGTGGGCCACGCAGTTCCGTCGTCTTATAAACCTTGAGAGGAGCTGCTGCGTAGGAGACGGTAACATCGGCAGTGTGATCAATGCATATCAAGTGTTTTTTAATGGTCACATAACAGCGCATTGCTAATGTGACGTCATTTCGATTTCCGTTTCCGGCAATACGCCCACTAGACAGAACTCTCAAAAACATACTCATCGAACGTTTACCCTTCGAAAGCCATTTAGTAACTACATCAGTCTTATCGAACTTAGTGCAGTTTCGTACGTGGTACATGATTTTGGCTAAATGACCTCTATCTCGTTCGGGTAGTTCAGTGATTCACGACAAACTGCATGCATGAATTGGTGACTTGTTCACG
Organism: Porites lobata; assembly: GCA_942486035.1. NCBI lineage: Eukaryota > Metazoa > Cnidaria > Anthozoa > Scleractinia > Poritidae > Porites > Porites lobata. The sequence continues at coordinate 2,353,173 of CALNXK010000067.1, forward strand.
CAATATTGATTAATATCGGCACGCGGTACGATGTAAACAATAACTATAAATTATCCGTGGTATTAAAGAAAATCAGTGCCTTGGTATAAATTACGCTCTATAAGAACTATGTAGACTCGCGTTTACTTCGATTCAAGAGGTTTGAAGATTCACTGAAGATTTCCCGACGGGATGCGCATCTCACTTTTGGATTCGCGCGGGTGACGTTGTGATATGCAAATTAGCTGAGAAATGGTATCCAATGCACATGCGCACCAGCTGACTGTGTCCCTTTAAATAAAACATCATTACATTAAAAAAGCTGTGCTATATTTATGTGTATATATTAAGAAATAACTGATGCACAACTGAGAATCAGTGCTGTGTTAATTCGACGTCATGGCACGGCCAACTTGAATGAGAGGCCAGTATCAAGTAAAGCGAGTGGTCCATTTTGCAAAGTGAGTAATTATAAGTATCTGAAGTATTTCAGTGTTGATTAAAAAATTTCCGTCAGTTTCTCCTTCTCGCTTGCATCATATATACGCCGCTTGCAGCTCGGTTTTGCCTTTTACATGTTGATTTGAAGAGACTGATATGATATTTGTAAAGGATGCCACAGGGATCCCTGTATTAAGTCAAACTATAAAATAGCTAAAAATAACAAGAAAGTACAATGTAGCCTGAGTATAAGTCCTTCCTTCCCTGTTCACTTCTCTCTTCTCTTTCTCCCGCAGAAACAATACTCAATAAAAATAAAAGACAAACTGCGGTAACAAACGTGATGAAACAACGCACGTTGAAAAAAAAAAAACTAATGCAATCAACAATACAATACAGTACTTTATTCAAGAGATAAAAACTGAAGTTACGGTTACAAAATGTCTAGAGGTTAACCCCATATAAAAGATTCCCCAAAATAAGAGATGAACAGCTAAATTCTAGAATCTAAAACATTAAATACAGAGAGAAAAATCTAAAACCTAAAAAGCTAGAATAAAAAACATCATTTGCATATCATAATAAAAACTATTTACAATCGTATCAATATTGGTATAAATCCTTAATCTGTTACGAAATAAAGTCAGCGATCCTAAGTTTTTAAAGAGTCGACGTTTCGTATGTAACAACAAACATCTTCAGAAGTGACGGTTATTAAAACAGATTACACAGTAAAATTTAAACATCGAGAAAAAAAAACTGGAAGCTAATAAACAGGTAAAAACAATAACTAATAACAACAAATGATGATGACAGACTCAATTTAAAGTCTGCATGGAATTATAATATGTGATGCTTTTTCTCTACTAGCGTCATATATAGAGGATATTACATGGCCGCGTGGAGATACGAAATTTCTCTTCGAGTGTTGAAAAATTTTTCAACACGAGAAGAGAACTTTCGTATCTCCAAGCGGCCATGTAATGTTCTATTTATTATATAAATACCAATGAACTACCAAACCATTTCACTTTAATAGTTTTTTGGTGTGAAAGGGCGCGATTTATTATGAAGCCATGACAACATATTTTCACACGTGAAGATATCAAGTTTTCGCCCGAAGGTATTTCATTGGTGTTTATATAATAAATTGTAATTTCCTGCAGATTCAAATTGAGTCTTTAAAATCTTAGTTTTTTGCAACATGCGTTGTTTCATTACGTTTGTGACCGCGGTTTGTGTTTAATTTTTACTGAAGTTGAAATGCTCGAAGAATAACATGTATAAAGTGCAATGAAACCCTGTAAACACGAAAACTTTAGGGCAGTGCCAAATCCCAAGGGCGGGAGGGGAGGGGGGAGGGTGTCGGAGGGTGGCTATTATTTTAAAAGAACGGAGATGCTCGTCGTAGAATAAGAATTAAAGGAGACCGTTGTCTAAGCCACTTGAGGAGTGGATCATACACCAACATAGTATTTAATGACGTTTGTTTCACTTTTTTAAAATAGAAATTTTCTTACGGACAAGCCGAAGAGATATCTTTTAAGAGTTAAAATATTGGCTTTGGGGCTATTTGCATCAAATCTGACGTCACTGAGAAGTAACGGCTGACGTAATGTTATTCAAAAGTGCTTTATTCGTATTTTGCCGTTTTCCCACCTTATTTAGTATTTCATAGGCCGGAGTTTGGTTGTTTTATGCTAAGGAAGATTTTTTCCAGAAAACTGGTTGATAGAGAGTTTGACTAGCTGGACTGAACTTTAAAAGTTAGTTGTACGGTCCGACGCAAGATAACTGGGGGCGAAACGTCGTAGCCTATCCATTAGACATTGTCGTTGTCGTTGTTGTTGTTTCTTTTTTCATTTACTCACCTCCGACACCTTAATTACGCTAACGATCACATATTAGTATAGGTAATAGCATGATTTGTAGTGATATTTGGCATAAATACCACGAGTGATATTTCAAAATTGTTACGCCAAATTTCACAAGCCGTCGGGCGAGTGAAATTTGAGACAATTTTGAAATATCACGAGTGGTATTTATGCCAAATATCATGTACAAATCATGCCATTATTTGTTTATACTTCTTCCCGCAAAAGGTTTGTAATTTTCATATGTAGGTATTTCAAATTAAGCTGAAATACCACTGCTCTAAGCCAATGAGATTGCAGAAATTTCTCATGTAGTAGTATAATAGGTAAAAGAGGCGAGGGAAATTATTAGAATTTGGACAAAACATGAGTGAAATTATTCCCTTAATTTTCAATCTCACCATTTTATTTCACACCACTCTCTTATCAGCGTCCTCGTCGTGGTAGTGTACGCTTTACATTTGTAGTTTCTTGATACACATTCAGTGAAAACATCATTGTTAGCTTGAATATAAGCCTATTCAGTGATCTTATTAGAATAAGTTGGAATTCAAAAATCTAAATGAATTCATGCTCTAATTGTATTACTTTTTTCCAAATATATGTATAAACTTGTTGTGGTTCAATTTTATCCTTGGTTTAAATGTTATTTCCCTTTGTTTTAAACTAATTAGCATACATTACCAGCCCCTAAAACTAAGGGAAATAAGATTTATATAATCTAATTAAGGATAAAATTGAACCCCAACAAAAACAATAAATTAGTTTATTATTAAAAAGTGGTTGGACGGTTAAGACCGACGGCAAGCCCAACTATAGTTACGTGGCGTGTTGACAAAATCGGCTCCTCACAAACTCTAAGGCCTTTCCCTTAAAGCAATTATCGTTAAAATGCACAACCATGCAAAAAGCCTCTTTTGAGGGTCTACAACAGGGTTGCCGTCATCCCGACCCAAATTTTCGCCCATTCTCGAAATCCCCATGGCTATTTTTGACATCCCACCTAGCGTGTATACGTTTTAATTGCCCTATGATGCAATTTTGATTCTTCTTCTTAAAATGGCTTTGCCGTGATTCTGTATGTACTTGTACGGTCATACAAATAAAGCTCGTTGTTGTTGTATCCCGATCTCGCCTCAATTTACTTCAAAATCCCGAATCCTGAGATTCAAATGAGGGAAATCCCGGATCCCGAGATTCAAATGAAGGAAATCCAAGATCCCGAGAAGGGAAATCGCGAATCCCGAAATTCAAATGGGGGAAATCACGAGTCCCGATATTCAAGTGAGGGAAATTCCGGATCCCGAAAAACCTACTGGGGACCCTCCTCTATGTGTTAGGTGCTTAACGTCGGAACCGCTGGCGGACCACCTCTTCTGTTGGCATGGCGACACTCAGCACGTCGGCGAAAATCAGTAGCTTGGGTGAGATAGGTAACTGCTGGCATTCTAGTTTAACGAAGCCGAAATATTCACTTTTTTTGCTTTTTCCCGGCTTTGGTATCCTGTAGTACTATCTTAACGAGGCTACGAATATTGTTTTGCCAGTTTCTTCCAAAACGTGTCAAGGGATTTCATCAAAGTAGAAAATGTAGTCCGTGTGGCTTTTGATTCCCAAGGTGCTTCGCGACATGAACAGTGTGTCTTGGAGCACGTGGGGTCGCAGACAGTTCCCTTGGGGCAACAGTGCCAGCTGTCCCCACAATCCATTGCGTCCTCTAACATACAACAGCCAATAAAGGAATTGGAATACTCGTTAATACAACAGGTCGTGTTCGCAGGGCAGCCGGTCAACTGTCGTATGTCTTGCATCGATTCTTCTGTATGCTGTACGCAATACTTTCTTGAGTCCATATTATCATTCCTTTCCTTAGAGGCTGCTTAGACAAGAGTTCAAAAAATTAATACACAAATAAATTTAATTGATAAATATAAATTAGTAAAAAAAATAATTGTAAATGAACGAAAATTTGCTAGCCTGCGAACAAGCTCTTTCTCGCGAGGCTCGGTTCGCTTGCCCAAATAGGAGAGCTTGCTCGCAGGCTAAAAATTTGCTCGTGAAATAACCGCTAAACAAGTTGTACCTAAAAGTGAAGTCTAAAATATCATAACCACATTTAATTTAAATGAATTGGAAACGACGCGCGTTGAGTAAATTTTCCCAAATATACAAATGATTAATCTATAAAATTTTGGTACTGCCACGTAAGCTTTTAATTTTTATAACAACTTTCTGAATCATTTGTATTTCTTTTTCTTTATTACCTTTCAATCTCCTTTTTCTTTCATCAGTATCTTTTTTCAATAAACTTTTAAATCCTTTAGAGACTTCCTTAGCCAAACTCATATAGCCATCTCCGTTTAGATGCTGTGGACGTAAAGAGAGAATTAATCAGGTCATGACCACAAACCAAGTTTTAAGACCTTTTAAAAATTACCGAACCGTTTAGCGTCCGATCGTGAAGAAACAAAAGCCTTGTAAGTTTATTAATTATTCATTAAAATGATGATGGATTAAGAATATAATAGGGAGAAACAAATGCACTCCTGTAAAAAGCGGATTTTTTTTAAATACAGTTCCTACTGATTGTTTCGTTTCACAGGAACATTAAAATATTTGCTTTAGGGGCGTAACTTACTTGTGAGGGCAGGTTTTGGGGCGACAGCACGAAATGCGAGGTGCTAGACAGGCGAGAGGGGTCTTTTTGAAGAGAAAAACAAAAACGTCTTTGGACAGGCTTCTATTAGGCTGTGTCTCTCCGTTCTTGATTGCCAAAACCCACCAGAGCGTCCCAAATAACGCCTGTTGTGCAGGCTATATTCGCTTGCAAATCCTCTCGCTCATTCTTATATATTTAGAGGATAGATCATGGAAGTAATAACAAAAGACGCGTTATGAAATCATGAGCCAAGGGTGGTTTCGCATCAATTATGGGTTCTTGAAGGATTGATGACGCATCTTTTGATGAAAAAAAGTAGTCACAGTCCCCAAAACGTGGGTGCGCCATATTGACAATACCACAACAACAATGACAACTACAACTTAAAATTATTGAGTCATACAAACATTTGTGTGGTGAGGGAGACAATCGCAAAGTGTTATCTCCCCGGCCTTAGCCTCGACCTCGATTATTCCAGATATCACAAAAACCTCATCCGATATTTTACTTAACAATTATTCCGCGAGCCCGAATGGGCTATTGACTCAGAGGCCATGAGGGCGAGAGGAATGACTGTTTTAGTAAAATCCAACTAGTTGGTCAAAAATATCGAAACAGAACAACATTAGCTAGCAAAATACGATTCAGTCACCAATCTTTTTGTTTTCAAAGCCGGCGCTTTTCGCTACTAGCGGGCTATAACATATAGCCGTAGTAGTAGCTAAACCAATCAGTACCCAGCATTGAAAATAGACCTCTAATTGGATTTTACTAAATACTGATATAATTTTCACGCGGCTTAGGACTTACCAATTCTGGTTGCTCTAGGTACAGATCACATTTGCTCAGTGCTTCATCACTGCATTCTTCAATGACGGCTTTGTAAAGATCAACTATGTCAATTGGGTCATCTCTTTCCATTTCTCTAGATCAAATAGATCAAAAGATACAAGTTAAAAAGAAATAGAGCAGTATTTTGGTCTTAATCCCCCTTCAGCGAATACACTCGTAGGCCATTAAAAGCGATCACTCTGTTACTAACATGACTAAGGTGCTTATCAAGATTATATATCGCCTTAAGAGAATCTAAGCCAGTCTTGGATTCTGGATTCTGGATTCCAGGTAATGGAGTCCGCAATATTTGTCAGTGGAACTCCGATTCGGGATTCCAATCCTTAGTAGGATTCCGGATTCCTTGAGCTGTAGTCCGAATTCCAAAGCCCAGGATTCCTTGTTCCAAAACAAACGGAGTACACATGCATGTATTTCGGATTCAGGAATGCGGATCACAAGAACAGCAACAACAACGAACAGGGCGCAAAGACAGCAAGAAAACTTAAGCATTTGAAATTTATAACGCCATTTTTAGTCGCTCAAAAGGTGCGGAAAGCGCTTTAATTCCACTGCCAGGATAAATCCCTATCCCCCGGGGATTAGGTAAAACAATTGTTTGCCCAATCGATGGTGGTTTATCCAGTGAATATCTTTATTGGCAGAAGGGGGATCAGTTTGCTTTTTAATCCGTCCGTTATGAGCGAATCAGTTTGGAGATGTATCTACTCTGCAGTAGAGCGCGCATTGGCGTCAGAACTCAATAATTAGCTCGGGGACAGTTCAGAGTTCCGCTGCATAACATTAGCCAAGACGTTAAACAGTGTGACGGTAAGATTTTTCGCAAAAAAGAAGGAAAAAACACTTTTGTCTGTATATGTATTAAGCACGAAACTGTTAATTGGAGACACTATTCTTACGTCTCCATCTGGAGACGGGCCCGCCATTTTACGTATAATAATAATAATAATAATACTACTACTAATAATAATAATAATAATAATAATAATAGTAATAATAATAACAATAACAATAGCATTTAATTAAACAAGATAAAAATTCAGCAAAGCTGATGTAGTCGTATGCATAGCAATAAAAAACTTCCTAACTAATCACAATAAGGCTAATATAAGAATTCTACGTATTTACAATAACAAAAAATTCTACACAGTACATCATAATATATGTGGCTTAAAAATACACTTGAGTGACTAGTTAAAAGTCTCAATGTCATGAATTGATCTCGTCTGGTTTTCGCGAGCCTCGCGAAGGTTTAGCTTACAGTGCAAAGGAAGTACTTTCATTTCTCAGTTATTTTAAGACTGTGGGTATTGGTCCGGTTCCGGAAATCGAACCCAAGACCTCCCGTTCTACAGCCAAGCGCTCTACTTACTGAGTTATTCCTATTGCGTCAACTTAGGTCCCTGATGCCAGATTTAGGCCAGGCCATCTAACCACGCAACTAGACAACTATAAGATGAAAATTCTACCTTTAAGTCTTACTTAGTGGCGGCCTTGTTGTATTCCTGAAGTATTTCGTTTGCTGTTTCGTTGTAAGGAACTGGCGTGGAAGTTGCGAAAGCAATCATAGCTCCCGTTTTTAGCAACTTTTCCTTTATTTTCCTCAGATTTTTTGCGTATTTCTTCAAGGGAACGTACTGTCAAAGAAAACAAAAACATATGGTACAAGATTACTTTATAGAACATCATGCAGTTTATGAACTTCATATGTTAATAACTCTAACAAGTATTTGATTGGATGGTAAAATATACGTAAGTTACTAGGAAATTCAGAATTGATTTGCGTCTACTGCTCAATGTTAGTATGTTGTTATAACAGTTGTAAAGTAAAACCATTGTTGACTAAATAATTCATGAAAGATATTGTTTGTGTTACTATAGTCACTCGAGCGCCAATCACTAGCAACTACGGTGGTACTAACAGTTCACGCTCAGTAAATCGAAACCAGCGGCTGATAGAGACCCGCGGTACGCGCTTGTCAAAACGTCGCCATGAATAATTGTTATAATTGACGTAATTGGTCAGAAAGGATTTAGAGTTTCGTTTTACCTCTCGCGGGAATCCACAGCAGTTAATATCGTGAAGTCCAGAATTGAAAATAATCGCATCGTAATTGACTGGCTCATAGACACTTGACGATAAAAACATTGGCAGGCACTTAAGGAGATAACTCGTGTCCAGGCTTCCCCCGTCACCCGACCAGGGAGCATGATGAACAGTACAATCATCTTCAAGCAAATCAGCTACATACGAAAAATATCTACAGAGAAAGAAAATATACACCTGTAGATTATAGGGGTACCAATTTCAGGCTTCAGCTATACGAAAAGGAAAGGGATTTCCCTCATTTAAGTATATGGAAGGGTAATGAAATCGTCATTTAGGTCTGTTATAACGAAATTCGTTGTATCGTGCTGCGCGTTTTGCAAACTTAGAAAGGATTTTGGGTTTGTCTGTTCCGTCAATCACTTAATTAGTGAAGGCGGGGTTAATGCAAATCGCAATGTAACGTGCTCGCCCAGCTTGGCTGAGAATGACTCTACACTGCTCACAATAGGAAAGGAAATCGCGATGGTGAGTACGGAGGAGGAGGCAGACGTTGCTTTATTCTTGCAAGTGACAAGAATGAGAAAGATCATAAAAATCTGCGAAACATTATTGCACGAAACAAGACGATCACAAAGCAACGAACCTTGAAATACGAAACAAACAAAACGGATCGAGATCACCAATCACGAATCACAAACCATGACCTTTTGAACTCGTGCAAGTAAACATGTATTTCCTAAGAGGTCCGCTAAGATGATTGACGGAACAGATATGCAAAACGCGCAGCGTGATACAACGAATTTCGCTATAAAGGGTCCCTAAAATGTGATGGAGAGAGGAATTTGAAAATGTCTCACTTTCGTAATACGTCAAATTTCATCTAAAATTTTCGGGAAAATAATACTCAAGCCCTTGTAATTTCGAAAAGACTCAAGTTCTCCTAGGATGACCGAACAGATACAAATTTTACAGCGCCGCTTAGCATGCATTTCTGTATAGCCTAAAAAGTGTTTTCAATGTATTTAGGACGAAATCGTCGTTAGGTGCCCTGTATACGCAATTGTATTTTTTTTCTCCCGCATCCCATAATAATAATAATAATAAATGATAATAATAATAATAATAAACTTTATTTATAATTTATAGCGTCTATATCATTAACTGTTCTACGCACTTTGCAAAAAATGTATTAAAACTCTAAAAAAATATAACAACTACATATACAAGTATGAAAAATAAGTAAAAATCTATTTATAAATTAAGAAAAAGCTTGGTGAAATAAATACTGTAAAATTCCAAAAATAAGCCCCTCCATGTATAACCCCCTCCAAATATAAGCCCCCCAAACTCGTAACGCAAAAAACCCTCCGTTAAATCGCCCCGCAAATATAAGCCCCCCGGGGACTTGTACGTGGAAATTCCCTCAAATACAGAGTAAAACAAAGTAAAAACAGTAAATTTCCTTCAAACTATAAGGCTAGCCCAATCAATTTTGAAACGCAAATTTCCCTCCAAAGATAAGCCCCTCCGAATGTAAGCCTCTCCAAAAATAAGCCCCTCAAAAAGGGCCTTTGAAAAATATAAGCCCCAGGGCTTATTTTCGGAATTTTACGGTATGTTAGTCATTAACTGTTTTTCGAAAGAATTCAAGGAATCGGCATTTCTTAGCTTAAAGACGCGGGTATACTGTTCCATAATTTAGGTCCTGTAATAGAAAATCATGAGACTTTAGCTTAGATCTCGGGACTTGAAGTAACTTATATTGAGCAAGAACGCAAAGAGTAGGAGCTGCTACAAAAACTGATCAAATTGGATCTCATGCCAGTCAAAGCATTAATGCAAGCAACAAGAGGTGGTAATAGGTAATACGGTCATAGAGCGAACATACCCAATGCTTATTGAGTCTCCCAAGATAAGACATTTCTTTTCTTGTTCTACGGTTGTTGACCCAGACTCGTCCTGAGTGTCGTGAAGAGGGCCAGGTCGACATATTCTTTCTGCGTCAGTCATATTAGATGGTATAAAATCCAATAGCCTGATATAAGTGGATTCAATTGTCAGTTGCTTGTTGAAGCATTTAACAAGAAAATTTAAACTTAAAACGTTGCTCGACGTTTCGATGTTTCGAACATTATTCTCAAGAGTGAGAAATGTTAAGTTTCAAATGTGTTTTAACATTACTCGTTCTTGAGAATGATGGATTCAAAAGTAATTATTGAATACAATCTTTAAAAAAACACTCTTCCCTAGCTCTCCATAGAAATTGTTTAGGTCACCCTTTGCGGTTAATAAAACCCCATCCATTGCTTTCTAGGGAAGATATTGCTCGTTTAGGGTAGTAGTGAATAGGCCTGTTTCGAATAAATTCTCACAGAATTATTCGTCTAAATCAGAAACTGAATCTGTTCTATTCCCCTCAGCCCCGGGCCCTATAAATTCTAGCCGCTCGAATCTGGCTAAGACCAATATAGCATAGTCAGTCACATGGCAATCTCTCCACTAGTGCTCCTTTTTACGGGTATTTGAAGATATTAGAGCTACATCGAAAGGAAAGAAGTCGAAAGAATGATTTGCTACACATGGGAATCGAATTCAGGACTTCCCGCACAGAAGGGGTCGCGCACTAACAACCGCGCTAATCCTTCTTCCTAAATAATAAGGAGAGATTTTACTTGCTTATGACACCAACATGGCCGCTGTTTCATTTTTTGGAGCGCCAATATGACCCCATGACGTCATGTGAAAACGCTCTACATCCTGGCCTGTCTACAGAGACAGATGGTTGGTCCGGAAGGCAAACGTAGAACATTGTAGGATAGCTCTGCGGGCAAGGTAGTAAAGGATAGAATAGGAAGAGGAGGGTGGGGGGTTGAAGTAGGAAAAGGTTAGATAAGATCAGAGAGTGAATATAGCAGATCAGTTGGGGAGGGCAAGATCAAGAATCGAACCGAGTTGTGATAACAAGATATTGTGGGACAGTCCATTTTACAGTTATAGATGGAAACGAGGCTGGAGTTGACCTTGTTTTGATAAAGCCCTTCCTGCTTTCTTTTGTAAATCACGTCGTTTTTGTGATAACTAGTATTTTTAAAGCGTTATCTCCATAAGAAATCAAAGAGGGTTTATATTAAAACAATAACTGGGAAAGGTTACTTTCATTTAACTCTAAAATGCCAATGGAATGGATCAGTGTTTTTCTGTTTTTTTTTTTTTCAGTCCTGAACCCATCAATCCAAACGTAGCTCAATATGCATGTACCTACTTTTTCATCGCCTCAAGAACAAGCCACTTTCCTAGTCTGCCTGTTGGGAAAGTTACACCGTGTAAATTAGCATTTTATGATAAAGCAGTTTCTAATGCTTTAATGTATTATTCTTCTAGCTTCTTTCCTAGGGATGGGTTGTTCGAAGCCTCTTGTTAAAATTGATGAAGCACCCATGAATGAAATGAGTTGTTATGGTAACAAAGCCTAGATTTTTGCGTAAATTAGTTTTTAATTTCTGTTGTATTAAAATTGAATCAAAGAATTCAGGAAGCCGCAACATCAATGTTGACATTTAAAAAATGGAATTAATTTTAAGCCACTGATAGGCGGTCCGGCTTACCTTCGACATCGTCGTCAACGGGAATAACTTTTTGTCCTTTAAACGTGTCCACTCCTTCCTCATTGTACATTGTTTTCTCTCCTTCGATGAATTCTCTGTTGCTAGCATTTGTCTCCGTTAATGAGTGCGGTTTAAGTACATTATCCTTTCTGCTCACAAAAGTCGTTTCAAAGTTGAATAGCTGACGCTTTATATCGTGCAGCAGAGGAATGAAGTCCTTATGAGAAGGTTTGGCACCTAATCTTTGTTCGATTGAGTTAATAATAGCATAGGCTTCTGCAAAATTCCACTGCTTTCCTGAAGAGAAAAAACATAGTGATTCAACATGATTAATAGTGCATTTGACTAATTCACTTGTACGGGTGAACATTCATTTTCAACCTCGAGGTCAAGCAGCATTGCGATTGATGATATCTCAGAAGCAGGTAGGTCGGTTGATCTTGAAAGATCGCCAACCCATAGATCTGGTAACGGTATGCATTTTTCTCATTTCGAATGGTGTCTAACGTTTCTAAACTAAGCTTATAGGCTATAGAAGCTCGTATAGACCGATTAATATAGCATGATCCACACAAAAAAAAACCAATTCAGATATAACAGTAATTTTGAGGTAAGTGAAAAAATATTTATACTTCACCTGCAGATATCTGAGCAAACGAGAACAACAAACCAACAGCGAAGACTTGAAGCATCTGTAGACGAATGTTGACAGTTCCACTCGTGGGTTAGAAAACATGTAGTATTTTTCGTTCTTTGGTTCTCAGAACAAACACTGGCACCTAATGAGATTGAAAATCTTCTCTGCGTTAATTGCTGGCTAAGAGGTGTCATGTCACATTAACAGCAGGTGCCTGCAGTGCCACCAGTTACAGTATGTTTAATTTGATACCAAAATGAATCTGCTTGGAGCAACTTCAGAGTACTGTCAAATAGGAGACGGAACAATAGTCTTAACCAAATTCCGCTGTGAAAATTATTACAGTCTGTTCATCGAGAAACTTGTTTCAGAACCCTCCGCAGTAAGGGCTTGGAAAAAACGCTTTTCAGAACTTTCCGATTGGGGTGATTGTTTTGTGAATATATACTCTGAGTCCTCCCCAAAAAATAAGCTTAGACAATTCACTTTTAAGGTTGTGCACAGAATAATCACGACAAAGAAAGAACTACTGAAATATAAATTAGCCTCGGATGATAAATGTCCATTCTGCCTTAATCCAGATTGAATTGAACACACCTTCTTGTATTGTCAAGAGTCAAAGGAATTCTTTTCCAAAACTTTAAGGTGGTTTAACGAATATCGTAAAGAGAACGTACAACTTTCATACAAGCAAATTGTGTTAAACTCAACGCAAACTTCGTCTGTTTGTTTTACTACAAAAGAAATACTTGAATGTGTACTTGTAATTCTGCGAAATGAAAAAAACGAACAAACAAACAAAAAAACAATCAAACAACACAAAAATGACAATTGCCCCAGTCAAATAAGAAGTCCTTAAATCATTCTTGCCTGCACTCCCGAACGTAAGTACACGGACAATAATTTCGAATTAAACGGGTCGGTTTCTTAACATTAATTGTTCCTCTCTCGTGAAAGGCAGTTTATGAAAATGTGGAACTAAACACATACAGCAAACAACGTATACGTTATGGTATTCTTGGGCAACTAATGCTCTCCCGCCATCTTGGACGTTGAAACTGTCAGAGAGTTGGGACGAGTCAAAAATGCCATTCGTATTCTAAAGTGCCGGGAAGTTGACGTAATGAGCTGTTGTTAAAAAACAAAAAAACAACAACAACAAAAAAAAACAACAACAACAACAACAAAAACCAAAACGACCGCTCCGCAGGCTAGGCCTCGCTAAAATATTGAGCTGACTGCGAAAATGTAATATACAGTGTACAATGTTTGATCTGATTCTACAGTCATTGCTTTAGTTCTACATACATATACTGATACAGCGCTAGCGTTAATATTATCAGATGATAGTTCACGGAATTTTCTGTCTAAATACTTGCAGAAAACGAGTTATTTGCCATCTATCGATCATTAATACAGTCTCAGGAGGGAGTACATTCACCATTTTGCCTTCTTGTGCAAATAAGAACTTTTGTTATTTTAAACCTCGCTGAAATTACTGAATTTAAATATGAACGGTAAAATTACAGTTTTAAGTTGATTGCTTAAGTAGTCGTAAATTACGCTACTGTGTAAATGCCGCAATTGGTTGCTGGGAATGAGTGGATGCGCTCAAAATACCTGTATGGCATGTATCTTACGACGACAATACGGAAAGGTGATCTTGGGACTCCATAAAGGGAAACGTATCGAGGAATGAGGCAGAAACTTGTTCTAAAACTGAGAGTAAATAGTTTGAGAATTGGCAGACGGGCGGGTGTACCTGCCAGGACCTTGCCAAACGAAAACCCCTCGCAAGTTTACAGGCAATCAAGGGACCAATCAAAATTTCCCACTCACCGCCATAATCTTTGAAATAGTTAATGTTCAAACAACCAAGGTGTACTCTTACTTTGCAGCCAGGTTCAAGACTGCTGTGTTTATTCACTTCACATTGTCCCTCTGAATAAGACAGTAACATTATCTTTATTTTACATGCCATTTATAACTTGCCAATAAAAAATATTAACTGATTATTTTTTTTTTTAGTTTACATTGTTACAATTTCTTGTTTACTTCCACAATTTTCATAGCTCGCTCAGCCTTGTCAGCGGCTTCCTTGGCTTTTGCCATGAGTTCTTGAGCTGCGGCTGCAGCTCGTTTGGCTTCCTGTGCAGCGGATATCGCTGCCTCTTCTGCAGCACGGGCCATGGATTTAGCTGTAAGATATCAAATGCAGAGGGCTGAATAGACAAACGAAACGCTGAAATCTCAAGCCAGCCAGCCGATACTGAAGACTTACACTTTTATTTTACAGGCGACCAGAGGAGCTCGCAATCCTATTCTCCAGGTTGCTATAACGCATGCGCGACACGTATTTAGCTATTATTCGTTTGGGCTCCCGCGCACTAAGAACGAAAGAAATGGACAAAACGGAATCTGATCACACGCGTTTGGACCTTCTTTCTCTCGTAACCTGATCACGCCTTCTATCAATTGAAACGCAAAGCAGCAGAGTCGGACCAAGAGCGTTTTGACCAGCGATTTCCGTTGTTCATGTTAAGGTGTTTGGGACTGATCACCTAGTGCCCCTTTGCATTAAGAATCTAAACGAAGCTAAACGATGACTTTCATCAAATTAATAACTCAAGTGTCAACTCCCAGTCAACTTAACTTCTCCTTACCAGTCCTCCGCTGTGGACAATTATGCTCATCCTTGTTGTCGTTGCAGTCATTGATGCTGTCGCACACCCAGGTCAGCGGTAAACATTTGTCTCCTTCGTCACATGTAAATTTATTGCTCTGGCAAACTATAGAAAGAAATAGGAAAAAGAGGTTAACTCAACCGAATTTTTCTTTTTCTATGTACCACGTTTTATCTCTTGCCATACAAATCAAATTGCTCAAGACTGATTAACAGTAACCTAATATCAAGACGAAACATATATACCATTTTGTAATTCACTCCCTGTTCTGAACACTGAGGCAGAAACTTTGACACTATATCGAAATGATCAAATATTGCACGATTTCTATAAGGCTGAGCGTTTCGAGGGGGTGTAAGAGGTTTGCGTTATTAAACGCAGGGCAGATCTTTTAATATAAAGTTGTAAAAATCAGTCTGGCATTCTATGGCTAGTAAACGGAAGTGAAGGCACTTTAATACGCTCCGGCAGAACATCTAACTGCTTTAATGCCTTCACTACAACCAAAGTTCACCCTTAACACTATTTCAACAGTTACATACAGCAATTAAAAAAACAACGACTTGACATTGATGGCGAGGCATGACATGAGCTTACCTGGATTTAAGGGACAATTTTTCTCGTCCGCACCATCTTGGCAGTCGTTGATACTGTCGCACAAGGAACTCATAAGAAGACACTTGTCCCCTTTGTCACAAGAATAAGTACTTCTGGGACATTCTGAAATAGTCGTCAAATTGTTGAAAAGGTATTATCAGATCAGGCGCAGATCCACACCGGTTTCCCCCTTTTTACGGAAATTGATGGTTAAAACACTTTCCAAGTTGACATCTGGCCAATATCCTGTCTGAATAACTCGGAAACCCAGGAAAGGGGACTTAAGGAGTAAACATCCAAAAAATTTCCTATGGGAGCCCACCCCAAACCCCGGACCTCACTAGAAGCATGCGCCTTCGGCACTCGTTTACGAAATCGGTCAGTATTGGTTGTAAGTTGACAGCGTCTCTACTTATATAAAACCCCGCACTTTCAAAACGAGGCCAAATGCAAAACCTTTCTCACTAAAAATGAGTTTCATATGTATTAGGATAAAAATTGATTTTTTTTTTGACGGAATTTACCTTTTATTGACAAATGGTCCCCCTTCCAAATACCTATTTTAGAACAGTGTATTCCTTTTAAGCGCTGTAAACCACACCTACTTATTAATAAGAATACATAATTAAGCCTAACCAGGAAGTTTTTAAAATTTTGTCTCTTTGTGCCTGTTAGCTCTTTTTGTTGTTATTGGCCTCCAAGTAATCTTGAAACATACGGTTAGTATCAAAGATTGTTTTTGAGTTTTATTCGAATCAATTGGTAAGTGTCAACTTTGCTGTCCGAATTAAGGTGGATCCATAACTTTATAACCTCGGATCATTACACGTTTCTGGGAAACTGCCCACCTACCCCTCCCCTAAGCCAAAATTAACACTTACTTCTCTCTTAGGGCAAAATGTTGGCTTAGGGAAGGGGTAGGTGGGCAGTTTCCCTAACCTCTTACCGCTCAGTGATGATCGGCTGGTGTCCTCCGAACCATCTAGTGAGGTTTCTGTTTTCTTTGAAGCGACTGCAACAACATTAACAAAAAAACTTCCATTAATTACCCTTTGGTACCATATTCGGCGTATAGAATTGTAAATCCGAGACTTTGCGAGACTGTGAGACTCTGGTTTCAAAACTCCGAGATCGAGACTCATCAATTCCAAAGCTAAAATGACCGAAAACGCCAATGAAAGCCCACCAATATACTGCTTCTTCTTGCTCTACTGTCTTAATCTAATAGCTCAGTTCGATAAGCTGTTTCTACGAACTCTGCAGAATTCGACTCCTGAAGACCAAAAGGAAAGAAAAAACGTCATATTCGAGACTCCACAAACCCGTGAGCGAAAAAAAAAAATCGAGACTCCGACACGCAAGAATCACCCAAAAACGAGAC
Organism: Porites lobata; assembly: GCA_942486035.1. NCBI lineage: Eukaryota > Metazoa > Cnidaria > Anthozoa > Scleractinia > Poritidae > Porites > Porites lobata. The sequence goes on from CALNXK010000067.1 coordinate 2,369,932, forward strand.
TTCGAGACCCATCAAAAACCGCGCTTCCGAGATTTCGAGATCGAGCCAAAATTTCCTGAGACCCACGTTTTTCGAGTGACCATTCTATAGCCCTTTTATTTTGCCAAAGGGAGTTTAAGATTTTACTAAGGCGACGGCAACGAGAACGTCATAGCAACAACTTTGCCGGCACTTGCAGCACAGCGTTGGTACATTTATCCAGTTCTTTGCCGACGATGTGAATTGTCTAATCTCACGTTTTAGCTTGAACGTGAACAAATGAAGACAAATTTCTCTTTCTCTCTTTGAACATGGATAAATTTCTTATGAATTTAACTCTGAAATTTAATTTCGCCTGCTTTTGGCAAAGTGAGCGAGGGAGTAGGATAGTTGCGCTGAAGTTTCAAAGAACGTGACGCCACTTTTTAGAAAGAGTGACGCCTTCGTCACAGTTATCTTCGTCGTATTTTCAACTCCCTAATAAATGAAAAAGTATAAAATAAGAGGGCAATTCATAGGGCCAATTTGGAGGGAGCTAAAGGAAACGAACAGTTAGGGTGTGTTTAACTTACTGTAAGAGGGAATAGTTGTGGTGTTACCAATGAAGCAGTTTCTCTCGTCAAGTTTATCATCGCAGTCATGAACTCCGTCGCAGATCCATTTCAGAGGGATGCACTTGTTTCCACCATCACATCTGTACCGATTATTTGCGCAGGGCTCTGGAAAAAAGCACATAGGCAAATTGTTATTTGCTGCGGTCCTAAGAATAGCAGTAAATCATGTTTTTTACACGTTTTTATTCGCCTTGAAAGTTGTCAAGAAAAAATAAAACGTGTCCACAAAAGAACGAGATTTCACCATTAGTTTTTTTGGGCTCTGAGATATTTAAAAATATGATTAGCAAGTACCTTTTTCTGGATTTTCTACGTATTTTCTGTTCCTCGCGTATGATTCAGCATCTTAAATGAGTAAAAGCAAAATATTATTCAAGAATACAAAAGTTTAGTTTGAAAAGTCCTTGCGGTGAAGAGGATAGCTACAGGGCTAGTACGTCGCATGAGCTCATCAATGGTCATACGCCATTTTAGAAGGTTCTTGTATGCAATTATACAGTATGTACATGTATTGAAGCATTCAGCCAAGAAATTAAAAGGGACATTTGTTAACATTTTTAATATTGCAATTATAGCTGACTACGGCAAAAGGCCTTTCTAATCAGTGCAACAAACCTTTTTTTTACTCTCTCAGGGCCTGGTTGTTCGAAGGCCGATTAGCGCCTAACCCGGGGTTAAATTTAACAGGGTCCCAAAGGGGGGTCCCTGGAGCCCTGGAGCCCTGAAATTTGTGCTGTGGAGCCCGGAGCCCTATCATTTTACTGACTGGAGCCCTGATCCTTTTTTGGCTGTGGAGCCCGGAGCCCAAAGACATTTTGCGCGGAGCCCGGAGCCCAGCATTTTCAAGTTTGATCATTCGAGTTCCCAGATTGCATTGATTTTTGATTACTGCCTTTTTGTGTTTGTTTGTGCGTGTTAACGGGCATAAAAAAACAGAATCTGAAGAGAGGATAGTACATAATACAAGTATACGCGGTTATCTCAGTGTATAATGATATGCAACCATTTTCTTTAGGGATTTAATGAAAACTTTGTTATAATTGTAGTGAGCGTGATAAAAACAACTTTATAGTAACCGGACGTTCCTTTAGCTGTTTGCTCGCGGGTATCAGTTACAACAAATTAAAAAAAAAACTTGACAGATCATTTTGAAGATACAAATAATAGTTGATGACGATCGATGCCACGTGAAAGATGTCAAGGTCAGTCAGGTCAGTGCAAGGTGAGACATCAGAGATTTTGGAGTTTGTCCCATGGAGCATAGAAATCTGATCCGCTCCATGACCTTAGTGTCAACCTTGTACAATGCACTATTCAAGTTTAATATTTAATCCACTTTTAAATCATAGAAGATAATATAACCGGCTGCTTGGGTTTAAAAAATTGATCGGAATTGCTGACTCTTTTATTTGCGTACTTGATTTAGCGTTAAAAATAGAATTTTTACATATCAAGATTGTAGACCAGAGTGGAGCCCGGAGCCCTAAAGCAGATGATGTGGAGCCCTAGAGCCCTGAAATTTTCGACTTGGAGCCCTGGAGCCCTACATTTTTAAGGCCGGAGCCCTGGAGCCCTAAGCCCCTTTGGGACCCTGATTTGACCCGCGTTTCTTTTTCTTGTGTTTAAAAGCATTTTCTCGGATAATTTTCTCTGTTATTTTTAGAGCTTCCGATCATCAACTTGTGGACCATAAGAATTAAGACTAAAATGCTTTTTAACCTTTCTGAGTTCAAATCTCGCACTAACCCTGGGTTATCTTAACCCAGCTTTGAACAACTCGGCCCAGGTCCTTAAGAAAACTCCAGTGTAGTGATAGTAATTGCAAAATGATTCCAAGAGTTCCTTTTTTCGTATTGCCACCAGCCTTGCAATTAACTGATAGTTTATAGCTAGCAAACACGTTCAGAGACGTGGTTCCTGCTTTTAAAGCTATTTATGGGCATACAGTTAGAAACGATAACATGAATAATCGTGTAATAATTGTGGTATTCTCACCTGCTGTTCGGGATAGCACAGCGATAAGCAGAGCCAACGTCAATAGACAACTTTGCATCATCGACAACTTTACCTGTCTTTTAACTGAAATACGCAAGAATACAGCACTTCAGCGGAGGTCAGCGTTCAACTTGAAATACAGTTCCCCTTTTTTGTACACTTGAGCTCTCAGTCAGGTGATACCGGTCAGCGGATACCCTGTGTTGACAGTTGTCAATCGACCACTAAGAGACCGTTGTAACATGGATGTCCGGTATCAAGCTAATCACAGAGATTTTTTCACAATCAAGTTTTATTGGATCATAGATAACCAAATTTAGTTACCCGCGATGCTCCGCTGCGCGTGCTTCTTGCGCGTTTAATTCGCTAAAATCCCACCTGGCTAAAAACTGGTGGCCAAATTGTGGAAAATGGTAAAAATTAACCGGCAAGTAAACAACATAGCCAGCTAACCTAGAGTCCTGTCAACTAACTTTTGCCAAAGGCGTTCCACTTTTGGTGGACCTTGAAATAAAGGTTTTATACACACTCTACACCCCACTCCTCCAAAAAACTTGAAGATCTCATAGTCCTGTTATTAGCTATGTAAATAGTTTCAATTTGAACCATTCATTCATTGACGACTGTGTACCATCTAACGGTGGGCAAAATTTTTTAATATACAACTCCTTAACCTTCGTAAAGTGCTAATAGACTAAATCAGAACGTCTAAGATTCAATTCAACCAAGAGACTGTTATCCTCTCTTGATTCAACTCAATCGCCTATTCTTGATTAAAGTGTGGAGACAAACAACAACTATAAAGAGGGAGCGAAATAGAAACGAAATGAAGGCGATGCTGCCCTTTTATCTACACGTTACAAACGATATAAGGACCATTCCTCAGCTAAAGCAGGGAAGTAAACAGTATAAAATGATCAAAGTATCGAAATACCTACTTTGGATAGTCTTATTTATCAGAGGTCTGTGTCACCGCATGTTGAGGCGCGTCCCGTCGACCTAAAGCCAAGCGCGAAATAAGCTTAAGTCAGATATTTCAAAGTAATCGAAACTTGAAGAGCCCTCTACTTTCTACAAACACAAAAGACGACAAAAGTCAATGCAAAAAAAGTGTAGACTCCATACCTTAGAGGTCGAAAATTAGAAAATCTCCAAGCCGTAGTGCGTTAACGATTTAGATATATTTTTTTATCAATCTGCTATGCATACGTTATTAGCATGACTTTCTGATCTGGCTTCTGACAGATTAACAGGTGGTTTGAATTGGCAGATAAGAGACCTCTTTATCATCCAGAAAGCGGTACTTCAAGGGTCACTAGTTTGCCAATTGCTCAAGTTGTCTGAAAATCACCACGGTCTTGAGGTACTTGAGACGTCTTTCTTCTTTGCTAAATACATTAAACGTCACAATGTATAAATTGTTGTGTTAACATAATTAACTTTAATTGCCTTTTGTATTCGGAAGAGCTTTGAGTAACAAATTAAACAATAGAATATTCCATTTTTTTAGCCATAATGAATCCAAGAATCTCTTGGTAACTCAGTGTACATAGGTCATGGTGTCTTAATGGGAATGCTGAGTGCCACGCATGTATTCCTTCGTAGTCGGCCTAGCTGTGAAAATTTTTGCAAAATTAGTTTTTATTAAAATTCAAAAGTAAGAAAAAAAATCTTGTCTAACAGAGAATCTCTTGGTGAAGGGCAAGCCAAGGGGGGTGTATTTGAAGCTAGATACGGGCTTACCCCAGGAGAACCGATAATCAGCTGTGTTTTTTTTTGTGCTTCTTCGGACTTCTTTGCAAAAAGCGGAAACTAAAAATGTACAGCAGTTGTATCAAAACTGAAAGACGTGCGCCCATGACTTGTACTACAGTGGAAACCTCTATAGTATATAATCAAACTCTATAAAAATAATCGAAGTCCTCGGTATAACGAACGGAATTCTTCCCCCCACTAATATTAAAATCTATCCAAAGGATCTTCGCCTTTCATTATATCAAATGTTTCATCAGGAAGGAATAATGGAATAGAGACGGAATCTCAGGGCGTTGGCCGGGATATGTGAATTTCACTGAAGTTATTTTTTGACGTTGTAATTAAACGGAAGTCTTATAATTCCTGAGGAATTGCACATTTTAATCGATTGTTTAAGACGTCATTAAGTCCAGGCGCGACTGCCTCAGAGCAAGCAATGCAGAATACTGTAATGACGACTGTTGAATTCTCTCTCAAAACCACTGAATAAATTTTGCGTACCTCTCAAGAAAATTAATTTCAAGCATTAAATTGGTCTAAAAACAACTTTGGTGAGATTTACATGTCCCAAGAACCAGGGTTGACGTCTCGCTGTCCCATTCTGACTCTCTCTTGGTTTTACTGTGCGGCTGATCACAAGAAAAATCATACACACCTACTTGTCGTACTATAGGTTTACTATAGAAGACAAAAATATTTTGTCTCGTAAGCTCTGTTGATAACTTAACACTGAAGTATCTTCTTGAATGAGTCACTCCTTCGTCAGTGTGGGAGTTGAAATTTTTTATGGTGGCCAATATATCACTAAAGTCGCCTTTGGCGGGTTTTCACTGGCCAGGCCGCCGACGCAGCAACAGCTTACCTCCTAACTATAAACTATACTTAACTACCAGTTCTTAGAGAGTGACCGACATACATTGTATGTGAAACCTGAGGTTTCACATTAATCAAAAAAATCAACTGTCATGAAAGCTAACTAAAAAGTGTTTAAGGTATTCATTTAGTTTAATCTTATCATCGCCAAGAGATGATAAGGGTAAGTGGGTCGGAACTGACTGAATTAGAGTTTCCTCGCCATTTTATTACTAAGAATATCTAACAGGGATTATACCTCTAGTCTACTATCATTGAGTATACCCTTCACTTTCCGTTTTCCGACGCAGCAGAAAGTGTCTATGTTATTTAAACCTGCCTAGTTACATATACATTGTTTGTATGGCGTTGACCGCCACTTCCTCCGCCTTTGCTGCAACTTTGATGGTCTGTAAAGCCCACATTGCTCTCTTGACTGAAATGTCCTGGGCCTTCTGAGCTAGCCTCGAGATTTCCAGGGAAGACCGCGCGGCTTCAGCAGCAGCTACAAGTGCTGTTGTCTGGGCAGAGGTTGCCTTCAACAAAGCTATCAATTGAGTGAAGTAAAAAAATTGAACTGTTATCTTTTGTAGTGGCTGTTTAAACTCAAAGTAGGCATTAAAGACTAAAGCAATGGAGGAAGGAGGAAAGGGGAAAGAAGAAGGAGGAAGTATTGACATTTGACAAGTGCGCTTCTTTTAATTCTGTGCGAGTGGTTCCGAGTTTCAGGATTCCCAGGTGTGACCACGGATCCTCATTTCGAGATTTTTTCCTTTCCACAAAGCTTTAACTGTAAAACAGATCACTCAGACTAGGTTTTGAAAATTAAAGAGGCTCGGTTAAATCGGAAATGTTCTGATTACGTCATGATAGAAACGTGATGAATGTTTTGAAGTAATCAATAGGTTATCAGTAAAAAATCAGCAATAGGGGTTTCAAACGGGTTTTTCCCCTAATTACAAGTTCAAACTTAGAGGCTTCCGTCGGACCTTTCCGCCATCTGGTCCTGACTTCGCCCATATATCCTTCTACGTTTTGTTCAAATACAAGACAAAGGCCATTTTGAGTAGATTTCCATTATACTGTGGAGCATCCAAACCGTAATTATATATAGTTACTAGGAGACATAACAGTGCTTCTGCTATCTTCCAGTTCGGAGAGAAGGTCGCTATGTCTTGATGTACACCCGAGCCTCTTTAAGGCCCAACTGTTGGTACCTTAATTATTTCACTGAATTACAAAGGCACAAAGTAGATGAAGGTCTTTTATCCTGTCGCACTCACCTTCTCGTGTCAGTTTGATAGTTTTTGGGGACAGCAATTTCAGTTTTTTGTGGCTTATATGATTCTTTTTTCCTTGTCCATAGAATTCCTCATATGTGGGGTCTAAACAAACGAAACAAAGTTAGAAAAGAAAATAATCCTGGAAGCCAGAATTAACGCTGCTTGTCTTTATAGTGAGCCCTTAGTACGTGACAGTGCTAAGATGATTCGTCATTTTGTGTACGTTTTTATCTTCCTACAACAACAAAAACAACAACAACAACTACTACTACTACTACTACTACTACTACTACTACTACTACTACTACTACTACTACTACTACTACTACTACTACTACTACTACTACTACTACTACTACTACTACTACTACTACTACTACTACTACTACTACTACTACTACTACTACTACTACTACTACTACTACTACTACTACTACTACTACTACTACTACTACTACTACTACTAATAATGATATCTTCTCGGGAACTGAGGAAGATAAGTACGCTGTGCACGTCTCAATTGCTTTCACAAACCTTCGATAAGTACAAAAATAACCTCACCTCTTATGGCGTTGATTTTTTCATATTCTTGACCGGGAGGAGGATGGAAGAATGGAGACACAATCGGTTTACTGTCTGAGGTTTTGCAAAAAAAAAAAGGGAAAAGTTATAATTCATTTTTTTACTTTCCTTGAAACACTGCGCATGCATTACAGGAATTAGACCTAAGTTCATGTATTAGGATAGGAAAAATTAAAGACTTCAGGATCTCTCTTACATTTCATTTTCATCCACGTTTGTGTTGACTTCCAGATAATTCATTATTCAATTTTCTTTTGAAATCTTCCCTTAAACTCTTATTGTCAAACTTTGAGTTCTCATTTGTTGTCCCTATACGTTTCCTATAGGAGTAGTGATGAGAATAATTTGCTTAAAAATCAAGAAAATTCATTTTGTGTGATCTACTAACTATCGCCACTTTAGAAACTAGAACGACTTTCGCAGACTTTTAGGACTGATAGGGAAAGGGAAAACAAATTGGCAAATAGCTGACCAGCGTGTCCTCAATAACGATCCCAGAAGTCTTTGCGAAAACTAACTCGTCCCAGTTTCCTTCAAGTTGTCCACAATTCTCGCGACCACTTTCTTCTTAGAAAATGATCTCCCTAAAGGGCTTTAAAAGGGTTAGGAAGACTTGCCTGCAGTTTGTTCAATGGCCAACAAAAGAACAACAGCAGGCAGAAGGATTACCACACTGATCATCGCCACTTGCATTCTTGCGAATGATATGAAACTAGATCAAACAGAAGGAGAGAAAAGAAGAGAAAAAAGACTATAAAATTCCAACAATGTAGGTTGTCATTTAAATACGCGTGTGCAGCCGTTTAAAAAAAAATATTGGAAGAAAAAGTGGACACAACTTGAGCAATTCGCCCTCTCAATGCAGGGAGTTAGCTCATTATGGAGTCTGCTTACAATAGGCTTCACTATGCTGATATTGTACGCACATATATTTAAATTCATGAAATAAACTCAATGTAATACTACCCCTATTCAGCAGCTAGCAACACATTCGTTCCCAGTCCTTCCGCATTTTGTTATGTATAAAGCAGCACGTAATAAATTTGCGATAGAACATAAAGTTGAAGTTGATTAGCTTTTGGAATTTAGACAGAATAATCTTTGTTTTTATGACATGGAATTTGGATTAGGTTAAAGCAAAGAAAACCATTCATTTAAAATGAAACCTGACAGATACATAAGTTTTATTTGCAAAAGTTAAAATGCCGTTAGTTAAGTTCATTCTTACTTTTCTAGTAGATAACTGGTTAATTGAAATAAAGAACAAGGGGGCTGTTTAGAACCGTCTGGAATTTCATTTTCCCAAGATAGGTTGTCTTGTTTTTAAGCAACCTGGGGAAAAGACAAGTTCCTTAGACGCCAGCGGCTTAATATTAAACGAATAGCGTATTAGAGAGATATTTAATTTAATTTCTTTCAGAAATATTGTTTTCAAGTGACAATAGAATAAAAGAACTTACCCTAAATCATTTTCCCATAATCCATTGGAATGATTTGATCACAATTTCTCAACGTATGGAAAGCGATGGAAGAGCAACCTCCATGTAATGAATGAAGTGTTGAGACCTGCGTCTTTCAAGTTGCAAATCAATGGAGTTACTCGTTGTTGACATTCTCGGCGACTGGTGACAAAACTGAGAATAACGACAAGTAAAGGTACTCAGTTCCCGAGCAATAACAAAGTGCATCGCCTTCTAACATACCATTTCAATGTGCGCGGGAGAAATTGACACTTTGTCAAGCTTATGTAAAAGTCAGTTCCTACTTGTATTACCTTTGAGAATTGCAGTATGAATGTAGGCTATTTGGGAAAAATTGTTTAACGGTTGTATGTTCAATGTGGTACCCGCACAAATTATAGGGTAATGTTTATTTAAATATGCTTTAAACATCTATCACTACTTTGTCTTTCATACTGGTTAGTTTGCTCAGTATATACACTTGATATACCACGAAACATTTTAGAATTAAATAATTCTGTTTTTAGTAAGTGATTAAATAGAATCATTCACCATTCTTTTTAGTGAATAAGGTAAATTTAATAGTTTTTTTTTCATATCGGAAATTACATGCATATAAAGAAAAAAAAAAAACCTAATTTGAAGTAAGAGAGTCGAGAGACCGGGCTGCTTGGATGCAATTCTCTTAACTGTCCCATAGTGCTTCTTGTCTCCGCCCTCGGCGTCGAACGTCTACGGCGACAGGTTTTTGGAAAATCTTTAATTTTGCAGCACTTAAAATTAAAAGAGATGACCAAATGTTTCGGGACTTCTCTTTTTTCATCAGTGGACTGGGATAATCAGATCACCATGCAAGTTAAATCGAGTCGAGACAGAAAAAACATATTGAGGCGAGATTACCCTAACCCAAGCGTGGTTTGGTATGCTGCTACTTATGATTGTGTACAGTCATTATGAGTCATCACCATGGTAACTTGGTGTAGGCCTGAAAATCGCGATCAAATGTTTTAGCTGTCAAATGTTTAAGGCCTTAAAAACACGGTGTTGAGTAAAGTACAATCTTTTCTTTAAGCTAGTTTGTATAAAGGGTCTCGGACTGTCGACATTGTCTTTATTACTAATAAAGAAATCATCTTTATCACTTGGCACTTCATTCAAGTTGGAGGTGTTTCAACTGGTTTTTTCTCTATGCTTTAGAAACCTGTTTAGTTGAGCTGTCCCCCAAATTTTTATTTGTTCGAATGTCTTAGAGGAACTTTGGTCATCTCAAAAGTTTTAGGTGACTTTTTCGTCTCTTCTGAGAGAAACTGTTAGCTACCCTAATGAGTCCGTTCAAAAGTTCCAGGATATGGAGTAGCCGTACTTTTTGATTGAAGATTCTAGGGGACATTTTGTCTTTATACCGGAATTTTCAGAAGACTTTTTTAAACCGGCAATAATCGAAATATAACGCGTATAACTGCATGCTTCTAACGTAAACTCGGCCTCTAAAAGGTTACAAAAGATCGGCCAGCTTATCGGCTCTTAACTTTCAGTTTAAAGTTACGCTTCTCGGTCGGTGCATAATTTTTTACAACGTTAATGACTTATACATTTTTCGTTTATTTCTTAATATGACCACACCAAACAGATTTAAATGGCTCAAAATGCTGAACCAGAGACTTCAAGACTAATGTTTCGTCCTGTTTTCCGGCATTAAATGATTTTTCTTTTAACCTAATGTCTGCTTTTTAATTGTAAGAGCTACGTTAAGCAAATTGAAGTTTGTCAACAAAAAGGCTTTGCGATCAGTTTTAGTTTCATCGCAAGTTCGCAACTTCTTATTATAGTAACCTCACCTAAGACACACAAAACAGTGTCACCAAAATAGTTTCTTGTAGATGACCTTTTTCTCGCCCCTCCGCGAAGAGAAGATTGGATTTTTCTGTGAGTCGTCAAAGGGGGGTGTTGACTGTCTGGGCGTACACTGCAGTGTCGCTTCAAATACGGCCTAATTTCATTTTTAGTACATTCAAGAAAGCTTGCGTGCCCTCCGTTTTAAGTAATTTAAAGTTAATGTTCAAGTAATTAACCTTTCCTTGCACAAACTTAATATTTACTGCATGAAACTCTATTTCTTTCTTGTACCATCAGTTCAGTCTAAAAGCCGTTCTTGTACCATGCATCTGTTCAGCAGTCCAGTCTAGAGACGTAATGAAACGTGCGGGTTCGAGGAGAAAGCAAAGATTCACTTGCAATACATGATACGGCTGGAAAAGCGTTATTGCAACAAATTATTAAAATTTGCTCGGGAAAAATTCCATTTAATTTATCTTTTAAAAGTTTGAACTAAGGCTCTTAAGTTTAGCGGAGCCGTGTGATATTAATGTACCTGCACATACGAGTTGTTTAAAGAGACTGCCGACTCATTGTTTTGCGGCGGAGATCATTTACTGCAAATTAGCTTCGAATAAGCTCATGTTTTCGGTGTTTATGGGTTAAATTAGCACACCTGCCTGTACTCAACAATATTATTCCGAATCTTATATAATGGCTGAAAATATCAAGTGCAATTTTTACATGTCGCGTTGTTAAAAGTATGGTTAAGTGTTACGCGTAACTTGACGCCGACGTTTATGGATATGAATTTGTATCGACATTATAGATTTTTTACTTTAATTATTATTCAAGGGCAAAATGTTTCCTAAAGGTGGTAGAAAGCCTGAGGAGACGACATCATGTCCAAGGGTATTATTTTCCGTTCACGTAATAATAGTTGCCCTTTTGTTTCTTACTTTCAAAAAGGTCTTTTTCGCTGACATTTGTGCTTTCTCAGTTTGATGTCACACTGAGTCGTACACTTTATTCTCTCAAATGTATTAGTTTGCCCTTACCTACATGTAATATATGTTTTTCTAGCGTTTTTCTCCGTGAATGTAGCTTTCAACACTTGTTAAATTATTCAAATTACTTGTGAAAATTGGCGAATTCTGGAAAAAGCCAAAGAAGAAGAAGGTGACGATGATGATGGTGAAAAAACAAACTACAACAACAGTTTAGCCATTACACGGCGGACATCACCTTCAGCCAGTTGAATTATTAATGACCGAATCATCCGAATGTAAATAATCAATAAAAGTCGACTTTTAAATTTTTATTCTTTTTCAATATTTTTCTAAATTGAGTGGGCGAAAAAGACGCCTCAACCGGGTATTAGTCAGCCGTGTTATAGTCGTACTTTTATGTAGATTTATGTCAGTGAACTAGAGATGCTGCTTTAGTTGATTAAAGGTGGTCAAAGGAGCAGGTGACCATGCAGCATCACCTTGTTGCGTGATCTTTAATTAAATTGGCGGTCTCTTTTCAGGAATTAAAGGAAAATTTTGCAACACTGGCTACTTACAAGATTGGGTTCACTTTAAAAACGTGGATTGATTAAGGTTTTTATATATTTAATTAGGTTAAACATTTATTACAAGTTAGTCTCAAATGTAAGGCAAAATTTCAAAACGCTAGACATCCTTGTTATGTCCGTCTTTTAGGTTAGTTCTTTTTTCAAGTCTTTTTCCTTCTTAAATTCCGGTTAATTAGGAAAAGCGCCTTAGGAACCAGTCTGGTCCTTAGGCCGCTCACATACGCTCATCTGCGAATATTACTAAAACGGGCCGGGAACGAAAAAAATGGAAAATGGGAACAAAACAAAGAATTAGAAATCAGCTTACTGATAGGGTTAGGGTTCAAGTTCGGTTTTTTTTCCCATTTTTCATTTTCCCGTTTTTCTTCCTCGTTACCCATTTCTAATTTTTTGTTATTACCGTCCCTCATCTGCTGGCAGCAGTAAACTTGGCTAACAGGTCAACGCCAAAGAGGAGAACAACAATTAATAAATTCTAAAAATGATAATAAAAAAATTATAACCAAAACATCGATCAGTCATAGTTTTTATTCCTCATAAAATGTGGCTAACCTTTATTATCTAGTTATGGTTTTCTATTTTTTGTGTCACAGAAAAAATTCCAAGCAAGGTTAATGAATGTGATCTCAGAGGGAGTTTGACTTCACTCACTCCTCTGGCTAATTAGAGCTTGTGTCAATAATAAATGAACCATTTCTCGTGCTTTAATGAGTTTATCAGGTAAAATACACCCAAGCCCTGTTTGTATATTGCAAACAGTGAAGAGATCTGGAAACCATTGGGTTTCTTATATAACAAATGAAAAATGACTGAAGCCATTTTGAAAGCACTTCGATGAAAAGAACAGCTTGTGACGCTCTAACATTTTCGTGACTGGCTTGAGATCTTCTTCACGCAACATTAATCTTTTATGGATCGCATGCGGGGCACGTGGGTAGAAAGGTGTTTCATCGGTTTTTAAAATGCTTTTTAGTAAATCTATTTCAACCCCCGCCCCCTGGAGATAAATGCGACACACCCTAACTTAACCAATCAGAAAGCAACTTAAAACAGGCTGTTGCAAAGAGCAGCAAGTATAAATACGAAGTTTCAGACTCGATAATTAAGTTTATTAGTACTACCGAGTAAATAGTTTGTTCACTCAGCGCTCACAATCCTCTGATTAGTTCCCAAACATGCCTTTCTCAAAAAAGCTGTTTTTTTCGCTTCTGGCAACCATTTTGCTGGCAGAACTGAGAGCTGGATCCGCCGCTGAAATGGACGAACCTAGTTCATTTTTGGAAAGGATGGGTAAGTAGATGTGGCAAACATAAATGTATCTCAAAGCAAAGTTCACGTGTTTCCAGGAGTTTCACTCTGCCCTGAGTGTGCGAAGGAGAGGTTTAAACATGATGTTGAAACGCTGTGCCACGAGAAATACGTTTTTGCCTGATTTTTAAGAGTAAGGTAGGGTTATTGAAAATATGACATTTTCGTTAGCTAAGTGTTTCTCTAAACCTCTCCTCGAAAAGGAACATTTCCTAAAATTAAGTCTAACCATTTGTTGCCCCCTCTTTACTCTCATCAAACTCGTCTCTGAGTTTGCAATCTATACTTTCAGTACTTTTCTAAAAGTTGGAAATTTCAGTGGTAAGGTAAGGTGGGTTAAAACATTTTGCGGAGTTGTCTTGTTCTAAACATACTTTTGGAGTTTTTTAAAAGAAGGTGTATCAATCTGTAAGGTACAAAACCGAGAGGTGTTATGATGCTTGAAATACGATACCCCATTTTTGCTCACGAGTAAGGAAGCGACCACCACCTGGACAAAGACTCATATTGAGAAACGAGTGAAAGTCGAGGCCTTTAACTTTCCATTACGCGGAGGTGCCATGAAATATAATAGTGAGCTTAACCACCAATCTCTTTAAATTTTCTTTTGAATTAGAATTAAATAAAAAAATTAAATAAATAATAAAATAAAACTAAAAAATTCTAAAAGTTGTTGCCTTGTATTCCCGTCTTCGACAAATCGTGAAATTAGGTACTTTCACGTTGTAGTCGTGCAACGACGGATAAGAAATGCACAAAAAAGCGTGATGCACGTGCAAAGTTGTTGTTTTCAGTTCTTAATAAACCTATTGCTTTTTTGCCGTTGTCGTTGCCGTCGCCGTCGTCGTTGCTTAAGCTCCCTGCTTAGTGTCTCATTAACGATAGTCCAAGTTTTCTTTTTTTTCCCCTTCCGCTGGCTGATGATATCAGATCCATAACATGATATGGTTTGTGACCTTTTAAAGTGACTTAGGTTAAGTGTTCTTAAAGTTTTGATAACAGTAATACATTAGGGACCTTACGATCCGACAACGGCGACGTCCATGAAAACGTCGCTGAAAAATAAACTTCGCATCCTTTCACTTTTTTTCGCGATTATTGTAAGGGGCCCAGTTACTTAAAAGAAGGGAATTTGGTTTGGAACTGAAGAGAAGGGACTGCGCCCGAGTTTTGACAGAGATGGTAGAATTTATCGCCTTGCCGTTCCCGTTCCCAAGTAAGCTTAAAATTTGGTCATTTCTCGTCGTAGTTATACAGGGACTGCAGAGAAATGTACAAAAAAAAAAAACTCTGGTACCCAGGGTAGTGGAGTAAAATTAGGTTTCCCAATACTTATCCACTAGATAGTGATTTATCCGATGGATAGCGCTATCCAATGTTTGAAAAACCCCGGCCTGTTGTTTTATTCTATTAAAAGCTTTAAAGTGACTCTGTAGACAAAAAGTGGTTAAAATATTTCTCTAGGTAAAATTGCTTCTACTGCAAGTTATTCATAGGTCGTATTCCTGTTCAAGAAAAGAACGGTTGTAATCCACTTTAAATAACTTAAACTGTTAAACATCTTTACTGTTTAAACAGTCCCATTTGTTCCTCGATCCTGGTTGCCATCATGAATAAAAAACAACAAAAAACAAAACTTTTCTGAGGTACCTTTTTTTGTTTACAGGCGCTATGCACTCGTATGATGCAACTACTAGCGATCAAGTACAACATTCAGGAATTCCAGGTAAATAATTGGTTTGCTCCTCAATCTACTAGTAAAAGAACAATACTATCTTCTGGTTGTTTTAAAAAGTTTTACAGCGCCCTGCTTCGCTAAATCAAATAAGCCCCCCTGCTCAAAACCGCCCTTCCCCTAAAAAAAGTATGAAATATTTAAGCCCCACCCCCTAGGGGGCGTAATACAGGATTTACGGCATGCAATTTTTACAAACGTCTATTAAATGTTTACTTTTTAGTAATCGGCAGTCCATGTTTTGAATTACAACTTTGACGTAAGCAACTGAACAAGGTAAAGTCAGGAGCCGATTACTAAGTAATCGGCTCCTGGTAAAATGAATTTTGATCTCCCCAACAAATAACAGATACACACTGTATCAGACATACCTTGGGTAAGGCAATTCAGTTGAATGCAAGTCGCAGTCATTTATTTTCTCTATAAATTCAGCTATTAAACAAAACGCATAGAAACGGCCAACATTATTGATTGATTAACGCTTGTTTAAAGTGAAAATTGTCTGCCTCAACATAGACTTTTTATAATCAGTGTTGTTCAAAAGAAGAAATTAAAGAAATAAAACCAAGCATTCGCTATCAACGGAAACCCCACTTACAAATATGGGGAAGGCGGTCATCAAGACCCTGGGATAAGGGGGGGAGGGGGGTCTCCAAAAAAATTTTTCGGCCCTAGGGCCTCAGTTTGGTCTTAACATAAGGGAGGCCCGAACCCCCGGGACCTTTCCCCTGGATCCGCCACTGTAGTTCAGGAACCTTATACATTGAAGGGTGAACGCAGTTATTCATTTGTTTTTATTTGCCTTTTGAGATTTCTTCACCGTAACGTATTTGACAGAATTCATTTATGAAACGTAAATGGTTAGGAGTTATAATTGGTGAACTTCTAATTTGTAAGCAAAGAAACAAAAGTCTGTGATGACTAGCTTGACGTTCGACATTGCCCGTTTAGACATACCTCGATGTATGATGAATACGTACTGTACTTTTTTTTCAGGCTTTTGCGTGAATAAAAACTCGGACAGGTTCTGCAAGAGATTTAAGAGTTATTGTGGAAATTCTGATGAAAGGAATAGAAACTACATGAAAGAAAGATGCGCCTGGGAGTGTGGCTGTGTATAAGGTGAAAACCTTAAAACCTTAAACTGGCCAATAAACTAATTGCGTTCGACGCTGAACGCGAACGCGAGTCTAATTTCGTATCAGCTGTCCAGTGCTTTAGAATCAAAACATTAATATATTCCCTTAAGGACATTTATCTCTCTCCCTGCGAATTTATTCAGCTATTTACTGCATCTACTTTTGGGAATAAAATCATCCTACATAGGAGTATTGCTTTGTGAGCTCACGTGACTCCAAGTTCCAAATTCTCCGCTCCAAAAATCTGAGAGACTGTACCGCCTGGTCTCAAGTGTCTGCCATATCATAAGTTTAAAAAAGAATGGAAGTCCTGTCTTCTAACCAACCAAATCTGACCTGAGTATATGTTCTATCACTGATATTATTTGCTGCTGCCAATTATTTCAATATGACGGTGTCCAACAAGAAATCTCTTGCTACTTTGGACACCGTACACAAATGAGCTTAATATCTTTTAGTTAATTTTTATTTGTAGCTACTTTATTTTCCTACTATGTACACTTATGTAAATATCTTGTATAGTGTGAATAAAGAATTGAATTGAATTGAATTGAATTGAAGTTCCCGCAGCAGGTCGAGAGAGTTTGCTCGTGCTAATGTACAGCTGTATACCTATCGCTTTCTTGTCGTTGCTCCTGGGAATAATACTATTGGATGTCTTAAGAAAACCTGTGTACCACTAATTAAAACAGGTTAAGGCAGGTCCTGGTTTCTGGTGTAAATATGAGGCAGTCAGGTATTTGCTCTCTATTATTCATAGTAACGAGCGATTTAGAATCGCATTTAGAGTGGCTCGATGGTTTTCTTTTGGGTAAATACCTTCCTTGTTTGAACACTACCAAAGTCGCCGTTAACAAAGATTTGGAATTATATTGCCACCACAGCTGTATTAGTTAAAGGTGAAAATTAGTCATTATCAGGGTTATAGGGGTTGTCATAACAACGAAATGACGCCATTACCATTACTCTATCGAGCCACGTCAAGGCAAACACCGAACGTCAATTCCATTTGAAGTATTGTACCTGAACCTGCCTGAACTAACGTCTCGTGTGTTTGCCGTAACGTAACTCTGACCTGTTTGATAACACTTTGCTGACGACTAATTGAGTCACGTAATGTATAAAAATCCTAAGTAAACACATGGCATCGGCTGGAGTTGCAAGCTCAAACGGCCTCCTACTTTCAAACCTAGTGTATTTAGCCTACGAGGTGCCTTACAAGAGTCGAGTGTGTGCGCTTACACAATGTCTTTAATCCTTCGTGTGTTCAGAATTTGTTACTCGGTCAATCAACAAACGTTTGAATGTGCTTCACTACTTACTAAAGACTTGACATAATTCCCACACTGACGTATGTCCACAGCTACATATTGTCGGGCAATCTTACAAAGAGGTTCTATGTGCCAGGAATAACTAGTCCCGGAAAAGACTAAAGTAAGTCTTCTTTATTTCAGGAGAATAACACCAGTAACAAAGTAACAAGAAAAAGGAAACGAACACTCAGCTACCCTCAATCAGTATACACGATTTAAGCGTAAACGTTCACAGCACGGATACAGTTAATAAAGGAAAATCTGCCTCTCTAAACTGTTGTGTTTAAATGCTCGTCTACTAAGATTAGAATGTATAACCGACAAGCACCTTTCCAAAAAAAAAAAGTTGAATTAAAAAACACTTTTGACTTCTTCTCACTAACGAAAAAGAAGGGGCTTACTTAAAATTTAGCGGAGTAAGATCTGCACCGACCCCCCAATTCTTTAATCACGTCTACCACCTGCTCTAACTTGACCTAACCTGCCAATCATCCGGTCATTCTTCCCTTTTACTTTGTCAATTATTGTTTCTTGAGTATCTGAGAGGCTAGGGGTCCTTCCCCACCCGGGGGAGGGGGGCAAGATGGGGACTGTACATTTTACTGTTAGCCGAGTTATTGTTCTCGAATATACCACGTGACTTCGTGTCCTCCTTGTTAAAGTTTTAGTAAGAGCTGTTTACAGTTTAGGGCGAAAAAGATCAAATTAAGTCAAGACGAGAAGTGTTCATTGGGAAAAAAAATCGAATATCGGTCGAAAATATAGAGCGACTAACAATTTTCTACAAATTTATTTTGTGACCCGATGGGATTATGCAAATAAGGTCAGAGCTAATTAGCATAGCGAAACTAAATACTATATTCTCGGCAAATATCGAGTTAGAAACAAGCAAACATGAATTCACTGATATAAGTCATCAAAATAAGCAAGGCTTTGAAGACAAAAAGCTCAGCGGGACGGATTTCACTGCGTTTCAACAGAATGTGTGCCAGAGTATGGCCTACTCGGCGAATTTGAATCAAAGATCCTTACTGTTTTCTTACCTCTATTTTCGCGTTTATTTTGCTTGTTATCCTCCAGAATCTTTCAAAATAATTTGTTTGACTTGTATTTGGTTGAAATTCGTCGGTACAAGCTGTCATTTTCCGCAAAACCCGCAACAAAATCCTTCCAGGCGGGACCGTCATTTTACCAGATTTGAAAAAATCGTTGCGTGAAGCTCTAAACTCCCCGGGGACTGGAACTAGGCAAATGATTGGCTAAATCTATATAACTTCCCTGTGGGCCAAATTTGGCGGGAATCGGAGGTAATGCGATTTTTTTTCGTCAAGGGTCCTGCGGGATCTTTTTTTCCAGGACCCAAAGATAAATTTTAAATCGCCGGGTAATTTCAGAAAAAAAAAAAATAAACAAAGTAAAAATGCTACAGACATAGATGGAAGCCGTGAAAATATCTCGAAGTAAAGGTTATTGGCATATTTAACATTATTTTAAAAACGTGACTTCTGAAATTCACCTCTTTAAAATAAGCTCCTCGAACACAACGGCTCGTCTAATGCTTATTCGTGCGTTTCGCGAAGCCGGGCAGCTTGATTCAAGCTATACTGTAATTCTTATTTACTAAAATATTCCATACATGCACTTTTGTTTTCCTAAAACCTATAGCGTGATTTTCTATTTAATAATCTAATCTTCTTGCGATCGGTTATTTAAACAAACAAACGACCCCTTAAGGTGATGTGTGACACGGGACGATTCGCAACGACGATTTTTAGCGCAACACAGCCTTGCAATGTTGGAGCAATGTTGTAACAATTCAAAACAACGTCGCAACAATGTTGCAACGTTTTGTTGCGCTTAAAATCGTCGTTGCGAATCGTCTTGCGTAACATCACCTTTAGTTGACATAAAGCTGATTTCAACCGCTAACGTGGAATTGCGTCAGCAAGATTAAAGAAATTTTCGCACCTTATACGGGAATCCAGGTAATTTTTGCTCGTGGCATCCGGGATCCAAGTTCCACAGACAAAAGATCCGGAATCCAGTACCCGAAATCCGGAATCTTCGTCGTTGAATTCAGAATCCAAGACTGTTTTGGATTCCTTACATAAGAAAGGCGAAAATTTATTTCAGATAAAATGCCTTTTTTCCCAGACTGATTCAAATTACATCGTCGATGATTCTCTTTAAGGTTTTTAACATAACACGGCTCACTAACTACGTAATCCATGAAGGCCTCAAGATCAATGAATTTACATCTGGTAGCATGCGTAACTAAAGCCCCATTTACACGGCCGAAAATTTTTGGCACGGCTCGGATGAAAAAAGTACGCGTACCAAATAATTGGTTCGGCACGGATAGATTTAGTCGTGTAAAAGACTTCGGCCCATCCGTGCCGGACCAAAATTTCACCCGTGCTCGGACCATGTCGAGAGGTAGTCCGAGCACGGATAAAACTGGTACGCGATCCTGAAAATCTAGCCCAGCTCGGAAAAAGTGTGCAGTGTAAACGATTAGCCGTGCCGAGCTAACTTTTCTCTAATGAGCCTTTGTGCCTTTGGTCAGCACCAATGTGGGAGAGCATGTACAGATGAGCTTTTTCGTTAGTTCAATATAACCCAAAAGTTCAATAAACACGACAGTAGTTCAATGACCACACGTTATTTCATTGATGAGCGTGGATAACATGGAGCTGCGGGGGAAATAGCCACAAATACGTTAGAATTTTTTGACATTAACTAAATGATAAATACTTTTTCGTGATTTCAGTGTGTTCAATAACCACACAATAATTCAATAACCGCACCAGTATTCAATGACCACCGGCCATTTGTTCCTTGTGCGTCGACTACATGCGGCTATGGGAATTCTATTGAACTTTTCGTCCGCCATGTTTTTACAGAGGAAGCAGCATGCGCACTAGGCAAGAATCGAGTACGCTGGCCGAGAAGTTGAGCCTTTTACCCGTACCAAATCATAATTTCACATCGTTTAGCACGGTAGAAAAAAGAACGTGTAAATGAGTGATCAGTACTATTTTTTTTGGTACGCGTACCACTTTCATCCAAGCCGCGCCAAAAATTTTCTGCCGTGTAAATGGGGCTTAAGAGTGTTTCGGTTGGCTATGACTTTGCAAAGAGCCATAGAATTGAATTGAAATTTTGTACACAAAAAAACTTCATCGTCCGCTTGACATTTGTAAGTATGACTATTATTTCAGCTTCAGAAGGTCCCGGAAGAAGGTCACTTCATTTTGATGTTTCGCGTGACCTACTTCAAAAAATTCATAAATAATAGACGAATGAGGTCGGATGTCAGGTCAGTTGCCTAAAGGTATTTAGCAAGAAAAAGTAACCGTAAGGTTATTCGACGTTTTGATCATGTATATGTTGTGGCTCAGTTTTATCCTTGGTTTCATTTTTGTTATTGTTGTTATTGTTTTTTTTTGGTATGGTTGTGCATGATAATGATTTTTGAGAACAAAAGGGGGTACGATTAAACGAAGGCGATTTTAATAATTATCAGTATCAGTCGAGACAAAAAAAATTGCGCTGCAATCGTTTTTGTATTCATAGAACAAAAAGAAGACCTTACTTCATGTCGCCTTGATCAATATCCTTCAGGAAAGGAGGATAAATTACTTAAACTTTTTTTGGGAAGACAACGCTAATGGTGGACCCAGTACAGTTCTATGTAGTTTGGTGGAAATGAAGGATTTATAAATTAATGGTTGGGCATTCGCCTTCATTTTTCTAGGTGTTGCTTATCAGTTATAGTTTGTTGTGTTGGTGGTAACTGACTATCAAAAGATTGAATCTGACCACTGCAATTAATAAATTAATGACCCAAGGAGATTATCACAGTTAAACAATTTAAAATGTGCATCCACGTAATTACTCAACAATTACTAAGAAACCACGATAACAGATTTTGAAATCATGTTATTTTTTACCATTTGATCTTTGCCTCCTAAGGTTCTCTAGAGTCCATTCGATGGAATATATAAAGAATAAAGCCTATCAGAATAGGGGATAAATTATAAATACTTTTAATGATTCATAATTAACCTTAAAAGGAAATTTGACTGAGCTCAGTATTAACTCACATCGTAAATCGGATTAGTTAAAACAATAGACCCGTTCGTTCTGAAAGATTTTACAGATTCAGGCAATGAACCGGACACCTTTTTTCTTTAGTGCCCAGAAGGTAAAATCAGATCTTCAATCAAATAAATCTTTGATATACGTTCTGAGTGTACATCCCACGAAGCCCTGTGTGTTGCACGCTTCCCAGTCCGCCCAGTGGTCGAATTATAACCATACGCTATAAATTATTGATTCGCAAGAAAATTAGTTGGTTAAAACAAGCTGCACACACATTTATTTTCTAAGTAGGATTTTCTGGGGTATAAGAGGCGCTGGAAAATCATTTTTTCCACTCAAGGGGTTCCGGAGAGAGAATTTACCGCAGGTAATCTCTTCAATTCTGTCAAAAGAGAACTCCAGCACAGAAAACCATCCGTGATGGCAGTCACAAGAACCTTGCTTGTACTCTTGTTCGCTTTTATTTTAATCGTTCACTCCCTAAAGCGAGATTCAGCATCAGATTCCACTTCTCTCCTTAATGAGCTGTTGAAGTCTTCCTTCGCAGGTAAGCTCCCCTCTTTTGTTCAAAAGTTACATGTACCAAATTTTATTAAAAAACGGGATTACACTCGCAATATAATCAAGCTAAAAGGTCAGTTTTTGCGGCAACCTTGTGCAATCGTAAAAGGGACGTACAGCGAAACCTAAGGGTTTTTAATGCAGTAATATCATGTAATCACTTTTGAAGTAATGTAAGCACAGTTTTATTACATGCACAATAATTGAGATATATTTTAAAAGCACCTCCAAGACAGAAAAAAACTCCGATTTCTATGAAGGTGGGAAGTAAATTATTGGTTCGAAATATATCCTAGACTACGGGCAGGATCTCGTTTCTCTTAGTCCATTCTGTAGAAAAAGCCTAGACTGCTTGCACTCCAGAAATATACGAGAGACTCGTAAAATCTGGGTAAATTTTGGTTTAATGTCAACATGAGAATTGCTTTTTTCTTCTGCTTACAAACCAGCTTCATTCTGAATTTTGGAAAATTCTACAATTTTTTGTGGAAAATTACCAATTTCAAACAATTTGGTAAAGTCAATTAAATAATTATGATCGGGAGTCGGAGGTTAGAACCACGTACCGTGGTTTCGAGAATCGGTATTCTATTGTAAATTTCATAAAAAAATAAATCTGATGGTTTGCTAATGTTTTATTTCAGACGCTGATGTGCAACAAGAAGATTTTTACGGAATTCGTAAGTGATAAATTACTTCTTTATGAAACGAATGGTAAGGAGACTGGTCTCGACCGTCATACATGGAACCTAGCTTGCCACTTTTTAAGCAAAATTAGACTTAATCATACACATGTTTTCGACATAAACATTCTGAGTGGACTGTGCTTTTATATAACTATATAACCTTTCTTTGATTATATAAACACTATGTCATGGCATAAATTAGTTTTATTCTTTGCTGTAGACGAAATCCATTTTTGCAACCATTTCACATAAAACCTTTCAGGGAAGTTTATCACAACATGACTCTACCTCACCTTTTCACAGCATGTATAATTCCAAAGTTTTAAGTCTCTAGACGAAATCCTATGGTCTGAACATTTCAATGCACAATACCTCCTCATCAGTTATTTGACATTGTGCTATCAATTGAGTGTGTCTCTATCTTTTTTAAAAGTTTGTGGACAAAATCCTACGATGTGACCATTGAACTGATAAACTGAACTCGATCTTTAGCAATTGTTTCACACCAATAGAAAGAAGAAGTCGTTACGTCACATTGCCATAGTAGCAAAATTTTTGGATGACAACAAACCGAAAATTCACTTAAAAAGGGAGTTGGCAGTCTGATTAAAACTTCATCGATCTTATTCAATTCCATTTAATGTATCAATTGTTGGCGACATTTCTGGGGTTGAATCCGAAGGGACCTTACCTAAATTTAGAAAAAGAAAGAGAAAATTTTTGTCTCGTGTTCACTTACTCCATAAAGCGGGCACGTGAAATGAGGACGTTTCATGTCGCAGTCGTGCAACGACGGCTAAGAAATGTGCAAAAAAGCGCGATACACGTGCAAACTTGTTGTTTTGCAAATTAACACCTATTGGTTTTCACTTTTCCTGTTGCTCTCGTCTTTGTTGTTGCTTACGCTGCTTATTGTTGTGGTCCAGACATTTTGCTACCATAGTAACGTGACGTCACACTCCTCCTCTTTATAGATATTGGATACTTTATTTTGCTCCTTTAGCCTTTCTTTCTTTCTTTCCTGCTTCGATTTCTTCCTTACCCTCTTCCTTGATCATTTATTTCTTTCTTATGCATTCTTTCCTTTCTTCCTTTCATTCCTTCTCTCTAGCTGGTTGCAAGAATAAATTTTCCTTTAAGTTTTGTAGAAGAATGCGCAAATATTGTGGTCACGGAGACAAAAATGGTCGCTATATGAGAAGCAAGTGCAGATTTAGCTGTGGCTGTGTATAAAAACAGGTAAGTTTATAGAAGAGATCCGTTTGTTCAACTCCAAATAATTAAGCCCATTCGACACTAATCAGGACACAGTATGGCTGGTCTTAATCTGTTTTATTTTTCAGTGAAATAGCAAAATGTAATTTGTTTTATCATAGTTACCGTATTTATTCTAATAAGCGAGCGCGGCCCAACCTCGAATTAGCGCCCATCCTGTAATAAGGCAGAAACAATTAATACGCACCCAGCCTCGAATAAGCACCCACCCCCACCCACCTCCCTCCCATTCCCACCCAAACTCAAATAGGCGCCCACCGCCTTCTCCCTCCGCCCCCCCATAAAAACAACAAAATTGAACAAGTACTTATACGAAACTTCCCCGAAGACGGAGTTTTCTTCAGAGTGTTTTACAGAAACTTGCTTTGTCACATCTTCGCGTTTTGTTATTACAATTTAATGTTTTGTTGCAAAGTATACATACTACGCTGCTGAAAATGGTGAACATTTAATAAGCGCCCAGCCTCGAATAAACGCCTACAACAAAATTTAGTTTGGAAGTTTTTACAGGTAAAGCTTTATCTATCCACCATTAGTAATTGTTATTTATTTCAGTTTCAAAATCATTTGTTGATGTTGTTGTTTTTTGTTTTATAGACTGCTGTTTACGGAAGCTTGGAGGAGCTCAGTTCACTTTTACGGACAAGAAAAAGAGAAATTGTGCACTTCAAATTGCTGTAACAAATTTCTTGCATACACTGATGTATGAATAAACAAAATGAACGAGGAAAAATTCTCACGTCTTAAATTCATCTTGAAGGGAGCTTAACCAACGACGACGGCGACGTCAACGAGAACGGCAAAAAAGCAATAGATGGGCTTTGATTGGCAAAACAACGACTCTTCGCGTGCACTGCACGTGCAACACGCTTTGTTTGTACATTCCTTTGCCGTCACTGAACGACTACGCCGTGAACCTAATTTCGCGTTTTGTGGATGACGTGAACAGAAGACAACGACTTTCTTTCTCTTTTCCCGAATTTCGATAGGGTCTTTAAAATTTCAACTCCAGAAAAAATGGCAAAAATTGACGAACTGAACGAGATGGAATAAGCGCGATTAAGTTTGAAGCAGCGCGAATTCACTTTAAGCGACGTTTTCGTAGTCGTCGCCGTCGCCGTCGCCGTCGTCATTGCTTAGGGTCTGTTTACATGGAGGTGGGGGACCCCAGATAGGTGAAGTAACATGCGGCGGGTCACCGCACCTAACATGTAACCGTGATCAAATTAAAATGAGAGATTTTATGGACAGACGGGTTACCTCACCAAAGCGGGCTACCTTACTTAACTGGGGTCTCCCACCTTCATGTAAAAAGGCCCTCCCTTTTACAAGACCCTCAAATCTTTCTGAAACTCTTCCCCGCGATTACCGCAATTTACGACATTAACCCCGAACCCCTAGTCTTCCTTGGAACAACGCCTTTATGCTCTCTTGAAATTGATCATAGTTGAAATACCAGGTGAGCCTTTGCTCAAAACTATATATCTATACAATTAAAAATGTAGTGGATTTTTAAGAAAATGTTATCTATTTTGTGTAGGCATCAAAACGTTTGAGATATTGGCGTATATTTAAAACCGCAATTTTATTTATAAAAACTGTAAATAGATTCGTACCCCTTAACGGCAGACGGTTCTAACTTCAGCAAAGAAGCCTCAGAGTTTAATTTTTTTATCTCAGGTAATTTTTGGTTTTAGTTGTTTCAATTTCATAAGCATACATTACCATACCCAAAAGCAAAGAAAAAAACAAAAATTACCTGAGAAAAAATAACTACAACAGATACTATTAGCAAGTTTGTAGTCAATATCGTGACCATAGAACTCGCTGCACAAAATGCTGGTCAGATTTAACCTCAAAATGCCACCCTAACCCATTTGTGGAAGTTGACACACAAATTGAGGAAGAGTGCTGACGGATTATCGGCTCCCATCTGAACGACACGATTCCTCGGCGTTTTGAAACTTTGTTGTATGATCTTTGTTTGAATGTTTACTGTTCGGAAAAAATATGGCCGTCGAAAGATTCGTTATCAATGGTAAGTGATAAAAAAGAGAACAGGGACACCAGAAACTTAAAGGAAGTGCCGTATTATCTAAAGACTTTCAGGGAATTTTTTCGTAAGTTGCCATCATAAAAGAGAAGTAGCTAACTGGGTATTTCTCCCGTAGAGCAACGAAGATATTATGTGATAAACAAAAGAACAGGGACACCAGAAAGCTTAAAGAAGTGCCGTATGATCTAAAGACTTTCAGGGAATTATTTCGTAAGTTGCAATCAGAAAAGAGAGGTATCATATTTGGCTCCTTATGTTAGGGTAATTTTCGTTGAAAAAGGAAACCTAAAACTTTCGGATTCAAAACATTAATGCCGTGGAGAGAGGAATAAGAAAAATTATCACTTTCGTAAAACGTTCAATGCCATTTAAAATTTTTGGGAAAATAACACTGAAGTCACTGAAGCCCCTGTAATTTCGAAAAGCCTTGAGTTACCCTAGGTTGGCCGAACAGATACAAGTTTTATAGCGCTGCTTGGAATGCATTTCTAGATATCTGAAAGTACTCTGGGTAGCCTAAAAAGACTTTTCAATGCATTTAGGAGGAAACCGTCGTTGGATGCCCCTGCATTCCAGATAATGTTTAAAGCTCAGCATTTGTAAGAACGGCAGACTGACGTATCTATGTTAAACTCAGCCTTTCAATTTCTACCATGTGTATTTTTTCGGTCCGTATAATAAAATGAAATAATAATAACACGTTAGCCAGCTGAAGATATGAAATTTATGTTCTCGTGATAAGAACAATTAAATATCTTTCACTCTTTCTCTGCATGCGCTTGAGAGATACTGTTAATTGCTCCTCGAATACACAATTCATATCTTCTCTCCACCGTGTAATATCTTCTGTACATTTTTCATTCACAGGGTAAGCAGTAATGGAAAAATCACTATTGTGGAGCAAAGGAATATTTTAGCATACCACCATGGCCTCGTGATCTGTGATGACGTCATGTGAAAACGACCAAATGTGAGGATATGATAATCAGATTCAATTTTATCACCTGGGTTGTTTGCTCAGCCATTTCGCTGCAGGCAATGTTGAAGAAAATGTTTTCCAGGAGCCTGAATGCATATTTCATCAAAAAAAAAGAAAGGAAAAAAATGCTCTCAGGCGTATTAAATTCATACCTTAAATAAACTTTTTTTATCTAGAATATTGCCATCAAGTAACAGAAATCACAAGGAAATAAATCTTTTTCTTAGGGTGGAGAACAATAATGACCTGGTGTTTCTAATGGAAAGGTACATTAAGTTGCATAATTCTTTTGCTCCTCGGCCATCTTGAATTAAATTTTCGGGAGCTCAGACGTTATCTTTTGGCGAGCTATAGGCCTGGAGAAAAACTCCGGGGACAATTTTTGAGCCGTTAAAAACACTAACAACACGCGTTGTTTCAAGTGTTAATTCTCCTTTTCGTGTGCTTCTAAAATTACAGCTGCAAGATGTTCCCGCGATGGCGTAATTTATTCGAGTCTAATTTTGGAGAAAGTGTCGCAAAACAAACATTGAACAGGTATCTTCGGCGAGCACAATGAGAATGTTGATTGTGAATGTGTAAGCAAGTATTTATTAGAAATTCATTGTGAGGAGACTAGGTAAAAAGATTGTTGGACAAGGCTGAACAGTGACATGGGTTAAAATCGTTTCAAATTTTTGTATTTTTTCCCGACCCAATTTCAACGAAAATATAACCCATACTCGTCTGATTGAAGAACAAGGACCTAAATAGTTAAAAAATTCATTTCAAAGTAAAATAACTTCCCCATGAAATTAATTTTAATTATTGATGAGTCCTTAACAATAATAACTAAATAATATACACCAGCTACTAGCACGCGAAGGGTATAATTAAAGACTGAAAAATATAGCGGTTTGCATGGACGAATTGTGATCTGGGATTCTTCAGAGGATGAAAAACTGCAAAAGCAGCTTCTGATAATGCAGTCTATTACAGTATGTATTTTCCTCGCGTGGAATTCGTTTGCAATCGGTGGAATCGCTTCTGGTAAGATAATCTGACAAATAAGAGAGAGATAAAATACGTAAAGTAATACAGTTACAAAGTTCGATAATAATTCATTTACACTGATTGCAGTGCTTAATCCAATTGCGCTGACTCTGATCGATCTGTAATATATAACGTAGTCATATTTTAATATCAAATTTAAAAAAAGGACTTTGAAGGTAAATGAGTTTTGAAGGTTCCGAATTTTTTTTTCCCTAAGGGTAGTACCGAGCTATGAGTCCCAGAGGAGTTTTCCTCTCGAGACGCGGGATGTCGGGATGTTTCGGTGTTGCCCTATAAGGTGTTAATATCATCGGCCACCTTGCCAAAACCGCGAGAAAAGGCTTTGACGCGAGACCGAAACGCTTTTCGGTCTGGTCAGTTTAAACGCCGAAAACGAACATGAAACGTCTCTGTCATCCATACCAGGGTAGTTCGCGAGGTTTGACGTTGCTTTTTTTTAAAAGTGGAGATATATGTGAATATGTAGTCATGAAAACCATCAAGCTAAGACGAGAAAATCAGGCAAAAGAAAACGTTTAGTGAATTTTCGTCTAACCTGGAGTGTTTTAAAATTACTTAATATTCGAAAACTGCCCTTACGTGTTGGGTTGAGGAATTTAAGTCGATTTAAGTCGACAAGTATAAAATAATAATCCTCTCTTGACAATAAATACTGTAAAAAAGGGTTAGTGACGTAAATCGACCAATTTTAAATTCAGTTTCATTTACTGAAAACAAATGTATAACAGCAAGAAATCCGGCGCTTTGCCCGCAGTTTTGCTACTTTTTGCATGCCCATAGTTCAACTGTCGTAAGAGAGTTTTCCCGAGGTTTTAGTTTCTTTTAGCTAAACGTGCTTCATATTGTTTAGATATTGCGGCTGGGTTATGAATATTTTCCCTAGTTACCACCGTAATAAGGTCCCTAAAGGCTAATTAAGTAAATATAAAGAACACGGATCGATATTGACTGAGACATCACATCAGGAGTTAGAGGTACTCGATGTTTAGTTTATTTTAATCATGTCAGGTAACAAAGTAACATAATTATGTACATTTGAAAGAGGGTCTTAGGATTAGCAAATGTTATATTGTCATCGCAGCCGGGGGTTTAACTAAGCGCAAGCCGAAAATGTGCTTAAAAAAGGCAAAACTGAACGAACATATACTATTATTTATTTCGCACACTAGGTAAAATCTCAACTGACTGAGTAAAAGAAAATGGAAAACACTGAAAAATCTTCGAATTTTGTACATTTGCGGTGTTAAGTGACAAAAAAAAAAGTGAAACGCGAGTGTAGCGACATACATTTGGTTCTTTCTTTATTTTATGGCAGAATATAACCGCATCATCAGTTTTAAAGAACCGATATACGATAAAGTTCTTCCTGGTCACGTGATAAGAACTGAAAAGGCCAAAAACGAGGGGAGCTGCCGAGTGAAGTGTTATTTGGATCCAAACTGTGTATCCATCAACGTTGGACCTGAAGTCGAGGGAACAAGAACGTGCGATTTAAAAAACTTCACTGATGAAAGCTCTGCGCAATCTGACTTGGAAGAAAGAAAAGATCACCTTCACTTTGCTATTGAGGTACAACGCATCTTTAAGTAGTTAAACCTTAAAACCCTAAGATCAAAATTTGAATTCTCATTTGTTGCCCCTATTCATTTCCTGCAGAAGTAATGGGGAGAAGTTTATAAAATATCAAGCAAATCCGTCTTGTGTTATCATGTCCGTAATTCTCATGACCACTCTGTTTTACAAAGCATGGATATTACTAGGAGAAATTTAATTCTGACCACTCTTAGAGGTTAAAACGTTAGCTAAAGGAGCTGTGTCACGAAATTTATCAAAATTCAAACAGTGGCAATTGCTATGCGTACTGTGTGAAACATTAGGGACCTTAAGCACGGACGACGACGACGGTAGTGAAAGGCGTCGGTTAAAAAAAAAAAAAAAAATGAATTTGTGTTCTTTCAAACTTAATCGCGTCTGTTTGGACCCGCTCAATATGTCAAATCAAGCGACTTTTCCTGGAGTTAAACCCTAAAGGATTTTATTCCGATTCAAAAAGAGGAACGAAAATTCGTCGTCGAATATCCACGTCATCCATAAAACGGCAAATATTAGGAGGTTTCACGTCGTAGTCGTGTAGTGGACGTCAAAGAAATGTACTAAAAAGAGTGATGCACGTGATGACCGTTCCATTTATGTATAATTTTTGAGGCTTATCTAATGAATCCCCAAAGATTTTCTGAAGTTTAATTTTTGGCATTTCGCCCCCCAGATTAAGCTATTTTTCGCAAAAAAAGAAGACCTAAAATTTCGGATTCGAAAATGCGATGGAAAGAGGAATCAGAAAAATTCTCTCTTCTTCTCTCATCTAAAATTTTTGGGAAGACAATACTGAAGCCCTGGTAACTTCGAAAAGACTCAAGTTGTCCTAGGATGACCGAACAGATATCAATTTTATAGCGCCGATCAGAATGTATTTCAAGAGGTCTAAAAGTACTCTGGATAGCCTAAAAAGTGTGTTCAATGCATTGAGGAGAAAACCGTCCCTGGGTGCCCCTGGATTGCACTTGTAGTCAGTTATGAGGAAAACTTGTCGGCTTAACAGTTATTCAGAGTTCATTTTTTGTTGTTTGCACCGATTGATTGAAATGCTTGGGAGACTTATTACTTGACACAAAGCTGTGATTTTGTCATTCACCAGTAATTTCACATAGTACGTAACGAATAAGGACACTCACGCATTGTAAACAAAATGAAGCACTAGACAGCCATGATAATGACACATCCTCTTGAAGGATGAGCCCAGCGGCTGTCTGATCATACCCCCATGAATGGGGAGAAAGCAACTCGATATATTGCAATATATAGATAAACAAGAAGACGCCCGAAGGCGTTTACGCGGGATATGTTGGTGTAAGTAAGAATTACCGGTATGTTGAATGGCAATGAAAAGTTGAGCTGCAGTAGATCAACAACATATGTGTGCAGGAGAGACAAAAATGTTCTGATAAAGAGTAATACACTAGACGATGAGTTATACACAAGGGTTCCTTTGCTACTCAAAACAAAACTTACATCAATATGACCACCATATATGTTAACAGTATGGGGTATTTCACTAAAATTTGCATTCCCTTTACTAATGTCCTCAAAAAATGCACTTCCACATTCAACAATAGGATGTAATGTGTCGTACTTGCAATAACTTCAGGGATGCAAGGCTGTGCTCCAGGGGAAATTTCAGGAAGCCCCTCGGTCTCCCAAACATTTTAGCTGGGGTGTCCGGGCCTACAAGTTTGTCGCCCAAATTTATAAATCACTGAGCTGTTAGTCAATTATTAAAAATTAAAGAAATTATTTTGTAAACAAGTCAAGCAGAATCTTGTGAATATTTTTTTTTCATGAAAAATCACATCCTATGACAGCCTGACTTACACGTGATTGGAAGTTGCAGCCAATAAAAATCGCACAATTTTTCGGGGCGGCACGGGATACGGCCGGGAAAGTTAAAAAAACACGGCAATTTTTGACTCCCGAAAAAAATACGAAAAGAATGCGCAACCGAATTTATAACGCTGGCTGACTACGTCATCCCGCGTAATAAGTATTGAATAGACTGAAAATGCCATCAAATAAAATCTGTTAACCAGTTAAATGACGTAAGCGGGAGCTGTAGCTATTTAAAAATTAAATAATGATACAAATGTACTACATCGGCCTTCTCGTTCGTTTTTTTTTTTCATACCTAGAATTTTTGTCACCGTAGCCGTTGCCCTGGAGAGAACTTTTTGTGTCAAGTAGGGTTTACAACCAAAGGATACAGATGTGTCTGTCGCGAGGGTTTTAAAGGAGATCAATGTGATGAAGGTAATGGAACACTCGTCTGAATTTTCAGTGTACTAAATCCACCCCTCCTTCCCCCCTTCTTTTTTTTCTCAAATTTTGATGAGAACCAGTAAGCAAATATTCAAAGAGACTGCCAAAAACTGCACCTTGAAATGAGCTAAGTTTGAAAGTCACACGTCTAAAGCGAGCTAAGTGGTGAGTTTTAGCAGACGTTTGTAGTAATGGTATGGGACACAAACTTGCCCCCCCCAACTTGCCCCCCACTTGCCCCCCATTTATTTCGCATCGTTACTTTTTAACACTGATGTCAATCTCAAACTTTCTACCGGTGTTCAACTGTACGGCGGAGTTACTCTATGCAGAGTCGTTTAACCATATTCATACGGGGAGTGAGGGGGCGCCAATCTTAGCGACTTTTCCGAAACATTATTTGCAAACATTTTAAATTCGTTGTGACGTGAATATCATCATTGAAGTTACCATGGCAACCAAGATCGGGGAGGGTGTATCGGCAGAGGTGAATAAAAGCCTTAAAGATCTGCATCGTGTCAATCGAAAGTCGAATTCCATAATCGTTTTATTATTAATTTCACATTTGCAAGTTCTTTCAAGACAGCCTTTTCTCTAGAATGTTTCGTTCCTGGCTTCTCAACGGCTGTTATTGATTGTTCATTGATAGGTTATAATTTTTCAGTTTACAGAAACTGTGCTGAGCTTTATGAAGCTGGTTTTCAAGTAAGTGGTGTTTACAGCATCGACCCTGACAACACCGGTGCCTTCAAAGTGTACTGTGACCAAACAACAGACGGTGGGGGGTGGACAGTTTTTCAGAAGAGACTGGACGGCTCGGTTGATTTCTTCCGCGGCTGGGATGACTACAAACGAGGCTTTGGAAATCTGAATGGTGAGTTTTGGCTTGGCCTAGACAAGATACACCACTTAACAAAAAATCATAGCAGGCTTCGAGTGGATCTCGCAGACTTTGACGAGGAAACTGCCTACGCTATGTACGACTCGTTTGGTGTCGCCAACGAGCAACAAAAATATAGGCTGCAACTTGGACAATACACTGGTAAGGATAAGGATGCGACAAACGAGGGGTTAATTTAACTCCTTAAAGTGGGGCTATTTTTTGGGGAGTTATTTTCACTCCAAAAAGGAGTTTAAAGAACTCTTTTTCAGGAGTAAAAATGACCCCAGATATTAAGGAGTTAAAATACCCCCAAAAAGGAGTTAACGTGTACCTAAAATTTGTACTCCACTTTCAGAGTTAAATTAGCTCCAAAAAGAGTAAAACAACTCATGTAAGGAGTAAGAATAACCCCATTTTCGGAGTTATTTTAACTCCAGACTGGGAGTAAAAAAAACTCTTTTTCAGGAAGTAAAAATGACCTCAAATTTGGAGTTAAATTAGCAGTTAAAGTAATCCCAAAAATGGGGTTATCCTGTACCTAAAATGTTTCCTCCATATATTTTTGGAGCTATAATAACTCCCTATAAATTACGGTGTGAAAAACTACCCAGTGGGCAAGCAACGTCAGTAGTATTTTAAGAACCGAGTCGCCCTATGTAGGGTCCAAGACAGTCTTGGATTCCGGATTCCAGGTACTGGATTCCAGATTCCAATCTGTGGATTCCGGATTCCAGATATTGGAATCCAGATTACAATCTGTGGATTCCGGATTCCAGGTATTGGATTCCAGATTACAATCTGTGGAATCCGGATTCCAGGTAGTGGATTACAGATTCCAATCTGTGGATCCCGGATTCCAGGTACTGGATCCCACAGCATTTCTTATCAGTAGAAACGCCGTGGAACTTAGATTCCGGACTCCTTCTCGGAGGAAATTGGATTCTGGATTACAATCTTTAGAGGGAGTTCGGATTCCTTGAGATGAATTCTGGATCCAAAACCATGAGTTCCGGATTCCAAAAGCCAAATTCTCTGCATTCCGGAATCCGGATTACTTACAAGGGTCAAAACGGGGCGAAATGGAGCAAAGTCACGTTTCTCTCTTTCTCACTTGGTATCTGGTAAAAAAAAGTGAAACTGAGGGTATTTTCCTAGCATATGACAGTATTAACGGTTTATAACTCGGTTGTAGGGACTGCGGGCGACTCGCTCAACATACATCGCAATATGAAATTCTCCACAAAAGATCAAAAGAACAACAATCATAAAAATGACTGTGCCAATAAATTCGAGGGAGCTTGGTGGTACAGCAACAGTGATTGTCACCATTCCAACCTGAATGGCCGCTACCTGAAAGGTCCGCACCCCACTCTGGGTAACGGTGTTAACTGGCGCGACTGGAAAGATTTTCGTTACTCTCTCAAACGAGCTGAGATGAAAACCAAACCGCTGTGAAGATCTGAATAAAAAGTACTCTCCTATTTTTGAAATGTGGGGTTTGCATGATGACATCTTTGACAGTTCTTATACTCAGACCTGATTCATTTCGTTTTTCCTTTCATATTTAAATCTAGTAAGTTCATTGAGGTTTAAATAACAAAAGACCCTAATTTGCACAAGAAAGCGAACCTCTGAAAGATTTTGGTAGGAGTAGTAAAATGACGCCATCGTGCAAATCGCCTGAGTAAATTCACGGGCTTTTTCGGTAAGGAACTTAAAGATAGATAAGTCAGGAATTGCCTTTACATAATCATGACAGAATAACAGCTTTCTGATAAACAATTATGTCTCCCAAACTTTACCAACAACCAGGTTTTCAAAAACCACAATAAAATATTCAATTGTAATCATTTTTAATGAGCTTCCTGAAAATTCTGAAGGGGGGGGGAGTTAAATAGATGCTATTACTTTTACTGAGAATAGGCCCTTTGCAGCTAGCCGTTCACGTGGTACAAAACGGCCATACTGGAGAGCAAAAGTCGCATCAGAGGTAACCCAGGCTCTGTCATAGTTCCACAGTACGGTTCCAGTAAAATTACAGTGTTTGTATGGGGTAAAAATACCATCCTAAAATTTCTAGGAAATACGAAATAAAGTTCAATGAAACTTACTCTGCAGTTAATTGTTGTTGTCCTTATTGCTCTAACGAAGTTTCGTGATAATTTGCAGTAATTTGTTCAAATTCACTCTATG
>CALNXK010000067.1:2410000-2490000 GCA_942486035.1 Porites lobata
GGTGACGTGATTACCGAATTTTCTGGGATGGGTAGATTTACTTACCCATGGTGCTCCGCAGGCGCCCTTCGCGCGCCAGAGCTCCGCTAAAAAAAATTCAGTTTTATTTGCGCGACAGATCTGGACATTGGGGAGTTCGAACAAACCACTGTAAAATTTGAGTCAATTTTGAAGCAGTTTTGGATTAAATGTAAATAAAGTTGAGTCAACGTCATTTCGACGAATGAGCTGTGACAGAATCAATGTTGCTGCATTACGAATGAAAATTAGCCACCTTATTATAATAAAGAAGTGCGAGTACATAAAAATACAAATAACTTAATTATAAAATTAGAATAGTTAATTAGCGTCTCATATGATGTTTTGAAGAAGACTGAAGCTCATTCTTAGCATTAATTAAATAAT
This sequence comes from Porites lobata, assembly GCA_942486035.1. NCBI lineage: Eukaryota > Metazoa > Cnidaria > Anthozoa > Scleractinia > Poritidae > Porites > Porites lobata. Next base: position 2,410,406 of record CALNXK010000067.1, read on the forward strand.
CAGTCAGTTTTAACAAGAAAAAAGTTTCTTATAAGTCTGAGAATACAAAGCATTCAGTCGTAATACATAAAAAACTGTCTTACCTAATAATGCCTGATTCAGTCTCTTCAATAACAGTTAAAGGATATTGTTGTTTTAGGTCAGTTCTGTGCTGATTTCATCACTTACGACTTTTTTTACATACACAAAATGTTCCTTTAGAAATTAGGGAGGAAACTGGCAAATAAATTTTAACAATAAGTATACAAAACAGACAAAACAAAACAACAACTACCAAAAAAAAAAAAACAGAATATTAAACGTCTTTAAAAATATGCGTTTCTCAAGCCGTCTTAAATTTCCGCTTACGCTTCGGCTGTTCATGTTAAGCAGCTGCAATGTATGCGCCGACGTCATCTAAACGACACAATGTATCTAACCCCAACAAACAGCCGAGCAGTGATGTATATATATATATTAACCAAAAGCTGATCGATTCAATAGCTTTTCACTATTCTGCTTGATACTTTATCCTTGGTTTAAATTTTATTTCCATTTTCTTAAATGTATGATAAACGGAAATAAAATTTAAACCAAAGATCAAATTGAACCACACATTAAAACTGCTGGCCTAAACTCTTTCATATATTTTAAACAACTGCTAATCAGTTTACGTTTAGTATATAACGATTGCGTAAGTTTGCAATGGTCATCCTTACCACTTTTTGTGTTTTCAAAATTTTGAAAAAACTTTCGTGCGGTTCTCCAAACACAATGAGCAGGTAACTTTGGATACGAATATTAATTTCTGAATCTAATCATGCAAGCATTTGTTGAAAATACATAGAGGAGAAATAAAAGGCTTGCTGGATAACTACTGAGTAGTAAAATTCGCTTCTAATTGTATTTTTTATTTTTATATTATTTTTTTGGCCGACCTATTTACAGTGAAAATACAAGTCACATTGTGAATAAATACATGTAAAAGGCACTTAAATAAATACTTAAGATATTCATTTCAATGCAAGTAGTTTAAAATAACCCCCTCTTTCAATAAACTTAATAATGAATTTGAACAAGAATTCATTATAAAGACTGACTGGAACCAAAAAGGCGAACAATTCTAAACAACAATCAGTAAAAGCACTCGGTAGGTAAGAAAACAACTGGGAACTATTTGTGCAAACGCACTGAGTCAGGCCTGACCAGCATACTTGTTGCTGAACCGGAAAATAACGATTCAAGCTAGCGCAAACCGGCCTGACAATGACTTATATTACAGCATGCATTTTTCTCGCGTGGAATATGCTTGGAATCGGTGCAGTAGCTTCTGGTAAGTGTTGCATGCGAGTTAACAATAGATTGAGTCAATAAGAAATAGTAGAAATCAGTCTGTACTTAAAATTGGAGTTCATGAGTTCGATTTTCATGAATAGACTGCAATGGTTATCTCAATAACAGCTCAGAAAAATGGATATTATATGGGATGCAAAGTTATTCAGATTGACGGACTTAATAACGTAGTTGAAGCAAGGAGCTAATATAAGTTATGCATCGATCACTTAAGGCTCACATAACCAAGAACTGAAAGCCTAAAAGAGTGCTTTACACTGGCAAGGATTTCGTTGAGAAATCGAAAACAATTAAATAAACGTGTCTCTACAGTCTAGCTTCCCTTTTCATCAGAAAAAATATATTTAAAAGAAAAAAAAATGTGTTAACAGTTCAGCTTCCTTTTCTAATAGAGGAAATCTATTTAAAGAAAAACGAAAGAACAGTATTTTTTTAGTAACAGCTCATTTTGTTCTTTCAATGGTGACATTTGAGGCTTATAAAAGGATCCAAGTTATTACTCAGTCAAAAGTCAGTCGCATTTCGAATTTAGGTGTGTTCAATTATTTGATAACTTATTTTATTCTGGAATAGACTCACTCTTATTTACAAGAAGGAAACCAGGGGAAAATTTGTTAAATAACGGAGGAAAATCAATTGTCGCATGACTGTCTTGTGTTTTAGGGATTAAAACCGTTTTCTGATACTTGCATGACTTTCTAGTATTCACTCGTGTAAGAAATACGGCAAAGAGTCGAATGTCGGATTGCTAATAAAAACTATCATTATGTAACGTGAATCGCGTATTAAGGTTACCTCTCTTCAGACCGACGGGGTGCTTTGAGGCGCCCCTTAACTTTAAAGTTGAATAACTTCAAAACCGTGTACGTCAAGATTGACGTTACCTTAGCAAAAAGTTTTGACAGTCAGTTCTCTTAGCAAAATTGGCATTTTTCTATTAAAAACCATTTTATTTCTAGATTTGCTAAAACTATAAATTATAAATTATTACCTCACACTTTATTTAGCATTACTTCATCAAACTTATTAAAACCCTTTCAGAAGCGAGTCTCTCGGAATTTCATTACCAACAGATCTTCTGCTGGTAAAACATCATTTCTTTTACGTACAAAAAAAATTTTCATTATTTCTGCGGTTTTAATGACAGAATATAACCGCATCATCAATTTCAAGGAACCGATAAACGACAAAGTTCTTCCTGGTCACGTGATAAGGACTGAGATGGTCCGAAACGAGGGAAGCTGCCGGGTGAAGTGCTTTTTGGAGCCAAACTGTGTATCCATCAACGTGGGGCCTGACGTTGAGGGAACACGAAAATGCGAGTTGAAAAATTTCACCGATGAAAGCGAAACACAAACTGGTTTGGAAGAAAAGAAAGGTTACATACACTTTGCTGTTGAGGTAAGGCACTTCGCAGCAATAAAGGATGAGGAGAATGAGTGAAGTTGGACATTCAGTAAATGTTTGTATAGCGAGTGTGTTATCTGTATTACAGTCACCTTTATATACATTAACAATTATTTGTTATGCAGTCTTTATATGAGGAATAGGCTGAGCAACGCTGATTCTCTTACCTTACCATTTATCTCATTTTCGGTTCTCAGATAATAAAAAAAGTATCTAAAATTTGTGCTGATTAAGAACCTTTTAACTAGATAACTAGGAAAACATCAGTTTCAGTTACCTGCGGGTAAACTTAAAACTCTCGCACTGATTCAAAACGTCGGCCTAAATGGTTTCCCATTTCCTTGAAAAGTGCGGCCGGAGGTTTCATGAAGTATTGAATGATATCAGGACCAGTTAATGTTGAAAAAAATTCATACAGATGTGTCAATAGACCAATTACGATATATCAAACTTCATACATGGCTCCGAGGCTTGGGGGAATAAAACAATTTAAAGAAATTATCTTGAGGGTCAGAAATGAATACACTGTGAATAATAATTTTCTTTTATTTTATTCCCCCAAGCCTGCTGGGAGCCAAGTATGAATTTTGATATATTGAAAATGGTCTATTAAATCCCCAAATTAACATATTAATTCTGTGTCATGGTAGTTTTTTAACTGTTTTCCAGAACTTTTGTCATCGTAGCCGTTGCCCTGGAAAGTACTTTCTGTGCCAAGTCGGGTTTACAAATGAAGGATACAGATGTTTCTGTCCCGAGGGTTTTAAAGGAGATCGATGCGATGAAGGTAATGTACACTCAGAATAGGCTAAAATCTCATTCCCAGGTTCTCTCTCCTTTGGCTGATTGACTAAGTTTTGTTTCTGCAGTTTTATTCTCTTTTACTCCATTCTTACTTTCATGCATTCCCCCACTTCATCAAGATAAAGTTGATTGTCATGGATCATTTTACATTGCCATGCATGGTTAACAATTAAAAAAATGAAAACGAAAAGTTACGCCTTGATAAAATTAACTGGTCTGACCTCAACATATAATAGACGGAAAGACAAAGACAAATGAAGACCAAAAGTGTTTGTCGACGTGTTCAAATATCCACACACATGACCATGTACGTAAATGGCTCCATTAGTTCGATTTTTCAACGGATTCTTTTCAATTTTTGTTCTGAGAAAATATGGTCATCGTTATCATCATCATCATCATCATCATCATCATCATTAACATCATCCTTATCATCATTATCATTATCGCCATCATCTGCATCAACATCGTCAACATCGGCAAAATGTCTTTCACCTCATTATATATTCAACTTGACAAAAGCTTAGCTTTGACAATAGGGGCGGAAAAGGAACTATTATTCTTCGGCGGTGTCAATTATAGTGTAGATGAGGTTCTTATCCTACCAGATTGTTCCTCATCCTCGGAGACCCAGGGGCAGTCAATCGAGCCGGGGGAAAAGGCGCCACGAAAGTTTTCAAGCACAGGCGGAAGAGCCCCTGGGTACCGACTCTCACCGGACCATTTCCACACGGTCAAGTGAATGCTGGCTCCTGATTGGGCACAAAAAATGCTTTGTATTATTGTGCCCAATCGGCAACCAGTTTCTCGTGAGTTATTTTCGTGAGTTCGTGCACGATGGGTATTATGTCACCACAGTTGCCCGGTTCGTTCACCACGCTTGTGCGTACAAGGGAAACTTCCATTTTCTACCTTCCTAACCAGAAACGAAGGAACTACCGATGAGTCGAAAAACCTTTCGGATGCTATCAGCAGGAACAATTCATTTTGCACTGAGAAAATTCTGTTTCTGACGGATCACAATGTATCGTAAATAATAGGAAGTTTAAGATCGGCGGCGACGAGATAGTAAAAAAGCAATAGCTTGACAAGGCAAAACAACAACTTTGCTCGTGCATCACGCATTTTGCAGATTTCTTTGCCGTCACTGCACGACTACCACGTAAAAATGCCTAATTTCAGGTTTTGTGAAGGACGTAAACAAACAATGACAAAATTTCTTTCCCCTTTATGAACTTGGATATGGTTCATAGAAAATCAGCTCCAGAAGAGTTCGCTTGCATTTGACAAAGTAAGCGAGTTGGGATAATCACGATAGAGACTGGAAAAATGTGAACTCACTTTTCAGGCGACGTTTTCGTGGCTGTCAGCTGTCGTGGAATCTTAAACTCCTTAATATTTACGAAGACATGATCGATGCAAGCGTGAATACCTGTTGTAAGCTCAAGCTTGTATTTTTGGAAAAGCGTCTTTAGTTTTAGGGTAGACAGTGGCAGTCTTTGCACTAGAGCCTAAATAAGCTAAGAAATATTTCAAGACAAGTAAATTTTAATTACTTCAAGTAAAATAAAGCTTCACTCACAACCGATTCTTTTTTATTTCAGGTTAACTTTAATAAGGCTATTTTCTCACGCAACATAATTAAGATTGATTGACATGTTTCGCCTTTCTCAAAGCTCAAGAAACCGCAAGTAACCGCAAGCTTTTAAGGATGGTTTTCAAGTCGCTTGAAACTTTGTTGAATCGTTTCAACTTTCCCGACTTTAATGAGATGCAAAGTAAAGTTACTTGAGATTTTACTTAGGTCTTCACACACGAAGTTTTGGTTAAGTAAAACTTAGCAGCTCCTAAGTCTTACTTAACAGCCTAGTGTAAAGACAACCAGTATTTTGAAATAAAGTGTATATATCAAACTGAAAGTTTCCTGACTGCGTGCATTAGTTGGTGCATGAGCCAGACAAGCCGTGATCGAGTCAATAGCTGTCGCGTCGTGTACGAACTCACGAAAAGAACTCAGGAGATGCTGTTCCTCGATTGGGCACAATAATAAAAAGCATTTTTTGTGCCCAATCAGGAGCCATCATTCACTTGACCGTTTGGAAATGGTCCGGTGAGAGTCGGTATCCAGGGGCTCTTCCGCCTGTGCTTGAAAACTTTCGTCGCGCCTTTTCCCCCGGCTCGACTGACTGCCCCTGGGTCTCCGAGGATGATTGTTCCTGAGAGCACCAAAGGTGAAGTAAAAATTAAAGAAGCGGAAAGAAATTTCAACTGGGAATCTTCAACAAGACATTCATGCTCCGAAGTCATTAAATTTTCCTAATCCAATACCACCCCGATACCAATGGTTTTTGTAAGTGAAGTTTGGACCTCTGCATTTTCTATTAATTATTGCTATTATTAATTATTATAAGTGCGTCAATAACAAAACGCTTGAATCTCATTGGTCCATAACAGCCCATATTTATAGCTCAATTTTGCTAATTGAACTCCAAAACTGTGACCCGTCCGATTACCAGTAAAGAACCAATGAAAATCAAGTAGCAGATGCCATTTAAACCAATAAAACTTAACTACATAGCACCTACCAATCAAAATCAATGAAAAAATAGTGACCAAGAAAAGAAAAACGGATGAAACTAGCTGGTCCAGTGACTTTTATTCAGATGCTTTGGAATCCTTCTCTTACATTAATAAATATTCCAAGACTTTGATTCTCGCATTTTGTTATTGACACAATTTATTGGTCATAGGACGTCGTGTCGTAAAATTCAGGGGTGCTACGCGCACGCCGACCTGAAATTACTCGCACGATTTCTCCCTGAATTGTACTCCACTCAGTCCTATTACCATTATTATTATTATTATTATTATTATTATTATAAATAGGGTATATATTTTAATATTCATATTCTTGAATCTGTAAATAGTCTATTTTTTTAAATCTATGAATAAAGTTTTATTTTTATTATTATTATTTTTTTGGGGGGGGGGGGCATACCTATTGAGCGTTTTCGGTCACGTGGCCAGCATATATGCAAATTTATGAAAACAAAAGAAATTGTTAAGAAAGAGTTCAACTCCCTCAGGATTTGTTTGAAACGTCAACCTGGCCACCGTGACGTCATGTGAAAACGCTCTATAAGGGGAAAACACATGGTGATGAAGATGCTTCAGAATTCATTGTTTTTCAGTCTACAAAAACTGTGCTGAGCTGTATGAAGCTGGTGTTCGAAACAGCGGTGTTTATACTATCGACCCTGACAATGCTGGAACCTTTGAAGTATACTGTGACCAAACAACAACCGGTGGAGGGTGGACTGTGTTCCAAAAGAGACTGGACGGCTCGGTAGATTTCTACCGTGGCTGGGATGACTACAAACACGGTTTCGGAGATCTGAATGGTGAGTTTTGGCTCGGATTGGGCAAGATACACCGCCTGACAAAAGAACGCAGCAAGCTTCGGGTTGATCTGGAAGACTTGGACTACCAAACAGCTTACGCTGAATACGACTCATTTGATGTTGGTGATGAACAGAGCAAGTACAAGCTGGCACGTCTTGGGCAATACGCTGGTAAGACACAACACCACAGTTGAAAAAGAAATAATAATGAAGTTCCACGTCGTCGTAAGGCCAGTGCATTGATTTTGAATTACAAATTACACGATTTATGGGACGATCTGTAAGTCGACAAACACGCTGCAATTTATCAGGCAAACCTTTCTATCAAAAGAAAATGAATGCGAGTAATTTTTCTCGAACATAAATGTTCCAACAAGAGAGAATAATTGGTCGGAGAGGCAATCTTAGACCGCAAGCCGAGACATGTGATTTTCACTAAAGTTATATTTAGAGGCTGGATTAAACGGAAATCTATTTCCTGGAACGTCCACACTTTTAAATCAAACTTTGAAAGGTCACCACCAAGTCCATCACGATTAACGCCCCGTCCAAAATAATTCGTTTTCGTTTGAAAATGTATTTATTTCGCTGTGTTAAGGCCTGCCTTTCACACTTATGCGCTGAGCGTTTTCATCCAAAACGCATCGATTTGAAAACGGTTTTGAAAGTAACGCATAGCGTGGATGGTCGAAAACGCATCAAAATGAAAACGATGACGTCATATGTACCACTTGGGTCGTAAAATATCGTAGGGCGTGTATTTGTAGCATGTGCATAGGGTTCAAATTACGTCAAAACGTGTAATTCTACCGTTTTTGAACGCTTTAGTGTGGACAGTCAAAAACGCATCAAAACGGTAGCTTTGGACGCGAATCGATCGATGTGTTTTCGCTGACAACAAAAACGCCTTAGTGTGGACAGGGCCTTATTGCCACACACCAAGAGAGCATAATGACCCCCTATTCTATTTGAAAACACTGAATAAAAGTTTGCGGACCTCTCCAGAAACCAACTTCCGATAAATTTGAAGCGTTTAATTGGTGTAAAAATAATTTAGTGAAATTCGCATATTCCAAGAGCGAGAATGGGTGTTTCCCTCTTTGTTCCATTCTCTCTTAGTTTCTTTGGTATCTGAGTTTTAGCGCTAAATGAGATATAGGAAGCCGTTTCTCGCGTTGCTAGGTGATCGCTTCTCTTATTCCTATTTCCCTTTTAATAGACTGTCCGAAAACCGGGCTCAAGTTACTTAAGGCAAGCCGAGGCAAACCTATTGTGCCTATTGTAGTAGAGAGACGCTCATTAGTAAACCTATACCGAATTAGTATGTAGGAAGACACTGACTAGGCACTTAATTAGTATGGAGGAACGTAATTTTTCCCTAGGTTAAAAACAATGGGTGACGTCATAGACTATCCCTAAACTATCCTTAGCTATCCACCAACGGGGCTTATCTCGCAACATAGTAGACTACTCGTTTAGTTACTATTTGAGAGGTCTCAGTTATTCAAAATTTAAAAACTTAGAATTAATTTAGAAAACTGGCGGCTGTTGTTCGGTATTCCTGTACCCGATCTTTAACTAGACGTTTCTTGGTATTTCAGCGATTGCATTGTTTTAACGCGATTCTTAGGGTTGTAAGAATAGTTTGTTCATAGTATCTTGCTATAAGCACGCGTGATTATTCCAACTCCCTTTGTTTGACAGATATAGGCGAATTTCAGGGTCTTAACGAGTTATACGGGATCAGGGATAATAGGCAAAAAGTAGGGGGGGATCAGGGATCAGAGGCCCGGGATCTGGGATTCTTAGTCGTGGGATCGGGATCAGTAGTGCTGTGAGGTGATCAGGGACAGTTTTCCGACAAAAAAATGCTTTAAGGGGAAGGACCTGCTCTCGTTTAAAAACTCAGTTGTATTTTTGGCGTAACAATTTGTTCCGGCACTTAAGTGTACGCAATACGACTTAGTACGCCCCTGAGTCTCGGCTGGGAGTTGCCTAGCTATTGATTAATTTTGTTTTGACTCATTTTCTGTAACTATACCTTACATTCACTGAAATATCGAATTGGTCTGGGTTTTTTGACTGCCAAATAAGGACTTAATAAGAAAAAATTCATACAATGGACATTACCTTTTGCCAATGATTTCCTTCTGCACCCCGAACAATGATTTTATACATGCTCTTTCGACAGTGAAAGACGAGATTTTTCAACGGACAAAACCCTGTTATCACAGCACTTGTTATTGCACTTGGTACTGTAACTTGTATTTTTCTGCTGACCATGCTCAACAGACAATACATGGTCTCTTGCAAGCATTTAGCAGCTCCCGATTCCAAGCCTCTGATCAACGCTATTATCAAGTGGCAAGTGTCGGGAGAATAACGGCAAATAACGAAGCCTGTTCTTATTATGCTAGGGAGAAAGTGTGCGAAACATCTTAACGAACTTTACAAAGGCTTACAAGGCGAAGAAGTAGTCGATCCGGGCTCTGTAAAATAATGTAGTTTCTTAGCTCGTTGTTCGGCAGGCCAGTGGCCTTTATCTTTGCCCAAAGAGAACTCAATCTGATCTCGTTTTGCTCCAAAATTCTTCAAAAGTCTTGCCTTTTGCAGGTACCTTTTTTGAATAGCTGTCCCAGCTTACTCCATCCGCAGTGAGCTGGTAAACTGCTTACAATTATGTCATGGGGTAACTCAACCGAATGTAATCGAAACATCAGTAAGAGGATTAAGTGAGATGGTGAGGTATACAACTTACAGGTCATGTGGCTGAAAACGTTTTGCAGTTCACTTGGTCATGATCAACTGGTGCTACCAAGGCGACGACTGAGAAAAAGCTAGCTGGTGCAAACCCCATTTATTCTGAATCGATCAGCCAATCTTACTGACATTACTTTTTGTGTGAATAAAATTTTGCTAAATGGAATTGATCTCGTTTTAAAAGGAACAGGGCAAAAAACAAAAAGTGCTTGGTTTGTTTCGGAAACGTGACGGATATAAGAAACTTCCCGTTTCCGTCGAGTTTACAAGATACGGAAACACGTTATTTCGTCCTGTGAAACGCTCTATATGTGAGCCGTCTAAAGTGTAACTATTATGATAGAAATGATGATAACTAATGGAACTGGCTGGAGTAAAAAACTCTCCAGTCAGTAACTTGACTGGGACTCTGCTGAAGAAATCGAGAGACACTTTATTTTGCATTTTATTCAGGTTATATCCGGAGCAAATGTGTAGACTAGAACGTTTTACCCGTTTACCTTTATTTACAAGGAAAAATTACGCCAAGTCAATGTTCAGATAAAATCACTAAAGATTAAAGAGTGTCATAAGTAGACTGTAGCATAGTTAAGGTTAAATGCCCTATTTGTAACGGTAAAAATGCCCGTTTTACTTATTTGGAGTGCTGCTACTCTCTCACTTTCCCGCCGAAACGTCTAAAGAAAGGTTATTTAGGACCATTAAAAATTTACGGTAAGAAATGAGATTTGTTTTTATAATTTTAGGAACTGCTGGTGACTCTCTTACAGGGCATCATAAAATGCCATTCTCCACCAAAGATCAAGACAATGATCAACTTTCTGGCAAGAGCTGTGCCATTTCATATGAGGGAGCCTGGTGGTACAATAAATGTCATGCCTCCAACTTAAATGGTCGCTATCTTAATGGGAATCACTCCTCTTTTGCCAACGGTGTAAACTGGTTGCACTGGAAAGGCTATCATTACTCCGCCAAACGCGCTGAAATGAAAACCAAACCAGTAGCAGCCTGATCCGGACAGTTGAGCCCTGTATACAGACACTGAAGGGACAAAGCAACTACTATGGAGACTTCCGTTTTAAAGAGGTCACCACGATAACACTAGTCATCACATTTAAGACTCCGCTGATAGTTTTATGTAACCTGAACATGCAACAAGCGTTATTGAGGGCGCTCAGAAGGGCTCTGGTACGTGCTCGCAACCCGAAACCCGCCTGGATGACCCAAATAACGTCTGTTGCACCCAGGCTAGTCTTAGTGTTAAGCAACCAAATAGTACGTAGTCCCACAATTGTTTATAACCTGTATCTTAATTGATTATTGTACAGTAGTGAAACACTGAAGGCCATTTATACGACGCGTTTCGGATAAGATGCGTCGCTTACATAAGAGGCACACTGCCGGTATAAAGTGACACATGTTGTCTGAAATTATACGTTACTTATTAGCTCAGGCGTTTATTATTATTACTAGTAATAACCAAAGGTTTGTAGGGAATGCCGGCGACAACGATCGGAGTTCAAAATGCTTTTGCTCCAACGCTGTGCTTTGCGCAAGTTTCACGTGACAGATGGTCAAAACACGCGTGATCAGACTACGAGGGGTAGACGGTCGAAACGCTTGTGATCAAATTGCATTTTGTTCATTCCATTCATTCTTAGTGGAAGTTCAAACGAATGCTGGCTACATACTTGCGACGGATGCGTAATAACAAACTGGAGATTAGTATTGCGGGCTCCTCTTGTCGCCTGCAATTATTATTGTTTTTTTGTCATTATTATTGATTTCTTTTATTGAAAAAAACAGCTCGTACAACCTCTGCTTAGATAATTAAACAAAATCTGCTATAAATTATCTCCGCTTTAGGAGCCGATTACCTCTAGACTACGAGTAGTCCCCCATTTTTCCTCAGGGATAGTAGAGCGAGCAAAACGCGAGCGCGCGTGAAAATCACCCCACGCGAGAAAAGGCGACACGCGGTGGGAGGCGTGGGGTGATTTTAACGCGCGCTCGCGTTTTGCTCGCTCTACTATCCCTGAGGAAAAATGGGGACTACTCGTAGTCTAGATTACCTCCTAATCGCGTGTTTTTATAAGACGCGATTGTGTAGTAGGCTGGCGTTATTTTAACACTCACCTTGTTGGAAGCGCTGATTGGTCGACGCAGCAGTTACATTGTTTTAGCTATTGTTTGTGAATGACAGACAAAAGACAAAAGGCCACAAAGGTCAAATGTAAACGCAAAGAATCTTTAACAAACAGTTAATATTTGTGGAATATAGTCTTCTCTAGAAGAAGCATTTGAGTTTTGCTGGAGCTCGTGGGCAGATCAACACAGCACTTTACCAAAATCGACCAGAAGACACGCAAAATTAGACAAATTTATATTTGGAACCCCATGACTACCGGATTTATTATGTAAACATTGATTTGCGTCAACGGTATGGAATTTCTGTCGCTGAGTCGCAGACGTTCCTCCCCGCGAAACGTCCCCAGCGACGAAGAGCGAGGAGAAACGGATGTTTTCGCAGGCTACCAAAAAACGCCCCTATAGCTACAATGTTTGTATTAGACGCCTCTCTCTAACTACCGCCCTTTATCTAATAGACGACCTCCATGACAGTTATTTCACAATTCTAGGGAAAAGTAAAAAGGAGCAAGATAATTTAATATACTGTTTTTTACTTGATCAATAAGGGTTTGCACATTGCATGTCGTTTAATGTCAATTCAATGTATACGTAAGGATAGACTAACGATGACTACACAACGAGCCTGACCTAGGATTCAAGGCATTCATGGAAACTGGTATTTTTTCTTAAGGGACAAATTCGGGTCGAAGTGTTTTTTTTCAATAAGTGCCGTGCGAATTGAGTTCGGCAGGGTACAAGACGTTTGAAACTGGCATTAAAATCACTTAAATGCCTTTTCTTTTGTTCTTCTCACTTTATTATTATTATTCTTATTGATAAACCTAGAATTTTCTATACATGCTACGTCGCCCTAGAAAATTCGGAGACATTCGCACAATAGATAAAAAGTTTTCGGACAAAATTTGAAAGGACCCATAAAAATTTCGGCTATGGGAAAAGCTCGTCTTTTCGTAAACCTTTCACTGTGGGCCATTATTTTCGGGAAAGGCGAAAACAGTCCTAAAAAATTCGAGAGGTTCAAACCACTCCGAGGGCGACCGAACAGATCAATTTTTTTTAGCGATGAGAATTATTCGTTTATATTACTTTTAAAGCACTCCAGGATGCATAACGAGGCATTTCAGATCATTTCTCAGGAAACGGTCGTTGGGTGCCCCTGGTTTTTGGCGATTGTGAAAGACTGGTTGTTCTTGCGGTGGTAGCCTGCATAGCTGGCCCAGCGGGATCGTCAGTGCGCGCAAATTTTTTCACAAAGGAGTCATAGACTGTTTTACTGGCGTTCAGATTTAAGACGGAACCAAAGAGTGTGAGCAGGAAAAACAGCGAGAGGATGGGCTATGGAGTGAGAGCTCTCCCTCACCCTTAGTTCCTCCTTTTTAGGTATTGTTTCCCACTCTCTGATCTCGGGCCACACTCCACATGATCTGAACGCCGGGAACAAGCTAGAGGTCGCCTGATGTAACGGAATCCGTTTTCCGGAATCAATGAGGGTTTTGCTTGAGAGATCTAGAATCTGGCAAAAGTTTCTTGTGGAATCCCATATCCTGGGCTTTGGAATCCGGAATACAGTTTAAGGAATCCGTAATCCCACTAACAATTGCTATCTACCACCTGGAAATCCGGAATCCACGAAGTGGAATCCAGAATCCCAGACTGTCTTAGATTCCCTTGCATTAGGTGTACGTAGTTATGAATTGCGAAGCAGCCTAGAAACTGTATGCAATGGACATTCTGGAATTACAGGTGAATTGACATGCACATATGCCAAACCCGTAATTCATTGAATTATAAATAAAAACGCCTTGCTTTTATCTAATTCCCTTAGGGGGCTTCTGGTTTTAGTAAGATTCATAGTTTTTGCTATAAAATAAGAATTTTCGACGGTTGTTTAAGTTTCGAACATTTCGCCCGCGACAAGGAAAAAACACTCAGAATTACGGGAACGCAAGGCGAAAACAAGCTCGCGTACGGTGACCCCATCTTTTTATTGCAGTTTTTGAATGTGCTATATGTGTCTGACATTTGTGCCAATGCAAGTTTGAAAAAAATCTGGATAGTACATCATTTTCAAGGGAAGTAGCTTAACGTGGATGAGTGCAGCACTTTAAAGTCTTCATTTTACGACGGTATCTTTAGAGAAGAAAACGTTTTTCGGAAAAATTTTTGCACTTTGTTTCGGCGAGAACCCGGAAACATTTAGTGCTACAAGGTATCTGTTTGTTTGTTTTAACTAAAGTTACATAGGGTGGGATTGGTTGCTGGATCTCTCTCGTGTTTGCTTATCATCTCAGCCCTTACCCAGTGGTATTGATGGGCCGATATTCCGTTAATTCAGTTATAGTGCAATTCTTGCAGGAGTTTTAGATCTTTTTCGGATCGGCGATGTTTTGGGAAATGTTTTAACGCTAGTTATATGGGGAGTACATTTTTGTGTTTATCTAATGGTTATAATACAACCAGTATGCAGGTGAAACAACATTCAAATGCATATCCGCAAAATACGCCCCTTAATTCTAAGTCGCTTATCTATATTATTTGCGAGGTCAGACTTACTTTAATTTAGGCCTATATATATTTCACGTCTTCTTCGAACTTTGGAGTAAATTTCTGCAGAGGAAGGATTCATTTTGTAAGCGGATCGTGGTAAAATAAAAAATATATATATAAACCTGCGTCGATTAGCAGCCAGATCGTAGCGACCCCACGGCGGTTACAGATATTGGCCGTGAACAATAATGGAGGCCAGAAGAACTATAGACAGCTGGAAATTGAACATTATTAGGGGTTGGAGCCCAACCCCCTCCCCCCCTCCAGCTTCGTTCTACTATTGTCTCGTTGACAAAAGCAAGTCTCAGGCACATTTTGACAACTTTGATGGGTTCGGAGAAAATGACAAAAAGATGTCAAAGACTTTAATGGCGGCAAGAGCCATGGCTCTTGATGGCGGCTATAGATCTTCAGATAACAAGAGATAAGAGGGCGTCTACATACAGGCTACGAAAAAAATTGCTTATTCGAAAATATTTGCATACGTGTGGAAGAGGCCTAACTTTTCCCGGCCCTGTGTATTAACGTTTGGTCTAAAATAAGGCAGGGACTCCACTCAGCCTCGTACCCAGGCGAATTTTCTTGACAAGACTGACAGGTGACGTCACATCCGAAACTGCTGAGGACGACTGGGAACGAGGTTGGGCTCCACCCTATAAATATGCCGCTGTCCATTTTCGAGTTCGCTATGACCGCTGAATTAAAGAAGTGAAGACGCATTTTTTTTACAGCCTTAGCCTCCATCTGAAGTAATATATTCACAAATTCCAACAAGAAAAAGACATGTTTATTGCACTGTCTATTAGGTATATTCAAATTTCAAACACTTACTTGCTGGGATTTCTGAATATTTTACTTTACGTCGAGGCTAACCTTTATGAATGTGTCGTTAATATTTGTATTCAGCGGTAATTTTTAATCGAAAGTGGACTATTTAGAAATTAAAATGCAGCGTCCAGAATTACTAAATGTTCAAGCAAATAATGTCTCACAAGCGATGACCGATTACTACCCTTTCCTACCAAAACATGACTAAAACATGTCTTGCACAGCTTTTATAAGAAAATCATTTGAAAGTTACAGATTACTGTGGAATTAAAGATCGACTTACAATTCGATTGAAGTCTTGGCGCCACATAAGTATCTCTCAGTATTAGAAACCTGCCTCCAATAATGAAATAAAGTTGCGCCGTTAGCATGTAGCATACTATAATGATGGTTTTTTTCAAACTTTATTGTTTGCTTTTAAAAAAATCTTTTCTGCTGGTAATCTCTTGCCAAACCTGGTGATCACGGGGATCGATTTTCGTGGTCAGCGCTTTGAATTGTTGCCAGGAGAGTTTCAAATTTTTCGGGTAGAAGAATTTTATTTTAGTGTTTTTCTTTTCTTCCTTTTTTGTTTTTTTTTTCTTGCTAGAAATTCGGTGCACTTTTTGCGCTTTTCAGCAAGTTCTATATAACATATGTGTTGCTTTTAAGCTAAAATTACAATGAAAATGCAGGTGAAACAGCATTCAAATGCCACCCGTCTTTCTGTCTTACCTCATCTTGTTAGTTGCGTTAATTGTCAGCCCTTTTGTAAGGTTACAGTGTGCTCATACACCTTTATTCTACATGTTCTTCGACCATTGAGGAAATTTCTACAAGCTCTTATCTAAGAGATTCCTTACGATTTTCTGAAGTTTAATTTTTTACATTTCATTCCCCAGGTTAGGCTATTTTTCTTAGAAAAAGAAAGCCTAAACTGTTTGGATTCGAAATTCCGATGTAAGGGGGAGAGGAATCAGAAAATTCTCACTGGTAAAACTTTAAATTGCATCTAAAATTTCGGGAAAATAAATACTCAAGAGCTCAGCTGCATCTAATTTCTAGAAGAATAAAGTTCCCCTAGAATGACCGAACAGATACAAATTTTATAGCTTCGCTTAGAATGCGTTTCTAGGAAAAGCCCTGGGGACGAGGTTGCGTATTTGTCTTTCCGTACTGAAATGCGGCGGAAACTAAAACGCAACCGTGCTAGATCTTAATGGTGAAATGAACCAAAAAATTGACATATCTTCTTTTGTCGCTTTACCTTCACCAAACACTAAAAAGAACCATCCTAAGCATGAGATTCAGGAAAAGATTTTCTTCCCAAGCCTTTTATAGAAAGATAAACGATCAAAATCCCAGCATTTCCGAAAACTTTACGAAAACGTTTCTGAAATGGCCGCGTGATAGACTGGAGACTACGTGACGTCAATGTTGGTCTTTCAGGGCGGGAAAACGTTCTGCGCAAGCTTCTGCGCATCCCTTATCGCCTGCGTTTGTTTGTCTTGTTCTGTGAGAGTTCTGACTGAGACTGAATGAAATACACGAGGTGCGAACGTTTGCTCCTTGTAAAGGCTTTTTTTGTTTTTGTTGTTTTTGTTGTTGTTTTTTCGTCACTTGAAAATTACTTTGGATTCAGAACAACCAATGTTAGAGTAAAAACAGATCATCCGTCAGTCTAGGAGGAATAAAACGTTTTGAACATTTCCAAAGAGGTTTGTATTTTTCTGTTAATTGTGTATTCGACTTGTGAATTGATTTTGTGTCCACTTTTTCGCCTTCTTTCGCCGGATTGAATTAAAACCCGCTTGTATTCTGTTATTAGTAGTTACTGTTAGTTTGTTTTACATGCCCGGATTTATTCACCTTTGCAGAACCAGCTTTATCCTTGTCTTATGTCAAAGAACGGTAATGCTAACGCTTGCGAGTGAACAAACTTGAGCGCTTAAAACTTCCTCGGAACTTTAGAAGGCCAGCAAGCTTACTCGAGAAGAAAAGACTACTTCGATCATTCTTCTGTTGCTCAAGTAATAATAGTCAGTGTTTTTCTCCTTTAGTTTTTTCAGCTTCAATTACATAGTTTTGTTATCTTATGTTGGCAAATTTTCCTTTCACTCGCTGTGAAGTAGCGGAGAACGACAACTGCCGGCAGTGATTCCAAAACAATCGACTCTTTGCCCGTAAACAATTTCTGGAGCTGGATTCTGGATTTTTTTAATGAAAATTTGTTGTTTTGCAACCTTATTGAAACTTTTTTTAGTTCACTTAAGCATAATTTTTCTGCATGATGCAATTGTTTTTTGCTTGTCGCATCTCTTTGCCAGCTTAAAGTGGCGTCTATGGTCCTTTAAGTGACCTCAATCGGTAATTAAATCTTATACAAAATTAGAAAGAAGATTTTGCAATAATGTAACTTTAACTTTGTTTGAAGGAAATCTTACTTACGCGTAGGTTTTTAACAGGTGTTATGCATGCTCAACTTGACAACACAAGGCAAAATTAATCTGCGCGAAACGATCAAGATTAAAAAACTATGGTTTCTATGAAAACGATCCTAGGGAAGATTTACTAGATAAAGATTAACTCTTTTTCTGCCAACATATCAACGCCAAAACGTCTTCATTGAGGATTTTGTTTATATTTTAGTGATCTGCGAAGCTTTAAGTGTCCGATTGAGCGTGGGTTTTAAAATATCAGCTCGAGTGCGACAGAGTTCAGTGACCTCAAACACATTGTGGGCAAACTTGAATTTCTTTGGGCAGATTATTATACAAAGATAATTTTTTTTGCGTCCACGGTGGAGCTTCGGACCTTACATATGCAGGGACTTCCTTATATGAACACATTTTGTGAATGCATCTTGAAAAAAATCGGACTTACGCACGCACATTTCCAGTACAACTCAAGGAAATTAGTAAATGTCGTTAAAGTGCGTTTTACTATGATGTATTCTTCGAGAAAATTAAATAATAAGAAGGTTATAACCGCAGCTTGCAATTTTTGAAGACAAATTGCCTGTTCTTTCCAGGTTTATGGCCGCACAAACGAGCACAAACCACTTCTGCGCCAAGTCGACTCGAGAAACTGTTTTGAATTTCCCGCTTTTTTTCACCTGACCAACATTGACGTCACAAGCTGTTTTTTCCGACAATTTTTCCGACCGCTCTACGAAGATAAGGGCCAAAAAACAGCAATTTTTAATTGCGAATATCTCGGGGATACTTGCTTCAATTGGGCTGAGACTTCATAGTATGTTTATTTGGTTCATATTAAACACATTTCACTAGAACTGAACTAAAATAAAAAAGGTCGAAATTTTGGTTCATTTTACCTTTAACCAACAATAACGCGCTCGATGGATTTGTTTACAGGTTACATCGTTTTTGCCGGGCAAGGATAACTTGTTGCTGATAAAAATTACTGGAGCAAGTGTCAAATTTATCGGAAGCAAGTATATTCAAGAAAGCTTTACAAATATGAGCTTACATATCATAACTGAATAAAAATTAACACTTCATAACATTTCACTTCGTTTATTTCGGTCAGTCAACACCTTGCATTGAATTTAAAGTTAAAATTCAAAAAGATCCTAAAACAAATCACAACTACTACTGAAAGCTCTGTACCTTGAAGCGACTTTAACTTTCCTAAGGTTTACAGCAAAACACTGCTCGATAGCTCAACTCTTCGGTGGCCTTTTCTTAGCAGCTATACGGAGCTAGCTATATGTTGCATATTCCAAACTCTGCAAAGGGAAATTGTTTAACAGAAAAAGAAAACCACACACTATGTCTGAAAAGCGACATAAAATCAATAAATTTGCGAATTACCAAAATATAATAGTGAGAAACAGTCCCGCCTTCGACTGCCATGTTTTTGTTTTTTCTCAAGACCGTTGATCTATGGTTTTTGATGTAGTGCGCATGATCAGTACACAAATCCGCTTGCAAGACCGTTGCTGATCGCTTTGCAAGTTGTGAGAACATCGTTTGGATTTCATTTAAGAGAATGTATGGGAAGTAGCTCCCCCCCCGAATTGAAGCCACCAGTTCCGTAATTTCATGAAGGTGCGATTGTCTTAGACTTGGACTTCTAGGCCGTGCCATATCACTGTTATGCTCAAACAACAGAACTCTTTTCTGTTAATTGTTTCTTCCACTCCGGCCAGTGTTGTTAAAAATTAGTGCCAGTTCAGCAACAGAACGCTGGAGAAACCTCCTCAGCGAAATAATTATAAGCACCTGTCTTCAGCTTGTAGGGGAAAGCCAAAATTTTAAAGAAGTAAACCGGAATAAGCTCCGGCAAATTGATACAAAAGTGAGCCGTCTTTGCTCGGTCGCCTGAAGCATCAGATTTACGACAGTACCAGCCTTTTCCCTCCCACGCTAAGCATTGTAAAACGAAGAAAACATTCTTGTTGATTTAAGCCAAAATGCGGAATACTAAAGTATTTTCGAAAATGGGCACATTATAAGTAAACATGCTGTAAGTAACGTTTCCGTTTAATTAACACAAAATTTGTCGTTCTGATCAGTAAACTCGACTGAAATTTCATTCACGTTTTAGTCGAGTTCATGGAGTTTTTTAAGCGGTTCTCTCAGCTTTTGTCGTCGTATTTTGGTTGTTTAACATTGGGCAAGAAAATAAATAAAGACGACAGTCAGAATGAGTTTTAACACGTACTCGGAAAATACAAACAATATATTTGTTGAGTCTATTTTCACAAAAAGACCAAACTTATAAACCTTAAACGCCAATGCAATTTGCCTTAGACTTCATTGAAGATTAATTTTCTGCTTTAATGGACGTCATACTCACGCCAAGCGCTATTGTTGTTTGCGGTAATCTACAAGCTTTAGCATTTGCAGTCATTATATTTAGTGCCTGTGGGGGGACAAGTGACTGGTATCTACGTTTGAGTTCAAACTAGTCATTTTCACCGAGAGAAGATTTACTCTACAAAGAATTGAAGATTAAAATTTGAGCTACTAAAATCTCTAAAACAAGCTAAAATTGTCAATCGTATTTTTTTTCAAAAAAAAACTTTTCAAGAAAAGCAATCTTTGCCTTAAATTTTAATCAACAGAGTTAAAAGATCCGTTTTAAATTACAGGCCAACGTTTTTTCATTAACTATTACGGAGAATAAACAAAGTTTAAACCGTGAGTAACTGGGAAGGTTGAGAGGCCCTACCGCGTAAAATTAATGTTTTATTACTTCATCATCCGACGGACCTTCTCGTTTGCAAACTAATTTAAGGAAAAGGATGACGAAAAGACAACTTAATTCCTTTTTAAAAATACACGAGTGATTCTTTTTATCTGTGTGAACGCACACGTTACTAAATTATTTAATATTACTTCATTCTAATCGGGTATTGAAAAGGGAAAATCGTTCTTGAATTCATTATAAAATACTCTTTTCAAAAATTGCAACATCATATTTTCACTATATACTACAAAAATACGAAAATCAATGTATACTGCAGTGCACAAAAGGGGGGTTATTCTAGGAAGTAAACGAGAAAGAACCTGGAGAACACATCAGTCAACATATCTCATTTATAAGCATTGGGAGCTCAGAACCTATCTTCCACCTTAAAGGGTGAAATACGAAATTAATAAATTAAAAAAAATGATAAAATGAATAAAAAGCGATACGCTTACATTTATGTGT
This sequence comes from Porites lobata, assembly GCA_942486035.1. Lineage (NCBI taxonomy): Eukaryota > Metazoa > Cnidaria > Anthozoa > Scleractinia > Poritidae > Porites > Porites lobata. Next base: position 2,431,294 of record CALNXK010000067.1, read on the forward strand.
AGATTTATCATATTTATTCTAAGGAAATCCCACAGTTGCAGCTGATTTGAAAAATTTTAAAGACATAAAGTATGCTAATAATCAGGGGCACCCATTGCAACGACGATTTCGTCCTAAATACATTGAAAACACTTTTTAAGCTATCCAGAGTACTTTTAGATATCTAGAAATGCATTCTAAGCGGCGCTGTAAATTTTGTATCTGTTTGGTCATCCTAGGGGAACTTGAGTCTTTTCGAAATTACAAGGGCTTGAGTATTATTTTCCCGAAAATTTAGATGAAATTTGACGTATTACGGAAGTGAGACATTTTCTAATTCCTCTCTCCACCACATTTTTGAATTCTATGAAAAATAGCCTAACTTGGGAAGAAAAATGCGAAAATTAAACTTCAGAAAATTTTAGGGAATTTACTAGACAAGCTTTGAAAATTGTACATGAATGGAACGGCCGTCTAGAAATTTTCAGCCGTCCTGAAGTAAGAGAAAATTCTAGGCAATATTTGCTTCTCGGAACAGATCATATTTTAAAGAAAACAGTCGTTGGGGGCCCCTGAATAATAAAAATTAACTATCTAATAAAGACGTCAAGATGTTTAACTGATGACTAAGCCCGCGGGTGACTTTTTCTGCTTTTCCATAATAACTGTCCGATCGCAATCGGGAGCGGTTCATTCCCGGCGAAGACCTTCAGTATGGCAAGTCGTTTAGCAGTGTTAGCGCTCTTGCTGGTGTGTGTTGTCTGGGGAGGTTGGCTAAACTACGTTGCAACTGCTCGCGTTGAAGGTGAGGTAAACAGATTCACCTGTTTTTCATTTTCAGGCATTTTCTTCGCTAACATCACTTAACCTTCTCATTTGCTGCAAAGATCTTCTTTGCAACTATTTCAGCTATTATATACACAAAAAGATCTTGTAGGGTCGCAATTTGACATGAAAGCTTAAAACTGAAAAATTTTGTCTGGCGCGCCGATGACCAACCGCCACCTGAACCGTGAGCCTGGAGTTACATACAACTTCAGTATGTTACGAATGCAAATTTTTCAGTGGGGCTTAGGCTAAGTTGGGATAGATCTGTAGATATTAACTTAACAATCAACGGAGATTTTGCCATTACGAGAGAAACTTTGAAGTTACCGTGTTCGGCGGACGTCTTCATTCCCAACCCCTTTAAAACACACGCTACGCCAGTGACTGTGGAGTTGCTATAAGTAAGCTTTGCGCGTCTAAAAGTTTGACCGGTTTCAAACTTTGGGCAACAACTCCCGACAACACTCAACAACATGCGTAAACATGCAACAGGGTGTCCAAACGGACGTAACATGTAACAACAAAGTACAATGTCGGGATTTGTTGGCCAACAATGTTGCCTCAGTTTGCACAGGGCTTAATAAATTAAATGATCCACCTCGTACAGCAAAGGGGTGTATCGTAGACCCATTCACGCTGATCTTTGTATTTCCTATTATCACAAATGTTAATTTCTCTTTTCTAATAAACGAGTAATATTATGAACTTTTTTGTACACTTGCAGGAAAAATTAAAAAAAAAAATACAGAATAAACGTCTTTAATAATATGCGTTTCTCAAGCCGTCTTAAATTTCCGCTTACGCTTCGTGCTGTTTATGTCAAGCAGCTGCAATGTCTGCGCTTACGTCATCTACACGACATAATGAAAACAAACAGCAGTGATGTAAATATATAACCAAAAGCTAATCAATAGTTTTTCACTTTTCTGCTGATACTTTATCCTTGGTTTAAATTTTATTTCCATTTTTTTAAAGGTATGATGATGGGAAATAAAATTTAAACCAAAGATCAAATTGAACCACACATTAAAACTGCTGGCATATACTATTTTATGAACTTTAAACAATTTCTAATCAGTTTACGTATAGTATAGTTTGCAATGTTCATCCTTAAAACTTTTTGTGTTTTCAAAATTTTGGAAAAACCTTTGTTCGGTTCTCCAAACACAATGAGCAGGTATCTTCGGATAGGAATATTAATTTCTGAATCCAATCAAGCATTTGTTGAGAATACATAAAGGAGAAATAAAAGGCTTGCTGGATAACTACTGTAACACTAACACGAGCATTAAAATCGCTTAAAATTGTATTTTTTATTATTTATTATTTTTTTGGCCGACCTATTTACAGTGAAAATTCAAGTCACATTGTGAATAATGAAAACTCACCTAAATACTTAAGATATTCATTCAATGCGGTAGTTTAAAATAGCCCCCTCTTTTAATAAACTTAATAATGAATTGGAACAAGAATTAATTAAAGACTGACTGGAACCAAAAAGGCGAACAATTGTAAACAACAATCAGTAAAGGCACTCGGTAGGTAAGAAAACAACTGGGAACTATTTGTGCAAACGTACTGAGTCAGGCCAGACCAGCGTACATGCTGCTGAACCGGAAAATAACGATTCAAGCTCCTGACAATGACTTATATTACAGCATGTATTTTTCTCGCGTCGAATATGCTTGGAATCGGTGCAGTAGCTTCTGGTAAGTGTTTCATGCGAGTTAACAATAGATTGAGTCAATAAGAAATAGTAGAAATCAGTCTGTACTTAAAATTGGAGTTCATGAGTTCAATATTCATGAAGAGACTGCAATGGTTATCTCAATAACAGCTCAGAAAAATGGATATTATATGGGATGCAAAGTTATTCAGATTGACGGCCTTAACAACGTAGTTGAAGCAAGAAGCTAAGTCATGTGTCGATCACTTAAGGCTCACATAACCAAGAACTGAAGGCCTAAAAACAGCTTAATTTTACACTGGCAAGGATTTCGTTGAGAAATCCAAAAACAATTAAGTAAATGTGTCTCTACAGTCTAGCTTCCCTTTTAAAGCAGAAAAAAATATATTTAAAAGAAAATAAAATGTGCTTACAGTTCAGCTTCCTTTTCAAATAGAGGAACTCTATTTAAAGAAAAAAGAAACAGCAGTATTTTTTTAGTAACAGCTCATTTTGATCTTTCAATGGTGACATTTGGGGCATATAAAAGGATCCAAGTTATTAGTCAGTCAGGAGTCAGTCGCATTTCGAATTTAGGTGTGTTCAATTGTTTGATAACTTATTTTATTCTAGAATAGAATCACTCTTATTTACAGGAAAGAAACCAGGGGAAAATTTGTTAAATAACGGAGGAAAATCAATTGTCGCATGACTGTCTTGTGTTTTAGGGATTAAAACCGTTTTCTGATACTTGCATGACTTTCTAGTATTCACTCGTGTAAGAAATACGGCAAAGAGTCGAATGTCGGATTGCTAATAAAAACTATCATTATGTAACGTGAATCGCGTATTAATGTTACCTCTCTTCAGACCGACGGGGTGCTTTGAGGCGCCCCTCATCTTAAAAGTTGAATAACTTCAAAACTGTGTACGTCAGGATTGACGTTACCTTGGCAACTTGGCAACAAAGTTTTGACAGCCAGTTCTCTTAGCAAAATTTGCATTAAAAACCGTTTTATTTCTAGATTTATTAAAATTATAAATTATAAATTATGAGTTATTACCTTACACTTTATTTAGCATTATTTAATCAAACTTATTAAAACCCTTTCCGAAGCGAGTCTCTCGGAATTTCATTACCAACAGATCTTCTGCTGGTAAAACATCAGTTCGTTTAAGTACAAAACAAATTTTCATTATTTCTGCGGTTTTAATTACAGAATATAACCGCATCATCAATTTCAAGGAACCGATAAACGACAAAGTTCTTCCTGGTCACGTGATAAGGACTGAGATGGTCCGAAACGAGGGAAGCTGCCGGGTGAAGTGCTTTTTGGAGCCAAACTGCGTATCCATCAACGAAGGGCCTGAAGTTGAGGGAACACGAACATGCGAGTTGAAAAATTTCACCGATGAAAGCGAAACACAAACTGGTTTGGAAGAAAAGAAAGGTTACATACATTTCGCTGTTGAGGTAATAAAGGATGAGGAGAATGAGTAAAGTTGGCCATTCACTAAATGTTTGTATAGCGAGTGTGTTATCTGTATTACAGTCACCTTTATATACATTAACACTTATTTTTTTATGCAGACTTTATGTGAGGAATAGGCTGAGCAACGCTGTTTCTCTTACCTTTATGTAACTCATTTATAAAAAAAATATCCAAAATTTGCGCTGATTGTCAATTTATGTAAGGACCTTTTAACTAGATAACTAGGAAAACATCAGTTTCAGTTACCTGCGGGTAAAGTTAAAACTCTCGCACTGATTCAAAACGGCGGCTTAAATGGTTTCCTATTTTCTTGAAAAGTGTGGCCGGAGGTTTCATGGAGTATTGAATAATATCAGGACCAGTTAATGTTTAAAAAAATTCATACAGATGTGTCAATAGACCAATTCCGATACATCAAAGTTCATACATGGCTCCGAGGCTTGGGGGAATAAAACAAATTAAAGAAATTATCTTGAGGCTCAGCAATGAATACACTGTGAACAATAAATTTCTTTTATTTTATTCCCCAATTCCTGCTGGGAGCCAAGTATGAATTTTGATATATTGAAAATGGTCTATTAAATCCCGAAATTAACATATTAATTCTCTGTCAATTTTTTTTTAACTGTTTTTTCAGAACTTTTGTCATCGTAGCCGTTGCCCTGGAAAGTACTTTCTGTGCCAAGTCGGGTTTACAAATAAAGGATACAGATGTTTCTGTCCCGAGGGTTTTAAAGGAGATCGATGCGATGAAGGTAATGTACACTCAATAGGCTTCAATCTCGTTCCCAGGTTCTCTCTCCTTTGGCTGATTGACTAAGTTTTGTTTCTGCAGTTTTATTCTCTTTTACTCCATTCTTACTTTCATGCATTCCCCCACTTCATCAAGATAAAGTTGATTGTCATGGATCATTTTACATTGCCATGCATGGTTAACAATTAAAAAAATGAAAACGAAAAGTTACGCCTTGATAAAATTAACTGGTCTGACCTCAACATATAATAGACGCAAAGACAAAGACAAATGAAGACCAAAAGTGTTTGTCGACGTGTTCAAATATCCACACACATGACCATGTACGTAAATGGCTCCATTAGTTCGATTTTTCAATGGATTCTTTTCAATTTTTTGTTCTGAGAAAATATGGTCATCGTCATCATCATCATCATTAACATCATCCTTATCATCATTATCATTATCGCCATCATCTGCATCAACATCGACAACATCGGCAAAATTTCTTTCACCTCATTATATATTCAACTTGGCAAAAGCTTAACTTGGACAATAGGGGCGGAAAAGGAACTATTATTCTTCGGCGGTGTCAGTTATAGTGTAGATGAGGTTCTTATCCTACCAGATTGTTCCTCATCCTCGGAGACCTAGTGGCAGTCAGTCGAGCCAGGAGAAAAGGCGCCACGAAAGTTTTCAAGCACAGGCGGAAGAGCCCCTTGATACCGACTCTCACCGGACCATTTCCAAACGGTCAAGTGAATGCTGGCTCCTGATTGGGCACAAAAAATGCTTTGTATTATTGCGCCCAATCGGCGAACAGTTTCTCGTGAGTTATTTTCGTGAGTTCGTAGACGATGGGTATTATGTCGCCACACTTTGCCGGTTCGTTCACCAAGCTTGTGCGTACAAGGGAAACTTCCATTTTCTACCTTCCTAACCAGAAACAAAGGGACTACCGATGAGTCGAAAAACGTTTCGGATGCTATCAGCAGGAACAATTCATTTTGCACTGAGAAAATTCTGTTTCTGACGGATCACAATGTATCGTAAATGATAGGAAGTTTAAGATGCGGCGGCGACGAGATAGTAAAAACGCAATAGCTTGACAAGGCAAAACAACAACTTTGCACGTGCATCACGCATTTTGCACATTTCTTTGCCGTCACTGCACGACTATCGCGTGAAAATGCCTAATTTCAGGTTTTTGTGAACGACGTAAACAAACAATGGCAAAATTTTCTTTCTCTTTATGAACTTGGATATGGTTGATAGAAAATCAGCTCCAGAACAGTTTGCTTGCATTTGACAAAGTAAGCGAGTTGGGATAATCACGATAGAGACTGGAAAAATGTGAATTCACTTTTCATGCGACGTTTTCGTGGCTGTCAGCTGTCGTGGAATCTTAAACTCCTTAATATTTACGAAGGCGTGATCGATGCAAGCGTGAATACCTGTTGTAAGCTCAAGCTTGTATTTTTGGAAAAGCGTCTACAGTTTTCGGTTAGACAGTGGCAGTCTTTACACTAGAGCCTAAGTAAGCTAAGAAATATTTCAAGACAAGTAAATTTTAATTACTTCAAGTAAAATAAAGCTTCACTCATAACCGATTCTTTTTTACTTCAGGTTAACTTTAATAAGGCTGTTTTCTCACGCAACATAATTAAGATTGATTGACATGTTTCGCCTTTCTCAAAGCTCAAGAAACCGCAAGTAACCGCAAACTTTAAGGATGGTTTTCAAGTCGCTTGAAACTTTCTTGTATCGTTTCAACTTTCCGACTTTAATGAGATGCAAAGTAAAGTTACTTGAGATTTTACTTAGGTCTTCACTCACGAATTTTTGGTTAAGTAAAACTTAGCAGCTCCTAAGTCTTACTTAACAGCCTAGTGTAAAGACAACCAGTATTTTGATATAAATTGTTTATATCAAACTGAAAGTTTCCTGACTGCGTGCATTTGTTCGGTGCATGAGCCAGACAAGCCGCGATCAAGTCAATAGTTGTCGCGTCATGTACGAACTCACGAAAAGAACTCAGGAGATGCTGTTCCTCAATTGGGCACAATAATACAAAGCATTTTTTGTGCCCTATCAGGAGCCAGCATTCACTTGACCGTTTGGAAATGGTCCGGTGAGAGTCGGTATCCAGGGACTCTTCCGCCTGTGCTTGAAAACTTTCGTCGCGCCTTTCCCCCCGGCTCGACTGACTGCCCCTGGGTCTCCGAGGATGATTGTTCCTGAGAACACCAAAGGTGAAGTAAAAATTAAAGAAGCGGAAAGAAATTTCAACTGGGACTCTTCAACAAGACATTCATGCTCCGAAGTCATTAAATTTTCCTAATCCAATACCACCCCGATACCAATGGTTTTGTAGGTGAAGTTTGGACCTCTGCATTTTCTATTAATTATTGCTATTATTAATTATTACAAGTGTGTCAATAACAAAACGCTTGAATCTCATTGGTCCATAACAGCCCATATTTATAGCTCAATTTTGCTAATTGAACTCCAAAACTGTGACCCGTCCGATTACCAGTAAAGAACCAATGAAAATCAAGTAGCAGATGCCATTTAAACCAATAAAACGTAACTACATAGCACATACCAATCAAAATCAATGAAAAAATAGTGACCAAGAAAAGAAAAATGGATGAAACTAGCTGGTCCAGTGACTTTTATTCAGATGCTTTGGAATCCTTCTCCGATCTTACATTAATAAATATTCCAAGACTGAGATTCTCGCATTTTGTTATTGACACAATTTATTGGTAATAGGACGTCGTGTCGTAAAATTCAGGGGTGCTACGCGCACGCTGACCTGAAATTACTCGCACGATTTCTCCCTGAATTGTACTCCACTCAGTCCTATTACCATTATTATTATTATTATTATTATTATAAATAGGGTATATATTTTAATATTCATATTCTTCAATCTGTAAATAGTCTATTTTTTTAAATCTATGAATAAAGTTTTATTTTATTATTATTATTAATTTTTCTTTTTTTTTGGGGGCATACCTATTGAGCGTTTTCGGTCACGTGGCCAGCATATATGCAAATTTATGAAAACAAAAGAAATTGTTAAGAAAGAGTTCAACTCCCTCAGGATTTGTTTGAAACGTCAACATGGCCACCGTGACGTCATGTGAAAACGCTCTATAAGGGGAAAACACATGGTGATGAAGATGCTTCAGAATTCATTGTTTTTCAGTCTACAAAAACTGTGCTGAGCTGTATGAAGCTGGTGTTCGAAACAGCGGTGTTTATACTATCGACCCTGACAATGCTGGAACCTTTGAAGTATACTGTGACCAAACAACAACCGGTGGGGGGTGGACTGTGTTCCAAAAGAGACTGGACGGATCGGTTGATTTCTACCGTGGCTGGGATGATTACGAACACGGTTTCGGAAATCTGAATGGTGAGTTTTGGCTCGGATTGGACAAGATACACCGCCTGACAAAAAAACCAAGCAAGCTTCGAGTAGAGCTTGAAGACTTTGGGAGCCAAACAGCTTACGCTGAGTACGACTATTTTGGTGTTGCTAATAAACAAAGCAAATACAGGCTCAGTCTTGGAAAATATTTTGGTAAGGATTCAGTTAAGGTGGCTCGACACAGTATTTTTCTAGGCACACCACACCATCTTCGAATCTCTTATACTATTTGACAAATTGATCTTTATTGTAAAACCATTATAACACATGTATTTACACAAAGACTCACACTTTATTATGATATTTTATAAAATAACGAACTAAAGATAATACGAGCGTTCTGACTGGTTAAAAACTTATGGTTTATTGTGCCGGTAAACTCATAGAAAACGTAAAGTTATTTTATAAAAGCAATAGACCACACTTACTATGGGTTTACCGGCGTGATAACGCACTAGGGACGTTGGGAGAACACTCGAAAAGCTTGTAAATCACTCGCCTTCGCCTCGTGATTTACAAGCTTTTCTCGTGTTCTCCCAGCATCCCGCGTGGGTTATCAAGCCGGTAAAACCATAGTAAGTATGGTCTATTGCTTAAATAAGTTTTTGGGCGATCGTAATAAACATCGCTTAACATCACGATAGTTTTAGTTTTAAATCGAATTTTAGACCATATTAGCTTTTTCTTTAAAAGAAATACTTTTAAGGCTACATATACTTTGGGTGTGCGAAGTTTCCCAAAAAATCTACTAGAGGAATTTCGAGATATTTTAGAATTTCTACAAAACAGTCCGGAATATCCCTAAATTTAAGGACAGGGCCAACTGGTCACGCGACACTTTTCAACCAATGAGAAGGCGCGCTTGTGTTTATCAACAAACAAATCAAAACATTGCCCCAGTGATCAAAAATTTTGAAAACAACGGACGGAGTCGGACAGAATCAGTCATCGTTTCGAGGTTCTCAGGCATATTTTTAAGACTTTTCATGAGGCATACAAAATTTTTTTAAGTGGACAGCGTATCGCAAGCCATATTGGAAGTGTCTCGTGAAATATTCAGCACATTTTGTGGCTTATTCTTCTTTTATCTTTAAAACAACGCGATGTATAGGAGAGATTTTGGTCGGCTTTCAAGGTAGGTGAACAAGTATCTATTATTTTTTCGATTCACAGATTTTTTACGAAGTTCTAGATATTTTTCCTCGATTGTCACATCGATTAACTTTTATCATGTTGAATGTGGGGATGGTAGACAACCTAGAATTTTGGAAGACAATTTTTGAATTCCGAGGTCCAAAACACATACTTTTTCCACTCCCGGGTTTCTCACAAAAGCCGTGTTATTACTTTTTTTCGCATTAGTACGAGCCTTTGCCTTTTTTCTTTTCAAGGCCAAAACAACTTTATTAGTCTTATGGATATGCACGTCCAACATCTCGCCTCACTTTGCCGAATTTGCGGGAATTAAATTGAACATCATAAGCGCGAGGTAGATACTAACCGCTTTGTTTCTGAAATTCACTAATCTGGAAAGATTTAATGTTGTTGGATTCTCCAAATGTTCATCCGCCGTTAAAAAACAATCAAAGAAACAAGGCAAATCTCAATTGTAAAGGCTGTATTTCGCTACTCATTGAACATGCACTGATTATCTGGGATAAAATTAAAACATTGCAGGTACTACAGCAAGCAAAGAAAGCACCAGATGCGTGAAGTCAACACGAAACAACACAAAAAAACAAACAAGAAAAATTAATAAATTTGAACTACTTTCTATTCTTGTTATGATGACTGGTTCTTTGATTCTTGTCCTGTAGAAGTTAGGTAGTACCAATGCTGTTTTGTACGATCTCAACAAATTTCACACTCTCTCAAAGGCTATTTTTACACGGGACGAGTTGCTTCTATCAAAAATCTTGCAAGCGATGCCAGTGAAGCCACGACCTCTGCGATCGGTCCGGAATCAGTTCGAACACCCGAATGATTCCTTGCAATGTTTAATGCTCTTATTCTCTTACATGACATGTTTTCTTTGAAATATTAAATGTGAAACCTAGACGAGTACTGTAAGCTCATCTTTAATTCTGTCAGACTCCGTCCGTTGTTTTGAAACTTTTTGATGACTGGGGCGATGTTTTGATTTGTTTGTTGATAAACACAAGCGCGCCCTCTCATTGGTTCAAAAGTGTCGCGTGACCAGTTGGCCCTGTCCTTAAATTTAGGGATATTCCGGACTGCAAAAAGGGTATAATTGGGGATTCATGAACTTAAAACTGAACTTAATGCAGACAAATTTGTTACTTTTTAGATGTTTCCGAAAAGTTTTTATCACTTATTACTCACAGTTTGCAAATGATCCTTACACATTCTACACTGACACGGCTTAACGAACGGCCATGCTATAACTTAACCTAAGTTTTCAAAGGTGAACATACTTCCTAACCGAAAACACACATCAAGTTATTTGGTTAAAAACTATTAATATAAAGTCGAACCTCCATGTGCAACATCATCTTTACCATAAGCAAATATAACCACCACCTCTTCTAAGCAACCCCAGCCATAAGCAAATATAAAAAAGCGACTTCATTTGCAAAAGACCAAAATTTTCCCAGTGAAAGCCCTGTAGTTGTAACCTCTTGTCAAAGACCACCTCTGGTGAGCGACCATGACCACGTTTATCGGTTAGAGTTTTAAAATTTTCCATTGTTTTTATCCTGTTGTAGTTAGGTGAGTCAATTTACCCATGGTCTGACCTCTATGTTGGCAGCATGCATGAACTACGCCACCAAGAGTATGCGAAGTACTTTTAGAGACAACATTGGGTTACAAATGTACATATAGTAACTTAGAGGCTGTTTGTACAGTGGAAGCTCTCGTAAACCGTCTCCTTCACGACGCGAAAAAGGTGACGCCCGTAAACCGTAACTGGAGCTGGCCGCTAATGGGAATGTCAAAATACAAAAAACGGGGTTTTGTGAAGACGGCCATAAGAAGATAGAGCCGTCCTCGTACGAGAGTGTCCGTTAGGAGGGCTTCCACTGAATAAATTCTTTACCAAAAGGTAGATGTCTCGGGACCACTTCTCGAACGAGACTCTTGTTAAGTTTGATTCTCGGAAGCCGCCACTAAATTGTTCGCGTTCTGAGTGTTCACTTACCCACGGGAGGTTTGACTGTAGTACAAGAGAGGATAAAGGGGACAGACAAGGCATTCTCCACTCACACCCTATTCCATAGGTAATTCGTCTCCAGTTATTTTTAAGACCACAGATCCCAAGGGGGATTAGACAACAGCCAATCACATAGCGCGAATATGTTCCGCGTGGATGACCCAGGCTCAGAGCCACGCGTCCTTCACGAATTGAGGCAGAAAAAAATGGCGGAAGACGCGGAGAGCAATATTGCTTTTCGTTTTGTCGAAGAAAACGACTGAAGAGAGATTTCTGCTAAAGCTGTGTCAGCGAAACGGAAATTAAAAAAGAATCGCCCTTCCTCTCTTGTATAGAGCTAACAGTACAGCAGGGAAATCCTTAACACAGTGAATATTCTCTCAGGATCATTTGTAATTTACAGTTTGGAGAGAGCAATTTCTGGTTTGATGTTTATTCTTTTATTAGTCTTTTATTAGTCAACCAACAAAAATAACACTTGGCGTCCTATAATAATAATGATAATAATTTAATAACTTCTAGAGCGCTATTTACATTCACAGATCAACAGCGCTTAACAACTTAAAAAAACTACAATAAAATTCAAATTTGTAAAACTAGTTACATGTACATGAATATTACTTGTTACTTGCTTTATTGTACAAACGACCGGTTTCAATAGACCGGCGAAATTTCTCATTTTATTAAAGCACTGAGGTTACGATAACTTCCAGTTAAACTGATTTCACGGGTTGTCAAAGAGTCGAGCGATTCCCTTTTCCCAGGTGAGCGCCGACTCATTTCGCTTCAATATTCAGAAATGCTCTCGATCTCTTTACGCTTTCATTGCCTTTCGCCCGACATGTTTTACATGGTGTTTAGTCATGCGATACCTCCACGAAACATCCACGCAGCGCGCGAGGTAACTTTATCCCGATTCTAAAAATAACTCGAGACGAATTACCTATGGAATAGGGTGTGTATGGGGGATTCCTTCTCTGTCCCCTTTATCCTCTCTTGCTGTAGTAGCATTCCTATGATCATTGGACATAATAACAAAAAATGAAGCGGATAACTAAAGATTTAATTTACGATACAAGAACAAGATGACATGGAATCGAAGTTGGTCTAGTTGGTGGTCTTTCTATACGATAAATTTAAAGTTTATACCCGTTTAACACTTAATTCAATCCGCAATTAACCCTAAATACTAAAAATATTTGGTAAATAATTATACTTTCAGGACTGAACACTAACCCATTTGCACCCTACTAGATCGAGGTTTTATAAATATTGATGTTCTTTACCTTAACTTTGCATGCAGGAACTGCTGGCGACTCCCTTAGCTATCATCATGGTATTGTGTTCTCCACCAAAGATCAAGACAACGATTATAGTCCCGATACCAGCTGTGCCACAAAATTCAAAGGGGCCTGGTGGTACAAAGGTTGTCATAAATCTAATTTGAACGGTTTCTATCGTCGAGGCTACCATCACGAATTTGCTGTCGGTGTAAACTGGGAGGCATGGAAGGGTTACCATTACTCTTTTAAGCGAGCTGAGATGAAAATCAAACCAGTTAGAATCTAAAGTAAACATTCAAAAAATGACCTTTCTAAATAAGTTAAGATAGTTCTTTAAAGATAGCCAAAGAATAGTTCTACTGTTACCGATTTCGACGCCTGACAGAAGTCTTTTTCATACCTAGCGCTAATGGTGCAAGGAGTCTTAAATAGGCTCTTGTGGGTGTTGATTTTGGAAAACGAAGACATGCACAGTCACTCTTTCGAGCGCCGCCACGTCCCGTTCACTTTAGTTTATTTCACCTTTATTCCTAGCTGAACGAATTCTTCAAAAAAATTGCCCCATGTAAGGGCATCTAAATTCCAGAATCCGTTAAATTTTTGCGTTTGGAATCTGGAATCCGCGCCGGAAATTTTTTCTTGCGGAATCCAGAATCTCATTAACGATTTACTTACTCACTTACTTAATGGCCTTTTCCCAAACTGGTGTATTTTGAAGTATCTACGAAGAACGATTCTGCAGTCTAGTTTTTACATTATATTATTCAAAAGTGTTAGGGCCTATCCTCATTAGCGAAGCAATTTATTTTGACAATTTTTCTTTCATCACAAACGCTTAAAAAATGAGGATGGTTTGTCGCGATCACTTACAAATTTTGTCCCAGACGGGAGAATCTTCAAAGGCGCCGCGGACAAAATTTGCCCGGGGAAAAAACTGGACAAAATCGAGTAAGATAAACAATCTTTTGTTTTAAAGCATTATTCTTTCTTTAACAAATGCAAGCGATCTCAGATCTAACAGCGTGTTAAGAGTAAACAGTTTCCAGTGTGGATAACTTTTTTCTAAACAAAAATTGACACCGTACAATTCTTGAGTTAGATGCTTCAAAGACAAATCCGAAAATGTCTGCTAGTGCGGAAAGTCTCTATGTTTGAATGCATTTTTTTTTACCTTGGCTTTAAGGACGACGGGACGACGGTTGTTTTACGTAACATGTTTTTTCATTTAATTTGTAAAAGGATTAATACATGTAGTTAATTTGTTCCAGTAAATGAAATTTGAGTATCTTTATCACAGAACAGAAGTTGTAATTCTTATTAAGCAACTTTGTAACAGTCCTTTTCACTTGATTAAAGTTTTCAGTGTTAAACTAAGTATCAGGAGCATTTTACGCTCACCATCTGCATTTCAACGTCATGCGAGATGCAGCGTCAGTTAATCCTTCCCCACCCCACCCCGCTCCTCGCAATGTTATTATTTTTTGAAAAAAATGAACAGCTTTTCTGTTATTCAAAGCAAAAAATTGCAAGGATCACAATGAGAGCAGGGCATAAATAGAGAGGAGAAGTGTGACGTCAGGTTACCATGGTAGCAAGATTTCTGGATCTCAACTATCTTTCTTGTCAGTTGACGGCCATTAGGATTGTCGAAGGATAGAGAAAAGTATGGTATCGTTTCGTTCCTGAATGCACAAGACAAACAAAGAAATACAAAGCGCTCACGTACATCATTTAAAGTGGTGCTGGATTTCCTTTGTTTGCCTTGTCCCTGTGCTTCTCTTGTGTCCGATGGCGTTTTTGTAGGCACTTGACTGAATAGCCACAAAGGCTCCATTAGACTTTTTTATGTCATGCGTGATTACGAAACAGGCATTGTTTGCGCTGAAGTTTTCATATTGCCACAGATACAGTGAAACCTGTGTTAATTAAGCGGAGACCCACGGGCTAATAAATCTATAGTGTCCGCTCCGGATTATCGAGGCGTTAAACACAGGTTACTAGTTTTGGGGTGGATGAATTCAAGTATGTTAGTTACTCGTAGCTCACACCTGTAACACAGGATCTCCTCTTAATATTGGGCGCACTTAATCACTTATGGAAAACGCAGAGGAAAACGCTTACACTGGCTCTAGGATCCCACACAAAGAAGTGAACTGAAACATGTTATTTCGAATCCATATTATTATTTGAAAGTTGAAAATATATTTGAAGTATTGTCCTAATGACACTTAAATGCCATTTTGATAGAGACGTTCATGCAAATAATAGTATGGATTATACTTAAATTATAAACTTCAGCTTCCTGTGGTACAGCAACTATTTACTTTTTTCTTGTCTTCGTCCTCTGAAGAGAATGTGACTTGTTAGTTTGGTGTCTCAATCGATGTCATTTATTCCTGACACTCAGTTGTATCGTCGACTTCACCTTTAATTGTTAACTACATAGCTTATCCTATGGCACGTCATTCAATTTCATTTTTTTAAAAGTTGATTGAAATTTGAATTGCATGGCCTTGAAAATTTGACAATCACCCCACCTGCAGGTATAAAGACAAACCTCTTTTAAAATGGCAAAGCCCCACCGCCGTTGAAATTAAATTCGCCACTTAAATAATTCCTCACAAATGCCTCACGGGTAGGCACTCTTTATTGGAAATAACCTCTGAAACAATACATCCACACTCAAATTAGGTTTGTAGCATTCTTTCCGGAAATTATCGTGCGAGCCTACACAGCTACTGCTGCACTGAACTAAAAACAGTGCCAAAAATTACTTTTCCGATTTTTTTCTCCAATTATTCGGAGAGGTAAGTTCCTCTTCTGGTTCCATTACAGCTTTACCTTAATTTTAGCCTCCCCATCCTTTAGGAATTACACCTGTTTACTCATACTCTCTGTCTGCTAATTTACGCTTAAGAATAGACCATTTCACGGTTTTTTCAACTTTTGATATGATCCACTTTGTGAATAATCCGTCGATAATGCTGAAAAGAGAAGCTAAAAAATATAAAAATAATGAAATCGCCAATATTGTCGGAGTGTTGTATGCTAGCGGAGATATTGCCCTGCAAGGTCGCAAATGTTTTTGGTAAACTCAGGGCAGCACCTTGCCCTCCACGTGATACAAACGTCCCACGCTTAAAATTTGGCGACTAATGGAGCTAAATCCTTGGTCGCTTTGGGCGTATTACTTTTAAACTTTGCAAGTTTACTAATGTTAAGGGCCTCTGATCTTTTCAGCGGTGTTGATGAATCCTCGCCAAATAATCCTCGTCTAATTTTGAAAAAACCGTGGAAGAGTCTAATTAATTCACAAAATATTGGCACTTTTATATTGCATTGTTTGTATACTAGTGACAGAAGGGAGATAGGAAAAAAGACGGAAAAAAGGAACAGAGCATTTCTGATAAAGGAGACTTGCAATTATCGACCACATTGTGAGGTGTCTTGCTGAGGTAAGTTGTAACTTGCTGAGTATTTGGCATCTAATAGTTAAATTTGATGACGAAAAAATACCCTTTTAATATGATAAAGCAGAAAAAATTACTGATTTTATGTTTTGCTCTTTCACTTATAATCCAACTAAATTTCCCTGTTTACTAGACACCAATTCAAAGTCCAGTGGGGAACGCTACAATAGATCTACACCGCTTCTGGAATGGCAGGCCCGCGTTTTTTCTCTTTGCTAGCCACCATGCTGGAGTGTGTTGTTTGGGGAGCTTGGCTGAACTATATCGTTACTGCACATCAAGGTCAGAAAAAAAAAAAAACAAAACCAAGACAAAAACAGCGCTTAATTATTATGATCAGCTTTAAAATAATTTTGGCGCTTATGTTTTTATGACGCACACATTTTTCAGGTGAATTTCACTTGACATTAGTTAAGCAGTTTCGTCGTTTTCTTTATACAAGGCAGCTAGAATAACTTGAATTTACTTAATATTCACCTATTAACAGACGTTGTAATCAAAAGATGGTCATTTGGGGTTTGTAAAAACAAATTTTATCATTCTTTATCATTCTTTCTTGCTAGGTTACCCGTCCCTGCCTTGTGAGTGCTATGGTATCTCTCTTGCTAAACATTGGGAGCGCCTTAGAATATCGTAACCAAAAACAAAGAAAAAGTCTCTTAATTTTCAGATCCTTCTCCACCTGCAGAAAATTACGGCCATTTAGCCTGTCCTTTAATTAGTAATGAGAATTTAATTTAAGAAGTAAGCAACATTACATTTTACAGACACTTTCAGTTACATGTAAATGTATCTTTACTTATTGGGCAGAAAAACACTAACGTTTTCTGGCACTAATCAGAAGTTAGAACGGCGGCGACCGTTTGGAACTGGTCCGGTAAGACATTGTCCCCAGAGGCTCTTCTCGCCGTTCTTTACTTTTCTTCGTGCCATATTTTTCCGCCCGTTTAGACTTTCCCTCGCCCCCACTATCTGCCCCTGGGTCTCCGAGGATGGTCACTTGTCGGCTTAGAAAGCCAACTTTCTTATTTCACACGTTTGTGATTTCACATCATGTGGTCGTTGCCGCATATTAACTGTTTGGACGTATTAACGGAGTTTTCGTCTAAGAAATTTCATGCTGCTTCTCCGGGACGAAGCGAAGTATCCAAAATAGCTTAACTGAGGATCTCTTATAAAAGAAAAGGCCGGCCTATAGGTTGTTCCACTATTATAATAGCAAAAAATAACTTGACGAACTTTCCCCGTTGAGATTTTATTTTCCAAATTCCAAGAATTTCCTGGGTATTAATGTTTTTAAAATGTGAAAACTTTTTCTTTCGTTACACCATCAAAATTGAACGCTTTTGATAAAACTAATTATAATACCACCGTAAACAAAGGTTTTCTGAGCTTCTCGTTGAGGCGTCCTTGTAGTAATGATCTCGAAACAGCGACATTCCCCAAAATAACTATAAGGCTTCTTAATTATAATAATAATAATCTGAATAAATAAAATAATTGAATAATACTTTGATAATTAGACACTTTGTAAATTCTTAAAAATTTAAAAGAAGAGTTTTATAAACTTCGAACTATATATTGGCTTTTGAGACATCAGAGATACCACAATTCGAGCTTCCTTTTTGTAAGCAATCATGTCTAAAGCCTTTTCTTTGACAAGTTATCAATAACTGATGTTTTGCGCAACCATGCAGCAGGTGAATTTCCACTCGCCTTCTTCACAGTTGATATTGCGCCTTTTCAGGAATTCTGTTGCCTTACTATAAAACTGCGGTCCGTTCACCAGAGGACGGAGTCTCACCAAGAAGCTATAGGTTTCTTTCTCCTAGATTTTACTCAATTAAGGGGCGAGACGGGCGATGACAAAAAACGTATTTCAGTTGTATTTGTGATAAGTACATACAATATCTGCTTTTACTATGTGGGACAAATATTCAAGAGTGAAGAGCAAGAGAAAATATATATAATTATACTTTTATATTGTTCTCTTTTTTTTTCTCGCACGCGATGTCACAAAAGAGTGAAACCCTTAGTCGTTTTTTGTAAAGCTAACACTGAACCAATAATCGGTCACAATTGCTGACACTTTATTAACCTTAAAAATATCTGTCTCGGTTGAATGTGGTCAACACAACTGCTACATTACATTTTTGCCATCAATCAGAGCTTTCTACCTTGAGCAGCAAGTGTTTCTAAATTTTTCCGTCCGATGTACAAGGAGATATGTCTAGACCAATATAATGCACTCTTAAGACGGAATGTATCTCTTTGTTATATTTGTTGTCGATATAAGCTGCCGTCTTCGGTCACTCAAGAGTTCTGAAAACAAAGTCGGTTATAAGAATCGCCCCATAGGTAAGGGAATCCAATACATTCTGGGATTCTGGATTCCATGCCCTAGATTCCGAATTCTCTGTCAGTGGAATGGTATTCCGGACTCCAATTGTTGGTAGGAGTCCAGATTCCTTGAGCTGTATTTCGGATTCCAAAGTCCAGGATTCCGGATTCCAGAAGCGAAAATTTCCTGGTTTCAGAATCCGGATTCCCTTACATGGACTTAAGTTATTTTTAGTCCCGTGAGGGACTGAGAGATAATTGAATCTTGCGCACTCATTTGCAAAGGCGTGGGATTGCCAAATTAGTGCACTCTTCTAGAATGCTGACTTCAACACTGATAAGTAGTCGGTCAAACTCTTTTCTACGTTTTAACTAGTTTTTATTTTGAAAATCCCTATCTTAGGTGATTGTGGTCAAAACAACCGACGCATTACATTTCTGACACCAGCCAGAGGCTTTTACCTTGAAGGGCATGTGATTTCAAATCATTCAGTGGAACTAAATCTAGACTGCCAAGACCAATGCGCCCTTGCTAGAGAATGTGTTTCATATAATATTGGTCCAATGATAAACACCAAGATGGCCTGTGAACTGAGTAACTCAGATCACTTGCAACACCCAGAGGATCTCAAACCAAGAAAAGACTGGACCTACAGAGGCACAGAGGTATTTATGCCCTCCCAGATGAATTTTGAACCATTTCATCATGTAGTGGTGGATTTATGATGATTCTAAGCCAGTGATGGCGGTATATGTAATGTACTGTAATTCCGATCTATAACTTAATATTCAAAATTTAACAACGTACATAATACATAATTGCTGAAGCTGATCCAATCAATAATTCATTGAAACTGTTTTCCTTTTAACAGAATCTTTGCGCCACTGAGCCCTGCCTGAACAATGGAACGTGCTACATGGGATATACCTTGAAGAAGTACATTTGCGCTTGCCCAGCTGGCTTCAAAGGTGAAAACTGCGAGATAAAAGGTACTCTCAACAGAACTAAAACCTACCTGGGGGGGTGGGGGGTTATCAGTAAGGGTTTTTGCGCGCCCTAAATTTTTCTTCCTTTTTTTAAATAAAAAGTTAAAGTGATACAAAAGAGAATAAGGCAAACATCAACACATAGTTCGTGATATTTATTCCTTTTCTTTCCAGTGGACACTGATCTACGACGATTTCTCCAAGTAGGGCAACGATTAAACAGCAAAGGGGGTCTATATACTTAGCCCGCGTACAGATGCCCCCTCAGTAAAGCAATTCCCCTTTGCCGACTTTTTACTAAGGGGAGGGGCGTCTGAACACAGGCTAAATATAGTGACTGTGACTGAACATAGCCGATGGAAGAGGGGGAGAGTTGAAGGGGGAGGGGCGGATGGACACTCTAAAAATGACTTGATGTCTTGGTACTACTGCACACCGTATTAGCGATCTACTCCAATCCGTTTGTTTATAAGAGATGTTTTATTTAAATATAGTTGGTAGTAAATATAGTGGCTGCTAAGATCACGGCTATCATATTGAGTTAAAGTGATAAAGCTTGGAAACGCTGCGACGGTCACTCATTTAGTTAATTCAATCGTGCTTTACAGATGTTCGCAGAAATTGTGATGAGGTCTATGAAGCCGGTTTTCGAACCAGTGGTGTCTACACTATCGACCCTGATAATGCTGGAGCCTTTGATGTGTACTGTGACCAAAAAACAGCCGGTGGGGGGTGGACTGTGTTCCAAAAGAGACTGGACGGCTCGGTAGATTTCTATCTCAGCTGGGACGACTACAAACGAGGCTTTGGAAATCTGAATGGTGAATTTTGGCTCGGGCTGGACAAGATTCATCGCCTGACAAAAGGACTCAGCAAGCTTCGAGTTGATCTGGAAGACTTCGACAACCAAACAGCTTACGCTGAATACGACTCATTTGCTGTTGGTGATGAACAGAGCAAGTACAAGCTGGAACGTCTTGGACAATATGCTGGTAAGACAACACCACAGTTAAAAAATTAAGGAAATAATAATGAAGTTCCACGCCGTCGTAAGATCAGTGCAACAATTTACAGTTTATATTTTACATTCCAATTTTAAGGAGGCTTAGCTTCAGCTACATGCTCAATAATTTCTGAATTTTCGTAATAACCACCAGCATTTCTCGAATAATGTTCCAACAAGAGAGAAATATCGGTCAGCGAGGCAATCTTAGCCCGGTGGCCGAGATATGTGATTTTCACTAAAGTTATATTTAGAGGCTGGATTAAGCGGAAATCTATTTCCTGGAACGTCCGCACATTTATCTCAATTCTTGAACGTCACAACCAAGTCCACCACGATTAAGGCGCCGTCCAAAATAATTCGTTTTCGTTTGAAAATGTATTTATTTCGCTGTGTTAAGGCCTGCCTTCCACACGTAAACACTGAGCATTTTCATCCAAAACGCATCGATTTGAAAACGCTTTTGAAAGTAACGCATCGCGTGGATGGTCGAAAAGGCATCGAAATGAAAAAGATGACGTCATATGTACCACGTGGGTCGTAAAATATTGCAGGGGCGTGTATTTGTAGCATGCGCATAGGGTTCAAATTACGGCACAACGTGCAATTTAGAGCGTTTTTGAACGTTTTAGTGTGGACAGTCAAAAACGCATCAAAACGGAAGCTTTGGACGCGAATCGATCGATGCGTTTTTGCTGGCAACTAAAACGCTTAATTTTGAAAACGCATTAGTGTGGACAGGGCCTTATTGCGACACACCAAGAGAGCATAATGACCCCTTATTCTATCTGACAACACTGAATAAAAGTTTGCGGACCTCTCCAGAAGCCAACTTCCGATAAATTTGAAGCGTTTAATTGGTGTAAAAACAATTTAGTGAAATTCGGATATTCCAAGGGCGAGAATGGATGTTTCCCTCTTTGTTCCATTCTCTCTTGGTTTATTTGGTATCTGAGTTTTAGCTCTAAATGAGATATAGGAAGCCGTTTCTCGCGTTGCTAGGTGATCGCTTCTCTTATTCCACCTACTTTCCTTTTGATAGACGGTCCGAAAACCGGGCTCAAGTTACTTAACGGGCAAGCCGAGGCAAGTGTATTGCGCCTATTGTAGTAGAGAGACGCTCATTAGTAAACCTATACGGAATTAGTATGCAGGAAGACACTGACTAGGCAGTAATTAGTATGGAGGAACGTAATTTTCTCTACGTTAAAAACAATGGGTGACGTCGTAGATTATCCCTAAACTATCCTTAGCTATCCACCAACGGGGCTTATCTCACAACATAGTAGACTACTCGTTTAGTTATTGTTTGAGAGGTCCCAGTTATTCAAAATTTGAAAACTTAGAATTAATTTAGCAAACTGGCAACTGTTGTTCGGTATTCCTTTACCCGATCTTGAACTCAGACGTTTCTTGGTTTCACCGATCTACTATGTTTCAGCGATTGCATTGTTTTAACGCGATTCTTAGGGTTTTAAGAATAGTTTGTTCATAGTAGCTTGCTATAAGCACGCGTGATTATTCCAACTCGCTTTGTTTGACAGATATAGGCGAATTTCAGGGTCGTAACGAGTTATATGGAATCAGGGATAAAAGGCAAAAAATGGGGCGGGATCAGGGATCACAGACCCGGGATCTGGGATCCTTAGTCGTAGGATCGGGGTCAGTAGTGCTGTGAGGTGATTAGGGACAGTTTTCCGACAGAAAAATGCTTTAATGGGAAGGACCAGGGGCCCGTTTCTTGAAGGTCCCGGTAACTTTACGGGCCCGAAATCAAATATTCAAATCGAAATATAAAGAATAAGAGCGCGGGTCCTGGCTAGCAAACTACTCCATTTTGTTTCATTAACTGACAGTTTTATCATGTTAGATGCAAAACTATTGAAAACTCGATCTTTAATGTAAACGGAGACAGCTTACCGGGCCCGTTAATTATCGGGACTTTCGAGAAACGGCCCCCAGGGGCCCGTTTCTCGAAAGTCCCGGTAACTTTTCGGGCCCGAAATCAAATACCCAAATCGAAATATAAAGAATAAGAGCGCGGGTCCTGGCCAGCAAACTACTCCATTTTGTTTCACTAACTAATAGTTTTATCATGCTAGATGCAAAACTATTGAAACCTCGATTTTTAATGTAAACGGAGACAGCTTACCGGGCCCGTTAATTATCGGGACTTTCGAGAAACGGGCCCCTGCTCTCGTTTAAAAACTCATTTGTATTTTTGGCGTAACAATTTGTTCCGGTCCTTAAGTATACGCAATGCGACTTTTTTAGTACGCCGCTGACTCTCGGCTGGGAGTTGCCTCATTTTGTTTTGACTCATTTTTTGTAACTATACCTTACATTCACTGAAATATCGAATTGGTCTGGGTTTTTTGACTGCCAAATAAGGACTTAATAAGAAAAAATTCATACAATGGACGTTACCTTTTGCCAATGATTTCCTTCTGCACCCCAAACAATGATTTTATACATGCTATTTCGACAGTGAAAGACGAGGTTTTTCAATGGACAAAACCCTGTTATCACCGCAATTGTTATTGCACTTGGTACTGTAACTTGTATTTTTCTGCTGACCATGCTCAACAGACAATACATGGTCCCTTGCAAGCCTTTAGCAGCTCCCGATTCCAAGCCTCTGATCAACGCTAATATCAAGTGACAAGTGTCGGGTGAAGACGGCAAATAACGAAGCCTTTTCTTATTATGCTAGGGAGAAAGTGTGCGAAACTGATCTTGACCAAACTTACAAAGGCTTACAAGGCGAAGGAGTAGTCGATCATGGCTCTCTAAAATAATGCAGTTTCCTAGCTCGTTGTTCGGCAGGTCATGCAGTGGCCTTTATCTTTGCCCGAAGAAAACTCAATCTGATCTCGTTTTGCTACTTAAAACTTAGTAAAAATTCTCAAAAAGTCGTGCCTTTTGCAGGTACGTTTTTTGAATAGCTTTCCCAACTTACACCATCCGCAGTGAGCTCGTAAACTGCTTACAATTATGTCATGGGGTAACTCAACCGAATATAATCGAAACTGATCTACATCAGTAAGAGGATTAAGTGAGATGGTGAGGTATACAACTAGAGGTCATTTGGCTGAAAAGAGTTGGTCAACTGGTGCTACCAAGGCGACGACTGAGAAAAAGCTAGCTAGTGTAAACCCCATTTATTCTGAGTCGATCAGCCAATCTTACTGACATTTCTTTTTGTGTGAATAAAATTTTGCTAAATGGAATTGATCTCGTTTTAAAAGGAACAAGGCAAAAAACAAATAGTGCTTGGTTTATTACGGAAACGTGACGGATAATATATAGATTTAGTCGGGGCTAAAAGCGAAGCTCTCGATAATATTTATAGTTTGTTCAAAAAGAATATAAAATCGCGTAATGCTAAGCGGCGAAGGCAACGCCGGAGAACGGTGAAAAAACAACAATAGGTCTAATTAGCAAAAAAGCAACTTTGCACGTGCAGTACACTTTTTTTGTACATTTCTTTGCCGTTGTTTTGCACGACTACAACGTGAAACTTCCATAAACTTTTTTTTATGGAGGAAATGTCGTACGTGTTCTCGTTCACTTTTTTTTCACTCCGCTCATTTAACCTTGCATTGGTGGCGGCTAGCATTGTCACCGCTGCTACAAAATTTTCATGTTGTTCTTCCAACAAAAAAAATGTCTCCTTTGCTTTTTATCTCTCGCTCTAGATCTCTGTCGCCCTTTTTCTCTTTGAGATTCGCTGGCCTGTCGCTTTTTCTCTTTTTCTCTGTCTTTCTCTTACTCCATATTCCAAATTTGTAGACATGACAATTAATCGAAGCTTAAAACTTTAGAAAACACGGATACAGAAACAATTTCCGCTTTCCGGTTTCGTCTTTATTGACTCTTTAGCTGCCTCTGCTTTACAAGACGCGGGTGGCTATGCGATTTCCCGCCAAAATAACCTCGAGCAGCATTTGAGTTGTCATACCTGTTGATTGAGTGATTTAACATTGGTATGCCTGTGGTGCGGACGAACGGTCGGGCGTACGGTCACGTGATTACCAAATTTTCTCGCATGGGTAGATTACCACATTTTCTTACCCATGGTGCTCCGCTGCGCGCGTTTCGCGCGCGAGAGCTCCGCTATAAGGAACTTCCCGTTTCCGTCGAGTTTACAAAATACGGAAACAGGTTATTTCGTCCTGTGAAACGCCGTCTAAAGTGTAACTATTATATAGAAATGATGATAACTAATGGAACTGGCTGGAGTAAAAAACTCTCCCGTCAGTAACTTGGCTGGGACTCTGCTGAAGAAATCGAGAGACACTTTATTTTGCATTTTATTCAGGTTATATCGGGTGCAACGGTGTAGACTAGAAAGTTTCACCCGTTTACCTTTGTTTACAAGGAAATATTATGCCAAGTCAAAGTTCAGTTAACATAACTAAAGAATAAAGAGTGTGATAAGTAGACTGTAACATAGTCAATTAAGTTTACATGCCCTATTTGTAATGGTAAAAATGCCCGTTTTACTTATTTGGAGTGCTGCTACTCTCTCACTTTCCCGCCGAAACGTCTAAAGAAAGGTTATTTAGGACCATTAATAAATTAAGAAAGAAATTATATTTGTGTTTATAATTTTAGGAACTGCTGGTGACTCTCTTACAAGGCATCATAATATGCCGTTCTCCACCAAAGATCAAGACGGGAGCTGTGCCATTTTATATGAGGGAGCCTGGTGGTACAATAAATGTCATGACTCCAACTTAAATGGTCGCTATCTTAATGGGAGTCACTCCTCTTATGCCAACGGTGTAAACTGGCGTCACTGGAAAGGCTATCATTACTCCGCCAAACGCGCTGAAATGAAAACCAAACCAGTTGAAACCTAATCCGTTCTGTTGAGCCCTGTATACAGACACCGAACGGAACAAAGCAACTACAATGGAGATTTCCGTTTTGAAGAGGTCACCACGATACCACCAGTCGTCACATTTAAGACTCCGCGGATAGTTTTATGTAGCCTGAACATGCAACAAGCGTTATTGAGGGCGCTCAGAAGGGCTTTGGTACTAGCAACCCAAAACCCACCTGGATGACCCAAATAACCTCTGTTGCGCCCAGGTTAGTCTTAGTGTTAAGCAACCAAATAGTACGTAGTTCCACAATTGTTTATAACCTGAATCTTAATTGATTATTGTACAGTAGTGAAACACTGAAGGCCATTTATACGACGCGTTTCGGATATAATGCGTCGCTTACATGAGACGCACACTGCCGGTATAAAGTGACACATGTTGTCTGAAATTAGACGTTACTTATTAGCTAAGGCGTTTGTTATTATTACTAGTAATAACCAAAGGTTAGGGAGTGCGGGCGACAACGATCGGAGGTCAAAACGCTTTTGCTCCAACGCTGTGCTTTGCGTAAGTTTCACGTGACAGATGGTCAAAACACGCGTGATCAGACTACGAGGGGTAGAAGGTCGAAACGCTCGTGATCAAATTGCGTTTTGTGCATTTCATTCATTCTTAGTGGGAGTTCAAACAAAATGCTGGCTACATACATGCGACACATGCATAATGACAACCTGGAGATTAGGATTGCGGGCTCCTCTTGTCGCCTGCAATTATTATTGTTATTATTATCATTATTATTGATTTATTTTATTTATTATAAGCTCGTACAGCTCGTACAGCCTTTGCTTAGATAATGTCCCCTTTAGGAGCCGATTACCTCCTAATCGCGCGCGTGTTATATAAGACGCGATTGTGTGGTAGGCCGGCGTCATTTTAACACTCACCTTGTTGGATTGGCAGCATTCACACATATATGAGTGCGTGCCAAGAAACAAGGCTTAAACCAGACGCGAACCACTTATACGAGCTGTTCGTGTCTTATGTAATACATTACTCAGCTCACGTCTTATTTAAGACGCGTATTTTTCCCTACATAAATGAACTGTGTAAGTCTATAGTGATCAGAGCGTTCTACTTTGTATATCTGTAGTGAAAGACCAATTAGCGGTAATCCGGGGTTAAAATTTTGTTCCGTTTTTGTATTCACCTTCCCAATGTATGGCTTAGAGTTACATTTTGAGTTATTATTACTGTATCTCCGAGTAAAGGCTCAACAGTATTTTGTAAACACGAGTTACATGTTCATAGACAAGAAAACCTTTGGCTTAATCCTGGTTTAAACTTTTTTTCTTGGTTAAAACCATCTTTCGAGGAACCGGGCCGTGAGCTACGGACTGAGGTTTCAAGAGAAACGATCAACAACGCACAAAGCTGTATGCACACTTTCTCTTTGGATGTGCATTTTGTTTTAAATTGAAAACAATCATAATCGTTTTCATTATCATACTGAGTCATATAATCATAATCTTATAATAGTAAAAGTAGAAGAAAAAGAAGAAGATTGGAAGAAAACGACGACTACCACGAAAAATAGAAAGAGTAGGAATCCACATGGCGGCTCTTCACTTGCCCATGGCCGCCAACCATTCTAACCTACTGAATATTATAATGTCTGGAGAAATAAAAAATATGTGCAATGTGAATAAAAGAAAAACAGTGTGGCATTAATATAACCGAGCATGTATTGCAACTACAAAGAGTCATCACTTGATACCGCAATGTCCGTTTTAGAGAGGTTAGTTTATATGAATTACATCCCTTCTTTTTCTCTTGGGTAGAGACTATACTTGCCACAAGTCGACTGTATTAGCGCTGAATGCGCGAGGGACGCTCGCAAAGCGACCGACGTCCAGCAAAAACCGGAAACGGGATGAGAAAGTATCGGTAGAGATTCGAGGCACCTTCATTGGGTGTTTAGTGAAAACTCTCCCAAAAAGCAAATTTCATTTTCAAGATGATCGTTCTAGTCGGATTGAGTCCTGACTTTTCTGGTAATCGCCCCCTTCTTGGTCCTTTGTCCGTCTTTTTTATATTTTCAGAGGAAAAATTGTGAGAATTTTGTTCGAAAATTGTCCGTGATAAAGAGGTGTTTTATTGAGGTGGTTCGACTGTATGTAATTTGCAGTTTTTTTTTTTACAATTTTTGGTAACACATACATTTTTAGCAATTGTCAGGTGCAACAGTGGTGCGGTACTTTTATATAAGAGATCTTAACATACCGTAAATTAAATAATTGACCCCCCTCCCCATCCCCCCTCTCAGAAAAAGGTCTCTCGTCTAAAAAACGCCCTTTATCGGATTATTGAGTGTTACGTAGTAAAATTGCTGTCGTGCGTTGCGTGACTTTCTCGAACGTTTTCTACGTTTTTGGATTATTCATGAAAATTTAATTAGGACATGTTTACTTTTCAGCATGAGCCAGCAGATTTGCATCAGTTACTGAAATCATAAAATATGTCGAGAAGCTACTACTATTCGCCTGTTTAGTATTTTCTAGAACCTTATGTTAAACGATATACAAGTTCCAAGAGAGTTCTTTTGACGAACGAAGTTTTTTCCCACGAGCTGAACTGCCGTGTTTAGTCAAGTGTGACGAAGTTCGATTTTCAAGTTCTGTGTTTACAAGTTGGCGGAAGCCAAGATATCTGAAGTTCAAGTGAGAGTTTGTTATTATTGGCAGAGGCTGTTTAGTTCTACTTAAGTTCAAGTCAAGTTTGTGTTGGCGGATGCTGTGTTTCAAAGCTCTGTAAAGGCTTTTTTCCTAAACTTCCTTGAGTTAATCCGACATCCCTGCGTGCTGATAGTCAGTGAATAATTATTCTCGAAACCTTCGAACTCGTAACATCGAGCTTTAGCCAATTCCCATCCTCGGAGACCCAGGGGCAGTCAGTCGGGTCGATAAAATGTTCGTGGTGAAAGTTTACTGTAAGATCGAGACGAGCCCCTGGGCACTTACTCTTACCGAACCAGTTCCAGAAGCGTTTGAATTGCCTGCCTCTGATTGGCCAGAAAAAAATTTTTCTGGCCAATCAGCGAAGAGAAGCTGCCGGGTGACTCTCGTGTTTTCTTACACGACGTAGTTTTCCTCATCGATCGCTATAGTTGCGTAGCGCGTTCAACGGGAAAGTTTCAGAACAAAATGTTAACAACCCGCCAAAACTACAACCTTTAGCACGGCTACAAGAAACAAACACTCTCCGATGAATTTTTAAGGCGGATCTTTCCAAGGTATCGTAAATTTTTATTGCTGATACGATACGCGATGCATGACTTTCACTTTCCACACCTTAATTTGCTCACATTGTTTAGTATACAACTCCAAGCTTACATTTAGATGTCCATGTTCGTTGCACGACTTCTGAAACTTTCTACAGCGTGAAAATTTCCGTTGCACGGGCCACGAAACTACGTCGATTGATCGTGGGAAATGCCGGCTAGCGCATAGCGGCAGTGCCTTCTTCTTGCTTTTGCTCCAAATTTTAAGTTTAAAAGCTTACAGCAGTTGACCGT
This sequence comes from Porites lobata, assembly GCA_942486035.1. NCBI lineage: Eukaryota > Metazoa > Cnidaria > Anthozoa > Scleractinia > Poritidae > Porites > Porites lobata. The sequence goes on from CALNXK010000067.1 coordinate 2,460,090, forward strand.
ACGAATTCTGCCGAAGTTGATAGTAGTGTTAACTTTAGATTCGAGGGAAACGTCCAGCAAGCGCTTGAAGAAGGCTTGCAAAGATTTATTATTGAGAAGATTGTGAAAAGAAGAGATGTTCTTGGGCAATTGATAGAAGAGTCTAACCTTCCAAATGTTGCCTGTAAGCTAGGGGGTTTAAAAATCGTTAGATGCTAAAGGTTATGAATTCCCTTGTAATCCTTTGGTCATAGTGATTTCACCTCTCATGTCAGTTGTTGAGGACCAGGTAAAGTACTCAAGGTCACTAGGAATTCAGGCCGCTTACTTAGGGGAAAGCAAAACGAAAGATCGAGAAATATTGAATGGATAGGGAGCGTTTTCTTTGTTGTATGGAAGCCCGAAATCATTAACTGGGGGACAAGAAATTCAGGGCAATGTTCTCTACGGAGTTTTACCAGAAGAATCCTGTTGCAGGTACTGATACAGCTGCTCATTGGTAAGTATGCTGATTTGTTTACTAGAAAGGGTGCTACACTGGATTCATTGTGGGGAGTTCTGAAGGGGTAAAATGGGATTTAAGTCACTGGCAGGGGGATTCTATCACTGAGAATGTAAAAAAATGTAAAAAAATGGGAATTGAGGGTTAAACAGTTTCAATGGGATTGTTATCCCCTCTACAGGACCCTCATTATACTTAACAGTAGATCTGGCTTTTATTCAAGGATGCTCAGTAATCTTATGTCTAAAAGCTGACAGACACTTCACAAGAATTATCATGTTTTTTGTCACCATCTATTGACAATTAAAAGCTGATAAAGTAAGCCTTGTGACTGCTTAAGATAATAGTGCAATTGAACATTTACATATTATAAATGGAAAAACATCCCATAATACAGAACTACAGATGCCATTACATTAATTTTATTTTTAAGCTGTTGAGATTGTTTTTTTTACTTTATCATTATTGGAATTCACATGTCTACTTATACTACTGCTTGACTTATAGAAATACTAGGGAGCTTCAATATTTTATTTTATTTTAACAACAACCTGCAGAAGAGAAAAAATCCTTCCTTTTTTGATGACAGTAATGAAAACAGCAGAATCATTCCAAGCCACTTATGTTGTGACATCAGTGCCAAATACTGTTAGTCTGCTTAAAGAAAATCAAGATGATCTGAGACAGGAATTTCAAGAATCAAATCTTCACTGCTTGTATTCTAGAATTTGTATTCTCTGATTGTCTTCTATAGGAAACAATAATTGATAATTGTCATAAATTATGTACTGTGGAAGGTATTTTAGAGACACTGTGTGTAATGGTGACCATGCAATGAAGATTTTTACCTTTCTGAAGAGGGTGTTTAAAGATTTAAAAATAATTAAAAATGAAGAATATTATTGTCAGATGAGGAGAATTATAATAGGGAAGTTGTAAAATATCAAACAAATGCACCAAAGGAAAATTGTTAATATTGCAGCATTATTCTTTCAAAATAAGTCCAATCTTGTAAAATCAATTGCAAGGGAGTTAAAACAATGGCACTGTGGATGTGTTTGAGGGGGTCAGTAGGGGGAAACATCAAGCCAATCATAGATAAAAAGTTTGGCAAAAAATCACATATTATGTGAAATTAATTTTATACATGTATTTGTTAAAAGATATCTTATAATGAAAATTCATTTGTACTATATTAGCCATAATTCTAATCACAGTGAAGATTAACCCAGTAAGCCAGACCCTGACCCAGGTCCTTGAAATCAAGAGCTGAAGTTGGATCTTTGGAAAGTGTCCCTATTCCTTGGTCTCTTCTCCCTGGAATTTCCTTAAGAGCGTTCACTTCTTGTAAAGTTTTAGTGACTACAAAAATATCTATATAGACATCCCACCCTTCCACGATTTCTCAACTCTATACCTACACGTGTCACACCCTGCGCCTTTTATCGCCCTCCAAAACTTTCACACCAACCACTTTCAAACATTTTTCGCAAACTCAACTTTATTTTTTTTTCTTCGCTTATCCGTAAAAACAAACCCACACAGCCTGCAAAAATCGACCTCACTTAAAAAGTCAGGATTCAGCACATAACCGGACCGAGATTTCGAACTAAACACAACGGCTGTATTTAAAATACTTACGGTAAGGGAGTTTGCGCGAAAGCAAGAAGGTGCGCACTGCATCAAGCCAGCAATTCCCACGATCAATCGACGCAGTTGCGTGGCCCGTGCAACGGAAATTTTCACGCTGTAGAAAGTTCAGAAGTCGTGCAACGAACATGGACATCTAAAACGTAAGCTTGGAGTTGTATACTAAACAATGTGAGCAAATTAAGGTGTGGAAAGTGAAAGTCATGCATCGCGTATCGTATCAGCAATAAAAATTTACGATACCTTGGAAAGATCCGCCTTAAAAATTCATCGGAGAGTGTTTGTTTCTTGTAGCCGTGCTAAAGGTTGTAGTTTTGGCGGGTTGTTAACATTTTGTTCTGAAACTTTCCTCGAGGAACTTGCCCGTTGAACGCGCTACGCAACTATAGCGATCGATGAGGAAAACTACGTCGTGTAAGAAAACACGAGAGTCACCCGGCAGCTTCTCTTCGCTGATTGGCCAGAAAAATTTTTTTCTGGCCAATCAGAGGCAGGCAATTCAAACGCTTCTGGAACTGGTTCGGTAAGAGTAAGTGCCCAGGGGCTCGTCTCGATCTTACAGTAAACTTTCACCACGAACATTTTATCGACCCGACTGACTGCCCCTAGGTCTCCGAGGATGGCCAATTCCATGCGCAACGTAATTGACTCCTTACCCATGCCTTACATATGTTTAATCAGTACATGAGACTGCTATGCTGTTTTTGAAGCCTGATGTGACTAAGAAAAATAGAGAATTATTTTTTCCCTGTTTGTTTTGTTAGACTTGTTATTCACCGCCAGTAACCTCATATTTGACTTGGGTCTAAACGTTTAGACCCAAGTCAAATTTAGAAGGATTTGTATGGAGTATCAGAGCATAACTGGGCTAGTATCTCAGAGACAATTTGTCCCGAAATGCTAGTTTTTGGCAAGTAGGCCTCTTGGATGTTGCTTTTTTCAGAATATCCTGACAAATCCCATAATTTCACAAATTAACGCCTTACTCTTACCATATTTCATTTCTTACTATTCCTCCGCATTTACAATAAATCAGTTCCGCAATCACGACGCCGAAGTGTACGCTCCGTAGCGTCTTGTTAGTTATTGTTTCCCGCTCTCTGATCTCGGGCCACATTCCACATGATCTGAACGCCGGGAACAGGCTAGCGGTCGCCTAATGTAAGGGAATCCGGATTCCGGAATCCAAGAAATTTTTGCTTTTTGGATCTAGAATCTGGGAAAATTTTCTTGTGGAATCCCATATCCTGGGCTTTGGAATCCGGAATACAGCTCAAGGAATCCGGAATCCCACCGACTATTGCAATATAAATCCAAGTTCCACCGACAAAGACTGAAATCCACCACCTGGAAATCCGGAATCCACGACGTGAAATCCAGAATCCAAGACTGTCTTGGATTCCCTTGCATGGGCTGTACGTGGTTACGAATTGCGAAGCAGCCTAAAGACTGTACGCAATGGACATACATTGGATTGGACATACAATGGCTTTTCAGTTTATTTTTTTATGTTATTTTTATTTTATTTTTGATTTTCAATGAATAAACGTTGGATTTAAGTATTACTTATCTCAGTCTTGTTTTACGTTTTCATTAAAATATCTTTGGCAAATTTCGAGTGATAGCTATGGGCCACCATACTCCGTCCAGTGTTGTTGAAAATTAGTGCCATTTTAGCAGCAGTTTATTAATTAGCAGCTGGAGAAACCTCCTCAGCGAAATAATTAAGCACCTGTCTTCAGCTTGTAGCGGACAGCCAAAATTTTAAAGAAGTAAACCAGAATAAGCTCCGGCAAATTGACACCAAAGTGAGCCGTCTTTGCTCGGTCGCCTGGGCATTAGATTTACGACAGTAACACCCTTTTCTGTCCCACGCTAAGCATTGTAAAACGAAGAAAAAATTCTTGTTGAATTAAGAAATGCGGAATAATAAAGTATCTTCGAAAATGGGAATATTATAATTAAAGATGCTGTGAAGAACGTTTCCGTTTAATTAACACAAAATTTGTCGTTCTGATCAGTAAACTCGACTGGAATTTCATTCGCGTTTTAGTGGAGTTCATGGAGTTTTTTAAGCGGATTCTCTCAGCTTTTGTCGTCGTATTTTGGCTGTTTAACATTGGGCAAGAAAATAAATGAAGAAGACATGCAGAGAATGAGTTTTAACACGTACTCGGAAAATACAAACAATATATTTGTTGTGTCTATTTTCACGAAAAGACCAAACTTATAAACCTTAAACACCAATGCAATTTGCCTTAGACTTCATTGAAGATTAATTTTACGCTTCAATGGACGTCATACTCATGCCAAGCGCTATTGTTGTTCGCGGTTATTTACAAGGTTTAGCATTTGCAGTCATTATATTTGGTGCCTGTGAGGGGAAAAATGACTGATATCTACGTTTGAGTTCAAACTAGTCATTTTCACCGAGAGAAGATACACTCAACAAAGAAATGGAAGATTAGAATTTGAAAAACTATTACTGACAAAACTTCCAAAACAAGCTAAAATGGTTAAAGAACTTTTCAGGAAAAGCAACCTTTACCTTAAATTTCAATAAACAGAGTTAAAAGATCCGTTTTAACTTACAGGCCAACTTTTTTTCATTAACTATTACAGAGAATAAACAAAGTTTAAACCGTGAGTAACTGGTAAATTCGAGAGGCCCTACCGCGTAAAATTAATGTTTTATTACTTCATCATCCGACTGACCTTCTCGTTTGCAAACTAATTTAAAGAAAAGGATAACGAAAAGACAATTTAATTCCTTTTAAAAATCCACGAGTGATTCTTGAATAAAATTATAAAATAGTCGTTTGAAAAATTGCAACATCATATTTTCACTATATACTACGAAAATACGAAAATCCATGTATACTGCAGTGCACAAAACAGGGGCACCCAACGAGGACATAGTTCAAAACCACTTAACATAGCATTGCTGAACGTATTTTAGTATTTAAACGGTAGATATAGGCATATTTTTATCCCCTAAAAACTTTTCATCTGTTCGGATTTCCTAGCTGAAAGTCTAGTGATCCGAAAATTATAGGGATCAAAACTTACCTTTTAGAAAATTTCAGCCAGGAAAAGGCTCCCGAAAATTCTAGGTGGCCTTTTTTAGGGTAAATATCCGTTTAAAATGGGTAATTATACCATTTTGTAGATGTTCGAAAATCCTAGGAGAGGCAGGCAAGCAAGAAATTTTACAACAAATGTTCCGAAAATTCTAGTTCTCAAATCGTCTTCCGAACAGATATTTTCCCGAAAATTGCCGTTGGGTGCCCCTGACAAAAGGGTAGGTATTCTAGGAAGTAAACGAGAAAGAACCTAGAGAACCCAGTCACCATCTCATTAATTTATAAGGATTGGGGGCTCAGAACCTATCTTCCACCTTAAAGGGTGAAGTACGAAATTAATAAATTGAAAAAAAAAAAGGATAATATGAGTAAAAAGCGATAAGCTTACATTTATCTGTAGATTTATCATATTTATTCTAAGGGGATCCTACAGTTGCAGCTGACTTGAACAGTTTTAAAGACATAAAGTATGCTAATAATCAGGGGCACCCAACGACAATTTCGTCCTAAGTACATTGAAAACACTTTTTAGGCTATCCAGAGTACTTTTAGATATCTAGAAATGCATTCTAAGCGGGGCTGTAAAATTTGTATCTGTTCGGTAATCTTAGGGGAACTTGAGTCTTATCGAAATTAAAAGAGCTTGAGTATTATTTTCCCGAAAATTTTGGATGAAATTTGACGTATTTCGAAAGTGAGACATTTTCTAATTCCTCTCTCCATCATATTTTTGAATTCGAAAATTTGAGGTTTCCTTTTTTCTACGAAAAGTAGCCTAACTTGGGAAGAAAAATGCGAAAATTAAACTTCAGAAAATCGTAGGGAATTTATTAGACAATCTTTGAAAATTGTACGTGAATGGAACGGTCTGATCTAGAAATTTTTTTAGCCGTCCTCAAGTACGAGAAAATTCTAGGCAATATTTGCTTCTCGGAACATATATTTTAAAGAAAATAGTCGTTGGGTGCCCCTGAATAATAATAATTAACTATCTAATAAAGACGTCAAGATGTTTAACTGATGACTAAGCCCGCGGGTGACTTTTTCTGTTTTACCATAATAACTGTCCGATCACAATCGGGAGCGGTTCATTCCCGGCCAAGACCTTCAGTATGGCAAGTCGTTTAGCAGTGTTAGCGCTCTTGCTGGTTTTTGCTGTTTGGGGAGCTTGGCTAAGCTACGTTGCAACTGCTCGCGTTGAAGGTGAGGGAAACAGATTCAGCTATTTTTTTTATTTTCAGGCTTTTTCTTCTCTAACATCACTTAACCTTCTCATTTGCTGCAAAGATCTTCTTTGCAATTATTCCAGCTATTATATACACAAAAAGACCTTGTAGGGTCGCAATTTGTCATGAAAGCTTAAAGCTGAACAATTTTGTCTGGCGCGCCGACGATGACCAACTGCCACCTGAACCGTGAGCCTGGAGTTATATACAACTTCAGTATGTTACGAATGCGAATTTTTCAGTGGGGCTTAGGTTAATTTCGGTTAGATCTGTAGATATTAACTTAACAATCAACGGAGATTTTGCCATCACGAGAGAAACTTTGAAATTACCTTGTTCGGCGGACGTCTTCATTGCGGACCCCTTTAAAACACACGCTACGCCAGTGACTGCGGAGTTGCGATAAGTAAGCTCCCTTACCAAACCATATGTATTTTGAAACTGATTTTAAAGTGTTTAAAATGTATTTTCAGTATTTGAATACTATTTTCCTGTATTTTAATCCTATTTGACAAAAAAATTTCAATTTTCGCCCCTGTTTGGAATATATCTTAAGTGTAGTTAAATTATATTTCATCAAAAGGAAAACCTCTCTCATCAATTTACAATGTATTTTGTTTAATAAATATGATTAAAATAGGGTATTTCAAATGTATTTTGGGCATAGAACCACTAACACTGTTACAAACAGAGTTCAAATAGACTATTTGAAATATGTTTTAAGGGCTTAAATGCGACTGTTTTTTAAATACTTTTAAATAGGGTGCTTTAACACTGTTTTGAGTTGCATCTACAATGTATTTTGAGGCGCATCCACTCACAAAGTTACAAACATAATTCAAATAGACTATTTAAAATATGTTTTGAGAGCCTAAATGCTGACCGTATCTTAAATACTTTTAAATAGGGTACTTTAACACTGTTTTGAGTTGTATCGAAAATGTATTTTGAGACGCATCCACTCACAAAGTTACAAACAGAGTTCAAATAGACTATTTGAAATATGTTTTAAGTCCTTAACTACTGACCGCATTTCAAATACTTTTAAATAGGGTACTTAAACACTGTTTTGAGGTCTATTTGAATTGTATTTTGGGCACACAACACTCTGACTATAAAAACAGATTGTACATAAAATATTTAAAGTCTGCTGAAAGACATCAAATGCTGACCTTATTTTAAATACTTTAAAATAGGGTACTTATTACTTATTATTATTGAGGTGCAATATTGTAATGTATTTTGGGATACTTATACTCAGACTATAAAAGTAACAATTGCACAAAGTTAATTTTTAAGCCTTCATCGTGTCACGAACTCATAAATGACTCAAAACAAGCTGTCATATTGTGGACCGGATTCTTCTCTCAATAAAGCTCGAGGCGGAGCCAAAAATTAAATCTCCCAGCAAATCAAAAAGAAATTGAAAAAGAGAAGAAAATTAGGAATAGATTTTAGCTTTGACTGACAACACGTAACTGTGACAGTGTGCCTATAAAGGATCAATCCGTTCCTCAATGTTCATTACCTGCAAGCTCTCTGCGAAAATCTCCGCCTAGATTTTAGCCGTGATTCAATTAATGCAGCTACGGGACATTCCATAAGTTTTTTAAAAGAAAATTCTTAAAATCACATTTTAATTTTCATGTAGAAATTTTTCGCAAACAGCCGAAGCCGCGGGCCGAGAACCGGATGCACGCGGTCAATTGAGATTTGTCTAAAATAAGTCCTTGAAATTTCATAATAATTAAAACAAACTATCCAAGCTAAGATCTCACCTCGTATATATTGCACTAAGAAACAACGCTCAGATCTGAATAAACTCCGACATATGGTTATCTTTCTCTCATAGACTATTCCGCACATGCATGGCATATTATTTTTGAGATGTCACGCGCGACTGAAATCACGACTTCGCGCCGCGGTGATGTGACAAATGCACGTGATAAGCAAACCGTCCTTTGTCCTTTGCTCATTTCAAATTATTGAACCGGCGGTTGCTCCCAGGCGGTTGCTGTGAGCTAAATGCTCTTGATTTTACTGTTTGTTACGATCTTACAAAAGTACACTCCAACTCTGCGGATTGTCGGAACACGTAGATGTTGCTTTTATCACGAATCAAAAATGGTTATGACTCCTCAGCGACTGTTATGTACTTTGAAAGGTTCTGGTTCAGGAGAAGAGTCTAACAGTCTAATTGTAAGTATTAAATATACAATGTTACTAAGACGCTTAGATATACGCCATATGAGAAACAAATGAAGGGTAGTAAACATTTATATAGTCGCGCCCGTATGGCAATTTTACTTTTTACAGGATTCCTTGCAGAGACTCGCTGTTTTGTATAAATGATCTCAGTCACTTGATGTCACGTCACCGGCCTCTTTCATTCTCGCGTAAATTTATTCGTATGCTGTTCTTTATCAGCCACTAATTAATGTTCAGGCGTAGCCTGCATTAAGCTTCTGATGATATTTGAGTAAAGCCGTGAATATAATAAACAATGTAAGTTACATGCATGTAGATTAATATTTACCGGTAACGTCAGTAACGTTATACCCTTTTGAAGCCAAAGGTTGATAGCCTGTGTACATACCCCCCCCCCTCCCCTCCGAGTTTTATTGAGGGAAGGGGTCTGTACACAGGCTAAAGATTGATTTGAGCATTTCTGAAAAATTCCATAAGAATTTCCCGAGAATTCTTAGGGAAATCAACGTAAAGTAATCGGCTAAGAGATAATTCTCTTGAAGTCCTAGCCTAGGACTGTGTGGCGAAATTTCGCCGAGGTAAATCTTGCTTTTTCAGGGTAATTTTCGACGGTTTTGTATTCATTTTATTTCATGAATTTAAATGGTATTTCCATCCTGTTTTTGTACTATTTTATGCTCTTTCGACCGATTTTTATACTGTTTTCAGGCAACTCTAAGGCTATGTTCTTACAATTTTATACTGTTTTTGCATTTTTGCATCCTATTTTTGATGTATTTAATTCATAATATATGTGTGCTATTGCTTTTCTTCTTCTGTGGTATTTTAATACTGTTTTCAAAGTATTTTTATTGTATTTGCAAATACGAGTATTTTACTAAATTTCGAAACCGATTAAACAGCTATTAAAATATATTTTGAAGCATAACATTTTAATAGCGTTTTAAACAGGTTAAAACACCTTTAAAATCAGTCGAAAAATATATCAAAAATATATTTTTGTACCTATTTTAAACCTGTTTTTTTCAAAATACGTTTAAAATTGCCATTAAAAATAGTTTTAAAATAGTATAGTAAATTAAAATATGTTTTTGAAACTGTTTTTATCCTGTTTTTATTCCGATTTATAAGGTATTTAAAAACTGTTTTTGACCTGTTTTGAGCCTTGCAAAAGCCCTGGAATTTTTTATATATTTTAAGAGCATTTTAAAATACTTTAAAAATTCTTTTTTAATAGCGTTTTAAACAGGTTAAAACACCTTTAAAAGCAGTCGAAAAATACATTAAAAATACACTTTTTACCCTATTTAAAACCTATTTCACAAAACAGGTTAAAAACAGTTTTCAAAAATAGCTTAAAAATACATTCAAAACAGTGTTGGATTTGGTAAGGGAGGCTATGTTCACAATGTAGCGGATTGCATTTCTTGCCGATACGACAAGCTATGCTATGCGGTATAGTAGGAACAGTTATCCGAAATGTGACTCTCCACTTCCGAGGCGGATAGGCAAGGCGCAGTTTCGCCCCGACACAAAAATCGCGCCGAAATCACCGTTCTTATCCGGTATGGTTTTCGTGCCAGCGACAAACGCTTTCTGGTATAGTCTCAAAACGGCCTAAGTTAATTGACAAGCTGTTTTCTAATGCACGTGAAAAAAAAAAAAAGACTGAGCAGGGCTCGAATGCCTGATCACACCTAAATGTCTTCGGGTTTCCCAGTCTCAACAGTCTAAATGAAAACTGGGCCTTAATTGGAACATCTTTTTTCTCACTGCCTTATAATTTAGCAAAACGGTACTACTCGGAAAGTAACATATGGAAATTTTGGTATATGTAGCTCACGCACAATGGCAACCTTCTATTGATTAAAATAAGTGTTAGCCGCGTAAAAAAGGCGAATCAAATCAAGTACAGTGCACTGAGTGAGAGGTGGTCGAAAAGTTCTTATAACAAAGTAAATAAATGCGCTTGCACCAGCCATGTTCTGCGCGAAATTAAAACCACCAGCAATTCTGTAGTTTCATGGAAGGGCGGTGGCTTTTTCAAAACGGGTCGAACAGCAGAAATTCAGCTGGAGTTGAAATTTGAACCGTTTAGGACTAGCTGCCGTGGTCTGTTCTTATGCTCAAACAAGAAAACCTTTTTTTCTATATTGTTTCTTTTAACCCAATTGTTAAAACAGGGACACCGAACGACTGTTTTCTGTAAGATATCTGTTCGGAGAAGCAAAAAATGGTTAGAATTTTCTATGGCTTAAGGATGGCAAAAAATTTCTAGATCACCGTCAATTTTCGAAGCTTATCTAATAAATTCGCTACGATTTTCTTAAGTTTAAAAAGGTTTTCTGAGCTTCTTTCAGGCGTCCATGTAGTAATAACCTCGAAGCAGCCACATTCCCCAAAATAACTAAGGCTTAATAATAATACTATTAATAATAATAATGATAATAATAATAAATTAAATAATTAAATAATACTTCCATAACTAGACACTTTGTTAATCCTTAATTTTAAAAGAAGGATATGTCTTACTCACAGTCGTAGTCTGTTAATTCGAATATTCGCCATTCTAATGAAGGTTAATTGACAGCTGTCAAACTAGAGTATACGCTGACCATCATCACCTGACTGTATCGCGGGCTCATTTTCTATCCATTGAGGTCACGTAGTTTTTAAAGTTTTTCGCTGATATTTTATTTGATCACGGGCTCAATTCGAAGCCCCATAGCTTAGAAAATCTGTCCATCCTAGAAAATGCGGCAATCAAGTGACCGTTCACCGACTACCCGACCTGCCGTACAGGCATACCAATGTTTAATCTCACACTTTGTAGCTAGTTTGGAAGCCTGAAAACTGATATTGTACATCCATGTATTGATTAATTACAGCTGTCAAAATAGTGTTTGTGCTGACCAGTATCGCAGGCTCAGGTATCGACCCATTGTCGGAGTTCGGGTGTTTTTTTAAGTTATCCGCTGACAAGTTGCTACTTTTCGAATGATCGTAGGCTCAAGTTCAATTTTTTTAAAATGCAAATGAAATAAGTGGTGTTTATGAGCCGCACTTTTAAAATTTTGATTTCGAACTGACCTCGGACGCGAAAATTCAACCGGCTTTTACATAGGAGGGCAATCGCTTTTGACTTGTCATCTTGTGATGTTTTAAATTGTCTTTTTCTACTTGATATACAAAATGAAATACAGGTGCTATCAGGATTGTTCTGTTATTGATGGCTAAGTCTATTGCGCTTTTTGTTGACAAATGCACCGCATGTCAAAGTCATTGGAAATCCGATTTCGGATGGCATTGTTTTCAAAAATGAGCTTATTCACTTACCCTTGGTTGAGGCGTAAGAGGGTTGAAAAGTCTCAAGCGATTCTGGAACACTTGATGACCTTCAGAAGCAGCATCTCGACTGGTAAGCCTGAGCAATTAATGTCTTTGATGTGTGTTTTTTTGTTCGGTTTCCTAAAGTCGAGCGTATGGTTTATGCGGCTTAAGTTTTATACACGAGCAATGATCTAACCTACAATAGTATCAGGTTTAAAAAGCCTTTAGACATTTTTTGACCGCAAATTCAAAGAAAAGGTTCCGAAGAATATTTAGTTATGATTTTGGCTGTAAACAGAAAGCTCTGAGCGATCTTGCCTCGAGTTCATTTTGAAAAAGAGCAAACGCACAGAAGCCGGCTTAAGAGCGAATGCACAGAAAAATCGAGCAAAATCGGCAAACCGTGGCCACAGCTAAAAACCTAACTTACCCTCATTTTCAGTCTGTAATAAGGTTTTAATGAGTTTATAACACTGCTGAGGTTTAAATTTCAAAATGCGGCCGAGTTTGGGAATTATTTAAGATTTTCGATTTCAACGGTCTGCGGGCCTAAAATTAGCCGCCGAACACGGCAATATAGCCTAGCGACAGAAATGAGCTGACTTTCATAAACGAGCGAATATATTGGCAATCTTCCGCTTAAATCTCAAAAAACAGATATTAACAATTTCTAAACAGCACATTTTTTCAGATTTAGAGCATAAAATATCGACGAACGAGCACAATTTTTAAACGTAATTTGCATAATGTTTATAAATACAACAATTTACCGCAAAAACCAAAATCGAATTTTCTATATGGGGGAATTCTCCAAATCAACCCAAATCCCGCTTACTACCTAATGAGATATAGTACTTCAACATTATCTGAAAGTTAGTCTGGTGTTCTCGCGAACGCTTGTAAAATAGATTGATTATTTTGAGGTTATTTTGCCCCAAACAACCGCTAATTGACCCCAGGGTCAGTTGACACGTGCACGTCACGTTAGTTTTATGCATCGATTTGAGCTCGTTAAAAGGGCGAAACTAACAAGATTCTTTTAATATGTACCTGTTTTAATGAAATACACGCAATCTTCAAAAGGAGAGGCCGTTCAATGGGTAATTTCTGTTCTTGAGATCTTGTAGATTGTACCATGGCGTCTGCGAGTGGACGTGAGTCTAGGTCTGTTTACCCATGACTGCGAAATCAGAATAACATCAAGAAATAATTCTCCCTCGAATCTTCGTAAGTGAATCAGCTTTGCCGTGCCTTACCTGAGATAAAAAGTGGGCCGAATAACAAAACAATTCTAGCGCAATTTGGATCCTTTGTGGAACGCAGTGTATTGCTGAGCGAAAGGTGAGTAAACAAACGTAGGAAAGTACGTTACCTTTGATTGCGTGACCAGCCAGTAAACGATAGTCTCCAGCGAAAAATAGGATTCGCAAAAATCTTGCTGATGTATATTTAACAGTTTGTTACTATAAATTTACACCTGGTTTGTCTAAAACTTTAAACAATGCATATCTGTCCAAGAATATAAGAATGTTTCGAAAGATCCACCCCTAAATAACTGTGGGCTACTCCTTTTTCCGCATCACCGATGTGCACTTCCTTCCCACTGTCTTTTGCATGAGGCTTGTATGCCTTTTTAACTGTTATCGACACTTAAAACTGGCCGTTTAAGGCCTGGTTTAAGAACTTGACTGACTTAAAAAACCGTCGCGAACATGCGCTATTATTGTTGGACTTTGGAAACTTTAAGCCCAAAATGATGGTGCAATCTCGAGAAATTTGCCCGGGTCTAATTTTAAGACAGGGAACGGGTACTAAGAAAGGGACGGTCTCATTTAGCAACCCGTGGACAATCTGGGCATGCTTGCCTTCTGTCGCAGGGGCAACCTTTAAGGCCAGGTACGCCGCCCCCACCCGAGAGGATTGCATGGCATCCACCATTTCAGTCGCTTTTTTTACATCATGACCTTCAATTATTATGAATTACAATGCGGGCCTTGATCGTTGCCACCTTAGCAGAAGTCTAATCTTCGCACTGTTAGACCATGAGAATCTCTATTATTATTCCATAAATGCACCATTTGACTTTTCCTTGCTCAGCTTCCGGAAAACCGATACTCCGAAGCAAAAATAGCTTTACAACGACTCTATCCAGGCCAGAACTCCTGATATCAACAAATATACCCCCCCCCCTAAAGAGAGCAAACGTTCCCCGAACTATTCACTTGACCCACCCCATCCCTTCGTTAAGAAAAACTACGCACTCAGTTCACTGGGCAAAACGCGCTCGTGAATATACCAAACTATAGCTGTTCATCCTACAAGCAATCTCAGTTTCAGCAGGCGTGGCCACGTTTCCAGTTGCTGTAAGATTAATTCGACACCTGCAACAGACACTGTAAATTAAATAGAGTGTTTTCACTCACGTGGCCAGCATCTATGCAAATTTATTGGAACAAAAGAAAGCGTTTGCATAAGAAAGGAGTTCAACTACTACAGGATTGGTTTGGGACACCAACATGGCCGCCGTTTCATTGTTTTGGGACACCAATATGGCCGCCGTGACGTCATGTGAAAACACTCTATGCCTTGAAACTGTCAGGACGAGAAAATTTATAAAAGACTTAACAGGTGTGCGCGGCGGTTTCCTTTTCTTCCTTTCCTCCCATTGCAGCACTCAAATTCTGACCCTGATATTAATTCTAGTAGTAATTAATCGTTCCTGAGCCGATAGGCACAAGGATACCAGTTTCTTGCAAAATATGCTGTGACATCCGTTTGCTCATCCCCTTTTCTGCCTTCGGCCGCTGATTAGGTTTGGTTCTGTGCTTTGAAATAACTTTAGGAACGAACATGATACGTGAGGGGCGTGTCCGGCTAAGGGCAAGTGACTCTCGGTAGTGAAGACATATACTGAGCTTGTCAGTATTTCGTAGCCTGTACCAAGTCGAGAAAATAGAACAAGCCAAAGAAAAATAAGACGCCTTTCGTTCTCCAGCCCACGCAGGTTTTTGGCATTCAACTTTTTACTGCACAACTGATTCTACCTTTTCGAGCCGGAGCGAACATGGACGCCCTCCACTTCATTTTCGGCACCTGACTAAACGCAAGCGCTGACTTGTGCGACTATGCTTCGTTTGCACTGAAGTAGCAGTATATGACCACGACAGACTTGCTGCTATCCTTGGTTTGAAACCGCAATGGGCAAGAACAATTTCTTGAAAAGAGCAAACTATTTCCTCCTTAGCAGACATGGAGAACAACTACTAGGACTTAAGCAATGCCATTGCTTAAGTCCTACTAGACTTGAAAAGAGAAAGCATGATGCTTTCTCTTTTTTATGATTTACGGCTAAACAGTACAATTTCATGTAGCTTTTACGCAAAATTAAATACTTAGTTGTTTGCAGAATTGCATTTAACAACAAATTACAGAAATTTAACTAAGTTTAGATCTCATAGATAAGAATTGAACGGAAAAAACTTTTGGGGTAAAAAAGTCAAAAAATGTTTGCTGGAAAATCACTTAATGGACATATATACAATAGCAGAGATATCATGCCTGTAATTTTCCGTTCAATGCACCTTATGAGAAGTCTGACTAATCCACTGGTAACCCATGCCTTAAAACCGCCTTGAACCTTAAAATTTAATCCATTTGCCTTTCATGCGTAGTGCAAATATATCTTCTTAACACTCCGGGGTTGCGGGTAAAATCAGAAGAACAGAACATTCAGTTACTGTACCATTTTTAAAAGTGGGACAGTATGTTTGCTAATCATCTTAGTTAACCGCTTTTAAAATAGGACAAAAGGACACCTGGTCATACAGGAAAATGAATTTACTGTATCCCGAAAGCTTTGGTTTCCCGTGCACTTATTTTTCGCAGGAGACAATCGATAATTGCCTGGTCACGCAATCGGAGGTGAGTAACTAAAAGTAAAAGTAAAAGTCACTGATACCATCGCTGCTTAGCAAATACACTACGTGCTGCAAAGGATCCAAATTGCGCTAGAATGTTTTCCTATTCGGCCCACTTTTTATCTCAGGTAAGGCACTGCAAAGCGGATTCATTTACGAAGGTTCGAGCGAGAATTATTTCATGATGTTATTCTGATTTCGCAGTCACGGGAAAACAGACCTAGACTCAGGTCCACTCGCAGACGCCATGGTACAATCTACAAGATCTCAAGAACAGACATTACCCACTGAACTGCCTCTCCTTTTGAAGATTGCGTGTATTTCATTAAAACAGGTACATATTAAAAAAATCTTGTTAGTTTCTCCCTTTTAACGAGCTCAAATCGATGCATAAAACTAAGGTGACGTGCACGTGTCAACTGACCCTGGGGTCAATTAGCGGTTGTTTGGGGCAAAATAACCTCAAAATAATCAATCTATTTTACAAGCGTTCGCGAGAACACCAGACTAACTTTCAGATAATGTTGAAGTACTATATCTCATTAGGTAGTAAGCGGGATTTGGGGTGATTTGGAGAATTCCCCCATATAGAAAATTCGATTTTGGTTTTAGCGGTAAATTGTTGTATTTATAAACATTATGCAAATTACGTTTCAAAATTGTGCTCGTTCGTCGATATTTTATGCTCTAAATCTAAAAAAATGTGCTGTTTAGAAATTGTTAATATCTGTTTTTTGAGATTTAAGCGGAAGATTGCCAATATATTCGCTCGTTTATGAAAGTCAGCTCATTTCTGTCGCTAGGCTATATTGCCGTGTTCGGCGGCTAATTTTAGGCCCGCGGACCGTTGAAATCGAAAATCTCAAATAATTCCCAAACTCGGCCGCATTTTGAAATTTAAACCTCAGCAGTGTTATAAACTCATTAAAACCTTATTACAGACTTAAAATGAGGGTAGGTTAGGTTTTGAGCTGTGGCCACGGTTTGCTCGATTTTTCTGTGCATTCGCTCTTAAAACATATATAAGCTCATGCTTACCTGACTCATGATTTTCAGAGACACTTTACTCTCCGGTCTCTCAATACTTGTCTTCGTGAATGAAAATTATTGCCTCTGTACATGTTTCACCGAATTATATTTATTTTATTGATTGTTAGGAGTCCCTCTCGCAATTTTTATCGCTGCACCGGTTGTTCCCAGTCGAACATAAACATCGCATGCAGGAATACTCAAAACGTCGCGCGTAAATATCACTCGCTTTTAAAGATTACACATAACAAAACCATAAACAGTTTTATAAATAAACAGGGGCACCCAACGACGATTTTCGGAAAAATGTCTGTTCGGAAGACGATTTGAGATCTAGAATTTTCGAACATCTAAAAAATGGTAAAATTGCCCATTTTCAACAGATTTTTACCCTAAAAAGGTTACCTAGAATTTTCGGAAGCCTTTTATCTGGCTGAAATTTTCGAACAGGTAAGTTTTGAGCCCTATAATTTTCGGATCTCCAGACTTTCAGCTAGGAAATCCGAACAGATGAAAAATTTATAGGGGATAAAAATATGCCCATATCCACCGTTTAAATACTAAAACACGTTTAACAATGCTATGTTTAATAATAATAACAATCTTTTAATAGGATGCTCCATCACAAGAGTGGTTTACATAGAGGTCCTAAGGTCCATGTTTAAGTGGTTTTGAACTATATTCTCCTTGGGTGCCCCTGAATAAAGGAAAATAAAAAACCTAAACATAACAAATTCTCTATCATGTTGAAGAGTAAATGGTAACTCTATTAATCGCACTGCAAATTTGGTGCCTGTCAAAAGTGAGAACCCGTCCGACTGGCCGAAAAGGTGATTTTAGGAATTTGTCGTTTTCACTAAAAGCCCATAATTATTACCCTGCATATCTCATAGGACCGGATTTTTCTAACTGAAAAGTCCTGGCATTATGGAATTCTCTTCATGAAAACGTTTTATAATGTGTTCAAAGCTATAATTTGTTGTGTAAAGGAAGCGCTTGCTTTGATCGTCCTGGATATTGATCATGAATGAGTGCAAAAGTTGTCTTGCAAGATTGCGAAAAACTGCAGAATTATAGGTTTAAATAGGGCAAAAAAGAACAAATTCTGTCCAAGGTCTGTATGATAAAAAAGGGCCTTCACAGCATGAAAAATCAAATTTACGTGAGCGTAATGACAACGTAAAGTCAGCGTATATTTGAATTTTACACAACTTTACGCTTCCTTTACTCTACGTAAAGTTCAGCTTTACAGCACCTTTACGCGTACATATAAAGCTGGCGTAATGAAACAAAAACTTTACGCAACACCTTTACGTTTTGCGTAAAGCTTGTGTAAACCCTACTTTAAGCTTGTGTAAAGCGCAAATACAAGCTCCTTTACGCCATATATATATATACACATAAACACACTGGAAACTTTAAAAATACCGGTAAATATAATGGTAATCGGTAAATTTTTCTTACCAAACTTTAAACAATCAAGATTTTATTTTTGTCCATGTCAAATATCTGAATTTTCCACACAAACATTGGATTTTTGTTGTGTACTTAATACCGGTTGTTTTCTTTGCTTCCCCATCATCTCTCCATAGTATTTACAATCTGGAGCTATGGAGGATTACTCATATATACGTTACAAATAATTGTATGAGTAATCCTCAATTCAAGTTTCGACATAAAATAAAATACCCTAATATGTAACAACACTTCAACACACAGTTAAAGGATTAGGCCAGAAATTTTGTTTTTATTCTTCAAAACTGACAACAAAAACGAAAAGTTATAAAGCGTTGAAAACCCAATAGACCTATAGAAAAATAAGAACCCAACTTCAAACTGACATTAGTCATCCCTAATATTAAGTTATAACTTGCTTTAATGGAGTTATATTGTTTAACCAGTAGATGAACTTTGAATAAGTAGTAGTTTAAAAAATAGGGCCCCTTTCCGTTTCCAATTTTGCATTACCATAACCAATTTTCAAATTGCCTATCTTTATTTTTACATTTCAAATCCCATGAAAATCGCCAGGTATGCTACATTGTTGTAACTGCAAAAGCTGCAAATACGAATCACATTACTTAAGTTTAGTCCCGCAAAGAGTGATATTACAAGGTTTTAAAAAACAAAACACACTGATACTCTAAAACTGAATTTTCTAAATATAACATGATTTATTTCTGTGTTAGCATCTTTGTCATTACATTAAAAATTTAAAAAAAACGAAAATTTTTCCAACACGTAAGGTTTAAATAAGAAGATACAGTGTACATAAACTTTTCAAATGGGTCAAAACAGTCTTCTCCAAATATCCAAAAAAATCATCTTAACTTAGTATTATACCAAATTAAGATGATTTATAGTTTAAAATAATTTTTAGCATTTACATGTAAGGTACAGGGTGTACAAGAAAACTGATGAAGTTAAATTTTGATAAAAAACAGCAACTCTAACACACAAATTAATGTAAAGGTGGGTCAAAATGGTCTCTTCCAAAATGAAAATATTTAGTATAATTTAGCATAATTCAAATTAAAAGCTTAAACAATTTTAGATAAGAAATAAAAAGACTGAAAGCCTAATACATGTATAACATTGATGGTTTCTTGATTTAGCCCTTTCACTCCCAGAAGTGTTTACAGTCAAATTTAACAACAAAATCCAAATAACAAATCATTTTCATAAACTGATGATGTAAAAGTTAGATGCACAAGGCTGTCACTAAGATTGCAAGTTGTAGGGTTTAAGTGAAATTAGTGAGCGGGACATTGAAAATGTGGAAAGTTTCGTTTCCTCTCAAAACAGCCAAGTATTGGGCTCAAAGTAGCCGATTTAAAGTCTGGTTTATGGCCCTTAGTGACAGCCCTGGAACCACTTTACAAGACTAAGGCTTGTAATTAACATGTATTAATCCTGTTTGCTTTGAGAGGACTTTCTGTCACCAACATCCCATATCAGGCTGATCTGCTGAATAAATAGAAAACAAGTATTATTTGAGTAAACTACACAGATTACTTGTAGGCTAGTGATAATACACTTAATCGCACAGTAAAGGCACAAGTACATGTACAGTAAGGGGGTGTTTACATGAGAAAACTCACACCGGCGCGAGTCTCATACCGGGATGACTTTTTGATTTTGTATCGCGTTTACATTATGACTGAGTCATTTCATATCTCGTTATTTGAAGGTACACTTCATGTTGATAAAATACAAGTGTGATTCAAAATCGCAAACATTACGCGTGCGCTACCCATTCCAGTCTACTGGCAGACCGATTTCATGCCGAAACAGGTGGTCGTGTCACATTTACATGATACTGCCATGAGATTTTGTACCAGAGTGAAATTCTCGTCCCGGTACAAGAACCGGGGTGAACTCATGCTGGGGTGACTCGCGCCTGCATGATATTTTGTGGTGGTATCATGTAAACAAATATAGAGCCATGAGAGGGAACCGGAGTGAACTCGCTCCGGGGCAAAAGTTGCCCCGGTGTCATGTAAACACCCCCTAAGTTGCCAGAGGACACCGCCTGCTATTACTAATTAATAATATTTTTTCCTACACTCATGGCCAAATTACTACAATCAGCACAATTTTACTTGACACAGGGTTCCCCACATGCCTCTTTTCACAAACCAAGACTAAAAATTTGAAAAAAATGATAAGGCATTTTCCACAAGTGGTCTAATAACAGTGCAAAACCTGAGTAGCAAATGATTTCAATGTCTACAAATTCACACAACTGAATAAGATTCATCTGACTGTTAAAGATTCAAAATGTTTGACTAGTATGAGTTAAAGGTTTTCCTTAAAGGCAATAATATTTACATTTAGAACCCTACTTGCAGTAGAGTGAAAATCAGGGTAAAATGCTACATGGAAACCCTATAATAATAATAATAATAATAGTAATGAACTTTATTAAAGTCTCATGTCTTATAACTCAGGCACAGTGCCTTACTAGTCGGGGAGACTGAAGCATATATATATGTTAAATTTATTAACAATGGTTTGTTATATTATTAGAGTTCAATGTTTTACAATGTATATCTTTTTTTATTTTAATGTATGCATTTTTATAAAAGTATCATCCATTAATATCATTGTAAAGTGCTATGAAAAGCCACTGGATGTACATCATTATTATTATTAGAGAGTAAGCAGTGCGCAAAGAAAGTAGTGTCCGATAGCCCGGGGCTAGTGGATTTTGCTATCGAGCTAGTGAATTTTGAACTTAACTTGCCCGATGGGCAAGTGAAGTTTTTTTGAGGAATTCAAATTAAAGAAGAACTGTGAAATCAATTCTGCTCATCAAAACGGTTTGGGGGCTAGTTGAAATGACATTTGGGCTAGTATATGCTAGCTTCAGCTTGCCCGAATGGCAAGCTTTAAAAATCACCTTCTTTGCACCCTGGTAAGAGAGAAATTTTCCTATCCACTTGTCCTTCACACGAGCAATACATTAAATTTAGTTGTCCGAAACCTAGAGTTCTTGTCCAAAAAGTTTAGCTTGCAACGGGCATTTAATGTTTTTAATCACATTATTACCCTTGTACATTATTTTTGAATTAAACCTACAACAGAGCTTGTAAAAAAGCAAATGGATGAAACGACTGGCAGTGGAATGGCAAAGTTAAATGGAATATTTAAGGCAACTGTTTCTTATCTTTATTTTTCTAATTAAAAATGTGCTTGTCCCACGGACAAGTCATATCAAAGGTTTACATGTTCGAACTAAATTTCTACCTGTCCCGGACTAAAGTTCCAAATCAATAAACATTCGTAGCCTTCTCATGAGCTCCACCAAAGACTTTCAGGGAAAATATAGAAACATATAAGCACCTTATTCCCAAAAGTTTCAAATTTTCCTGAAACTTTACCTAATATATTTTTTTTCCTTTTTAATACGAAACGTTCAAGGTTCCTAGTTAATGTAACAGGAGTGAAGCCACTTTGCTATTTAAAGCCCTTATCCTCAATCTTGAAAACAATGCCTCCTAATAATAATGTACAGTGTACCCTGTACATAAAGCAGCCTATTTTCTTTCCTTGCCACCAGGGACATTTCACAAGAGAGACAGTTGTATTTGCAGATTAATAATGGTGTATGTAGACAAGAGAATCCAAAACAGCTATGACTGCTATGACCCTCTTAAGAGTCTTATCTTTCTCAACTTGTTTCTTTAAATTTTATTTTCCTTTAAACCTAGATTTACTGACGATACAACTATGGTGCAAATAGAACAATTTCTGGTTTCTAACATGACTGTGTGCTTTGCTTCCCAAAAAGTAAGGCATTCAATTTCCTGACAGTATGTGCTGCACTGTATCCTCTCAAGAACCACAATATAATTTCATAGGAGCAGTGCACCATGAAGATTAAAATTAATGGTAATATATGAAATGAATCATACTTTGAACTGCAGATGAAGGTATGAAACTGTGAAGATGTTAACAACTATGTTGGCACTTACATGAAATTACATTCTAATTCAATCATGGTCTGCATTAGCTCTGCATTGAAAGACTCATGAAAATGTCTATTCATTCTCTGTTCATTTGAGATAAAACCCACGTAATTTAAAATCAAAAATAAACTTTTGTACCTGCTTCAAAAAATACATGCATGCTGTTAAATTATTCACCACTTATGACGCTATGACTGCCTGGGGAATTGGGAAGCTTGGGTTTGTTATTGACTGACGCATGAAAATATAGAACCAGACTACGTAGATTATCTTTGCCTACTTGCAAATTCAACACTTGTTAACACTTTTCTATTCTGTTTATTAGTTCTTCTATAGTCTGTGAAAATTTTCATAAGAATGTTTGTATCACATTACATGTAAGCTTACTTTATACAGATGTCCTTTCTTAATTCCATTATTTTCTTTTAGTAATTCCCAGTACCAGTGACCGAACTCCTATTTTCCAGTACAAAACAAGGAAATTCTACTCCTTCAGACCCCAAAGTCCTTACATGATTTTACATTACCATCTTCAACGTCATGGTCTCGTTGCTTGCTTAGTATTGAAAGGTTATGCCGAATAAATACACATGTTTAGTTATAATTTACTTTAAACGGTTAATGCTGGTTTCATTGCTCACTGAAATGTTAGTTACTGAGTACTTGAGACAGTCATTCGAACTCGTCATAAACAAGTTGGAATTAAGCTTAAAAAGTTAGAGAAAAGGCGAGCCAGGACAACTTACCTTGCCTTACTATCTGCTCTTTTCAGCGAGATCTTGAGTATCGAAGAGCCTTAGTAATACGTGTAATACAGTCTTGGTCTGTGTTGTGAACATTCCAGTGTTAATGCTTGCGCTTCACACGATGTTTCTGTCTCCATTTCTGACTGAGTATCTCGTCCCGAAAGGGTTGCTGCACACTTGAGAAGTGATCGATTACTAAAGGCTGATAGTGCCATTATAAATTGTAACAACCTTAAGATGTCCTGTGATGCTATCAAGAAGCATAACATATGAACGATCTCCAACCTTTCAAAGAAGCAAGTTTGAAACCGTTGGAAACTTTCAAAATGGACGCCAAATCAACGAACCTGATTGAGCATGTGCTAAGGAACAAGCCCGCTGACCAGGTGTCCCTTCCCTCTATTGTTTCCAGGCCTCTTTCTTTTAACAAATTGTCCGTTCCCAAACCTGAAGTCCGCGGACTTAAAATAAGGAAGCGATAAAGGAGGTTCAACAATGAAGTCAGTACTCCGTTGAATGTAAAATTGTCACAGTAATTTGTGAATGCGTTCTTTCTCTTTACGTAATGCGTTCTTTCTTTAAGTAAAACTCGCCGTTTTTGCGAGGCGATATTTTTTCTTTATTTTCCAATTATTTCAATTTGATCAAATTACAGTTGAAACTCTCTACAACGGCCACCTTAGGGACATCGAAGATTGTGGCCATAGTAGAGAGGTTGAAAGAAGAGTAAATGTATGTCATGTATGGACCGTCCGCCGAAAAAAAAAAACAAAAACAAAAATGGCCCGTGTAGAGAGGTGACCGTTAAGGAAGAAACACCTTATACTGACTGAAATCAATGAGGCAATACTACTGAGTATTGAAGGCTATTGTGTTTGCCGCGACAGATATACCGTTTTTCGAAAATTGCCGCACAGTCGCAAGCTATGTCTATATCTTTGCATGAACTCTGCCAGCAGAATTTTCTTTTCAGCGTCATTTTTAAGCGTGTACGAAGTCGTTCGCACCACCAAAAAAAAATTTGCGCGGTTGGCTTGTTTACATCGCACACCAACATCGAACACCAAATGAGTGATCATAAAAACTATGCGAACTAGTATCAGGACACAAACGACTTACTAAAAACAGTGCCGGGAATAAATTGCTGTTAGGAAGCTAGCATTATATGACAACCTTACTAAACCTTTACTTGTAGCGTAAATGAGCGTAAAGCTGTTACAACAACTTTACCCTAGCTTTACGAAACCTTTAAGAGCCGAGCGCGTAAATTTACCTTTACAAACCTTTACGCGCCGTGGAAAGTTTGCGTAAAGTTGGATGACCAACTTTACGCAGGTTTACGCAAACTTTAATTTTCCGTAAATCTCCATTTTCATGCTGTGTATAGTACTGTTTACCTGAGACGTGATGAGAAAAAATATGTTTAAAAGGCTGGTTTACACGCCACCAGATTCGTCGCCGAGATTTACTTGTAAAGTAAACTTGTCGAACACAAAAAATCCGGCCTGATTTTTTATTTTGGCCTCCCTTTTAGACAGGAATGCAACGTGTAAATTGGCTGCCACCAAGGACTATCGTGGTGCGTGTGTTTCTTAAGATTCTATTTCGGGGTTGTCCAATTATCCATAGTCTCTCAAACGGAGCAATGTTGGAGAGACTGGTGAATGCCGCATTATGATGCAACAGCTAATTAATGCAAATACAATACACGAATAGGTCTATTTGTTTTCCAGGCCTAATCTACTGTGATCGAACATGTTTGCTATTTTTTGGTGTACAAATAAGACTATAAACTCGATGTAAATTTATTTCACTCTTGGACTGTCAAATTATTTTTCTCTAAAATCACGTAGCCTGTCCTCAAAAGTCAAATGAATGTGCCCTGATCTGTGGATTACAAGTTTATTGTTTGATTTAAATTATGAATTTATTAACGGGAGCTTCGCTTTTAGCCCTGGCTAAATCTATATATTATTGTTATTGTCGATACAAGCTGTTCTTCGGTCACTCAAGAGTTCTTAAAACAAAGTCGGTTATAAGAATCACCCCATAGGTAAGGGAATCCAATACATTCTTGGATTCTGTATCTCACGCCGTAAATTCCGGATTTCAGATACTAGCTTCCGGATTCTCCGTCAGTGGAATGGTATTCCGGACTCCAATCGTTAGTTCGATTCCAGATTCCTTGAGCTGTATTCCGGATTCAAAAGTCCAGGATTCTGGACTCAACAGGCAAAAATTTCCCGGATTCTGGAACGGGATTCCCCTACATGGAACTTAGTTATTTTTAGTACTCACCAACAATGAGGGATTGAGAGCTAATTAATTAAGGATTGGATTGCAAAATTAATGCGCTCTTCTAGCCGTGCTGACTTAAACACTGATAAGTAGTCGGTCAAACTCTTTAGTACGTTTAAACTAGTTTTTATTTTGAAAATCTCTATCTTAGGTGACAGCGGTCAACACAACCGACGCATCACGTTTCTGACACCAGCCAGAGGGTTTTACCTTGAAGGACACGTGATTTCAAATCATTCTGTGGAACTAAATCTTGACTGCCAAGACCAATGCGCCCTTGCGAGGGAATGTGTTTCTTATAATATTGGTCCAATGATAAACACCAAGATGGCCTGTGAACTGAGTAACTCAAATCACTTGCAACAACCAGACGATCTCAAACCAAGAAAAGACTGGACCTACAGAGGCACAGAGGTATTTATCCCCTCTCAGATGAATTTTGAACCATTTCATCATAGTGGTGGATTTATGATGATTCTAAGCCAGTGATGAAAAAGATGATAAAAATAACGGTGTTGGCGGTAAATGCAATGTGCTATAATGCTATAATTTATTCCAAATTTAACAACTTACATAATGCGTAATTGCTGAAGCTGATCCAATGAATAATTCATTGCAACTGTTTTCCTTTTAACAGAATCTTTGCGCCACTGAGCCCTGCCTGAACAACGGAACGTGCCACATGGTATATACCGTAAAGAAGTACATTTGCGCATGCCCAGCTGGCTTCAAAGGGGAAAATTGCGAAATAAAAGGTACTTTCATTAGAACATTAACCTACCTGAAGGGGTAGGGGGTTATCAGTCATGGTTTTTGCGCGCCCTCCTCTTCTGCCGTCCTCCATCTAGTCAGCTAAGCCATTTACAAGTTTTCTTCCTTTTTCTTCTTTTTTGTAATAAATTTAAAGTCATACAAAAGAGAATAAGGCAAATATCAACTCATAGTTCGCAGTATTTATTCCTTTTTTTCAGTTTACAAGATCTACGATGATTTTACCAAGTAGGAAAACGATTAAACAGCAATGAGGGTGTATATACTTAGCCTGTGTACAGATGCCCCCTCAGTAAAAAAAATTCCCCTTTCCCGGTTTTTACTAAGAGGAGGGGTCGTATGTATACAGGCTAAGTACATACTGTCACCGAACACAGCCGATGGGAGAGGGGGTGGAAACTCTAAAAATGACTTGATGGGGGGCTTGGTACTACTGCACACCTTATTAGCGATCTACTCCAATTCGTTTGCTGGCTTTGTTTATAAGTGATGTTTTATTCAAATACAGTTAGTAGTAAATGTAGTGGCTGCTAAGATCACGCCTATCATATTGCGTTAAAGTGATAAAGCTTGGAAACGCTAAACTGTTCATTCATTCAGTTAATTCAAGTTCGCAGAAATTGTGCTGAGGTCTATGAAGCCGGTTTTCGAACCAGTGGTGTCTACACTATCGACCCTGATGATGCTGGAGCCTTTGATGTGTACTGTGACCAAAAAACAGCAGGTGGCGGATGGACTGTGTTCCAAAAGAGACTGGACGGCTCGGTAGATTTCTATCGCTGCTGGGACGACTACAAACGAGGCTTTGGAAATCTGAATGGTGAATTTTGGCTTGGGCTGGACAAGATTCATCGACTAACTAAAGGACGCAACAGGCTTTGGGTTGGTCTGGAAGACTTCGACAACCAAACAGCGTACGCTGAATACGACTCATTTGGTGTCGGTGATGAACAGAGCAAGTACAAGCTGGAACGTCTTGGACAATATGCTGGTAAGACACAAAACCATAGTTGAAAATTTAAAGAAATAATAATGAAGTTCCACGCCGTCGTAAGGTCAGTGCAGCAATTTACATGTTTATACGATTTATGGGCGCGATCTGTCAACCCACGTGCACGCTACCATTTTTTGGGCAAACCTTTCTATCAAAAGAAAATGAGTCTGAGTATTATGGGGATGTAATATTTTACGTTGGAAAATTCAATGGACTGTATATTGTATGTAAGACTGTAAGTTAAAAAATTTATTTCCCAATCCCTCACTTTTTAAGGAGCACTAGCTTCAGCTACGTGCTCACTAACTCGTGAATTGTCATAATAACAGCCAGCATTTCTCGAATAATGTTCCAGCAAGGAGAATAATCGGTCAGAGGAGCAATCTTGGCCGAGGTATGTGATTTTCACCAAGGTTATATTTACAGGCTGTGATTAAACGGAAATCTAGTTCCTTGAACGTTTGCACATTTAAATCAATTCTTTAAAACGTCACCAAGTCCACCAGGATTAAGGCCCCGTACACACTTATACACTGAGCATTTTCATCCATCGATTTGAAAAAGCTATTGAAAGTGCATCAAAACAAAAGCGCATAGGGTGGATGGTCGAAAACGGTCGAAAACGCATCAAACTGAAAACGATGGCGTCATATGTATCACGTGGATCGTAAAATATCACATAGGTGTGTATTTGTAGCATGCCCACAGGGTTCAAATTACGCCCTTACCAAATCCAACACTGTTTTGAATGTATTTTTAAGCTATTTTTGAAAACTGTTTTTAACCTGTTTTGTGAAATAGGTTTTAACAGCCAGTCTCTGTAAGATCCTCATATCGAGTTAAGCCCACGAAATGGATTTCGCTCATAATTTTTCTGTAGACTTCTTTTAATAATTATATAACAAATATGAAACTAGATTGGAGAAATTCGCTTCTGTGAATTTTTTTTAACGAATTTTCTTTCGGCGCCACACGAGGACCTGAGATGCTTGTGAAATATACAAATTTTGTCAAAATTCAACCGATTGCTCCGGATAAAATAGTGCGACCCAAAGCTTCCAATTTACTAGTTGATTTAATTGAGCCTTCATCTTTAAAATAATACAGGTCAGAATCATCAACACCTTTTCGTTTAGAAAATCTGAGGAAACACACTTAAGGTGGCTCCGTAATTAATACAAGAGCATTTAGCTGTGACAAATTTTCCGTCATAACTTTTTGGTTATTAACGCGATGGCTGCGAAACTTTGCAAAGAACAACAGATATCATTCGACAATAACACGAAATATTCCGATTTCATTGATGGTAAATATTTCTTGAGAAATTAGCGCTTAAAAGGACCCTACTGTTCAAAGAAAATCGCGTCTAGTAAAAAATTTTGCTGATATTTTTTACTGAAATTTCTGGTATCGGCTTTAATTGATATAATAAATATGCCAGAGGAATTTCAGAAAAATCGTTGGAGCAGAAGTCCGAAACTAAAAGTCGCTCAAAATTCAGCTGTGAAATTGTTTTGGAATTTCAAAAATAAATTACTATCGGGTAGAAGGAGCCACCAGTTTGAATTTTCGTGACAAGTAAATTCAACGTTTTCTAATTCTTAAAACAAAAAGCCGATTGCCTATCGTGCTATTCTTTAAAAGGTACTGTTTAGTTGTAGAAGCACTATAAATTGCTCCAAAACTTGCTCTGAGGTAGAATTACTTGTTCTTCGACATTTTTAAAATATCCCATGGCAGTTTTGGTTCAAACTCCTGCTGCATACATTTTGATGTATTGCAATGCATTTTCAACGACTTTTACTTCTGTTCGTTGCTTCCAACTCAGGAAAAAAGTATTGAGATTGGACGCTACCTCGTACCAGAGCTCAGATAGAACTGTCCAGCACCTTTGTTTATGACTACAAAATGAGCACGAGCGGCAGTTCTGCGTGGAATTCGCACCTCACCCAGGGGGGACGAACGACATCGATGACCATGCCTGTGAACCGAATAACATCACAGTCCAAAATAAAATTATCGCAAAAATACTGCCCGTGAATAAATTTACAACTCTGGAATTTTTGTCACTCCTTCCCTCAATGAATGGGTATTTTTTCTTGATTATTATGTTTTGCTCTGCAATACATGTTTATACAGATCGGTTCACAGACATGGGCATCATTGTCATTCGTCCCCCCCTGGCTGAGGTGCGAATTCCTCGCACAAGTGCCGCTCGTGCTCATTTTCTGGTCATAAACAAAGGTGCTGGACAGTTCTATCTGAGCTTTGA
Source organism: Porites lobata (assembly GCA_942486035.1). Lineage (NCBI taxonomy): Eukaryota > Metazoa > Cnidaria > Anthozoa > Scleractinia > Poritidae > Porites > Porites lobata. The sequence continues at coordinate 2,489,566 of CALNXK010000067.1, forward strand.
TACAAGGTAGCTTACAATCCCAATACCTTTTTCCTGAATTGGAAACAACGTACAGCAGGAAAAGCCGTTGAGGATGCATTGCAATACATCAAAATGTGTGCAGCAGGAGTTTGAACCAAAACTGCCAAGGGATATTTTAAAAATGTCGAGGAACAAGGACAACAAGTCATTCGAAGTCAGAGCAAAGTTTTGAAGCAATTTATAGTGCTTCTAAAACTGAACAGTACCTTTTAAAGAATAGCACGATAGGCAATCGGCTTCTGTTTTCAGAATTAGCAAACACTGAATTTACTTGTCCCGAAAATTCAAACTGGTGGCTCCTTCTCGCTGATGGTAATTTATTTTTGAAATTCCAAAACAATTTCACAGCTGAATTTTGAGCGACTTTTAGTTTCGGACTTCTGCTCCAACGATTTTTCTGAAATTCCTCTGGCA
>CALNXK010000067.1:2495000-2502500 GCA_942486035.1 Porites lobata
GTGGCGTGTAAACCAGCCTTTTAAACATACTTTTTCTCAACACGTCTCCGGTAAACAGTACTATGAGGCCCTTTTTTATCATACAGACCTTGGACAGAATTTGTTCTTTTTTTTGCCCTATCATTCTGCAGTTTTTCACAATTTTGTAAGACAATTTGCACTCATTCAATATCCACGACGTCAAAGCAAGCGCTTCCTTTGCAAAACAAATTATAGCATTGAATTATCAAACGTTTTCATGAAAAGAATTCCATAATGCGGGACTTTTCCGTTAGAAAAATCTGGTCCTATGTGATATGCAGGGTAATAATTATGGGCTTTTAGCATGAAAACGATAAAAAAATCCCAAAATCACCTTTTCGGCCAGCCGGACGGGTTCTCACTTTTGACAGGCAAATTTGCAGTGCGATTAATAGAGTTACCATTTACGCTTCAACACGATAGGGAAATTGCTATGTTTAGGTTTTATTTCCCTTTATTTATTAAACTGTGTATGTTGTTTTTGTTATGTGTAATCTTTAAAAGCGAGTGATATTTACGCGCGGCGTTTTGAGTATTCCTGTATGCGATGTTTATGTTCGACTGCAAACAACCGGTGCAGCGATAAAAATTGCGGGAGGGACTACTAACAATCAATAAAATAAATATAATTCGGTGAAACATGTACAGAGACAATAATTTTCATTCACGAAGAGAAGTATTGAGAGTAAAGTGTCTCTGAAAATCATGAGTCAGGTAAGCATAAACTTGTTTATGTTTTAAGCCGGCTTCCCGGTGTTTGCTCTTTTTCAAGATGAACTCGAGGCAAGAAAATCGCTCAGAGCTTTCTGTTTATAGCCAAAATCATAACTAAATAATCTTTGGAACCTTTTCTTTGAATTTGCGGTCAAAAAAATGTCTAAAGGCTTTTAAACCTGATACTATTGTTGGTTAGATCATCGCTCGTGTATAAACTTAAGCCGCATAAACCATACGCTCGACTTCAGGAAACCGAAAAAAAAAACACATCAAAGACAATAATTGCTCAGGCTTACCAGTCGAGATGCTGCTTCTGAAGGTCATCAAGTGTTCCAGAATCGCTGGAGACTTTTCAACCCTGTTACGCCTCAAACAAGGACAAGTGAGGAAGCTCATTCTTGAAAACGATGCCATCCGAAATCGGATTTCCAATGACTTTCACAACCGGTGCATTTGTCAACATAAAGCGCAATAAACAAACCAGCCATGAATTACAGAACAATCTTGCTAGCAGCTGTATTTCATTTTGTACACCAAGTAGAGAACGACAGTTTAAAACATCACAAGATGACACAAAACTCTGTCAGCTCCAGCTATCAGTAAGCAAGTTTCCAGACGCTGCATAAATTTTCCGCATGAACTCACCTGTCAAATTTTGACCAATCAGAACATAAAAGTTGGACGTAGAGCGTGATCAACGCGTGACAGTGAGAAAAGTCAAGAGCGATTGCCTAACCTGCATGTAAAAGCGGGTTGAATTTTCGCGTCCGGAAGTCAGTTCGAAATCAAAATTTTAAAACGGACTCATAAACACGACATATTTCATATGTATTTTAAAAAAATTGAACTAGAGCCTGCGATCATGTGAAAAGTAGCAACTTGTCAGCGGATACCTTCAAAAAAATACTCAAACTCAGTGGGTCGATACCTGAGTCCGCAATACGGTCAGGCGATACTGGTCAGCAGAAACACTATTTTGACAGCGGTCAATTAATCAAAACATGGATGCACAATATCAGGTTGTAGGCTGTCAAATTAGCTAGAAAGTGTGAGGTTAAACATTGGTATGACTGTGGCGCGGACGGTCGGGTGGTCGGTGTAAGGTATCGTGATTGCCGAATTTTGTAGGATGGATAGATTTTCTAACCTCTGGGGCTTCGAATTGAGCTCGTGATCAAATAAAATATCAGCGCAAAACTTTAAACACTACGTGAACTCAATGGATAGAAAAATGAGCCCGCGATACACTCAGGTGATGATGGTCAGCGTATACTCTAGTTTGACAGCTGTCAATTAACCTTAATTAGATTGGCGAATATTCGAATTAACAGACTACGAGTGTGAGTAAGGCATATCCGTCCGGCTTGTAGTAGAAAATGCCAGATCGTGTACCTCAGCGAACCTGAGCCCACGTTATTAGTTTTCTGATACTGGTCTGCACATGTCCTGTTTTGACAGCTGTCAATTGACCTTAATTTGGCTTCCCAATATAACTCTAAACGACTGTCAGCCAACTGACAGCCTTGCCCGGCGTAGTTTCGTTTTTTATGTTGAATTGGCAAGTGTGACATATTATAACAGCTTATATGTAGGGGCAAAACGACTGGTCTTTCATCTGAGCCCGCGACATAGTCATGTGATAATTGTCAGCGGATGTCTGATTTTGACAGCTGTCAATCTGATCGTACTCATACGGATGGCTTACATAACTGAAAGGCTAGTCAAGTTGTGCAAGATCTATTGTGACATTTGACATCGGCTTAAATGAAGTGTGTGTACGGGTGGGCGTACGCTACGTCATAACCAAATTTTCTGGGATCGATAGTTTACCAAATTTTCTTAACCATGGTGCTCCGCTGCGCGCGCGCTTCGCGCGCGCGGGAGCTCCGCTATGATGTATTATATAACATAACATAACATGTGTTACATAACGTAACATATCATGTGTTATATAACATAACATATCATCTGTTATATAACATAACATATCATGTGTTATATAACCCTAATCCTAACCCTAACATAACATATCATGTGTTATATAACATAACAAAACATGTGTTATATAACCCTAATCCTAACCCTAACATAACATATCATGTGTTATATAACATAACATATGACGTGTTATATAACATAAAATATCATGTTTATATAACATAACATATCATGTGTTATATAACCCTAATCCTAACCCTAACATAACATATCGTGTGTTATATAACATAACAAAACATGTGTTATATAACCCTAATCCTAACCCTAACATAACATATCATGTGTTATATAACATAACATATGATGTGTTATATAACATAAAATATCATGTTTATATAACATAACATATCATGTGTTATCTAACATAACATATCATGTGTTATATAACCCTAATCCTAACATAACATATCATCTGTTATATAACATAACATATGATGTGTTATATAACATGACATATCATGTGTTATATAACATAACCTAACATGTGTTATATAACCCTAACATAACATAACATGTGTTATATAACATAACATATGATGTGTTATAACCCTAAACCTAACATAACATAAAATATCATGTCTTATATAACAGATGATATGTTCTGTTATGTAACATGTGTTATATAAGATAACATATGATGTGTTATATAACATAAAATATCGGGTGTTATATAACATAACATATCATGTGTTATCTACATAACATATCATGTGTTATATAACCCTAACCCTAACATAACATGTGTGATATAACATAAAATATGTGTTATATAACATATCATGTGTTATATAAAATAACATAACATGTGTTATATAACATAACATAACGTGTGTTATGTAACCTCACATAACATGCGCTATATAACCCTAACATAACATAACATGTTATATAACTGAGAAGTTTATGATCTGCTTAATAAATAAGTGCAGTTTTATATTTCTCACCCAAAGAAATGAAATACAATTTAGATGTCATAACATCTAACCCTAACCCTAACATAACATATGATGTGTTATATAACATAACATAACATAACATGTGTTATATAACGTAACATAACATATCATCTGTTATATAACATAATATAATCATGTGTTATATAACATAACAAAACATGCGTTATATAACCCTAACCCTAACATAACATATGATGTGTTATATAACATAACATATCATCTATTATATAACATAACATAACATGTGTTATATAACCCTAACCCTAACATAACATATCATCTGTTATATAACATAACATGTGTTATATAACCCTAACCCTAACATAACATATGATGTGTTATATAACATAACATAACATAACATGTGTTATATAACGTAACATAACATATCATCTGTTATATAACATAATATAATCATGTGTTATATAACATAACAAAACATGCGTTATATAACCCTAACCCTAACATAACATATGATGTGTTATATAACATAACATATCATCTATTATATAACATAACATAACATGTGTTATATAACCCTAACCCTAACATAACATATCATCTGTTATATAACATAACATGTGTTATATAACCCTAACCCTAACATAACATATGATGTGTTATATAACATAACATATCATCTGTTATATAACATAACATATCATCATCATGTGTTATATAACATAACAAAACATGTGTTATATAACCCTAACCCTAACATAACATATCATCTGTTATATAACATAACATGTGTTATATAACCCTAACCCTAACATGACATATCATGTGTTATATAACATAACATATCATGTGTTATATAACCCTAACAGAACATGTGTTATATAACATAACATATGATGTGTTCTATAACATAACATATCATGTGTTATATAACCCTAACCCTAACATAACATAAAATATCATGTGTTATATAACAGATGATATGTTCTGTTATATAACATGTGTTATATAAGATAACATATGATGTGTTATATAACATAACATATCATGTGTTATATAACCCTAACCCTAACATAACATGTGTTATATAACATATCATGTGTTATATAAAATAACATAACATACGATGTGTTATATAACATAACATATCATGTGTTATATAACCCTAACCCTAACATAACATGTGCTATATAACATAACATATCATGTGTTATGTAACATAATCTAACATGTGTTATATAACCCTAACCCAAACAGAACATATCATGTTATATAACATAAAAACATGTGTTATATAACCCTAACCCTAACATAACATATGATGTGTTACATAACATAAGATATTATGTGTTACATAACATAACATATCATGTGTTATCTAACATAACATATCATGTGTTATATAACCCTAACCCTAACATAACATATTATGTGTTATATAACATAACATAACATGTGTTATATAACCCTAACCCTAACAGAACATATCATTTGTTATATAACATAACATATCATGTGTTATATAAAATAACATATGATGTCTTATATAACATGACATATCATGTGTTATATAACATAACATATCATGTGTTATATAACATAACATAACATGTTATATAACCCTAACCCTAACATAACATAACATGTTTTATATAACATAGCATATGGTGTGTTATATATCATAAAATATCATGTGTTATATAACATAACATATCATGCTTTATATCACATAACATAACATATCATGTTTTATATAACCCTAACATAACATATCATGTGTTATATAACAGATGATATGGTCTGTTATATAACATGTGTTATATAAGATTAAGATAACATATGATGTGTTATATAACATAAAATATCATGTGTTATATAACATAACATATTATGTGTTATATAACATAACATAACATGTGTTATATAACCTTAACCCTAACAGAACATATAATCTGTTATTAATAAACTCTTCCAATTGGCAGTGTTTTTCCCGCATAAATGCTTATGTCAGTACCACATAGAAAACACACAAAGGGTAATGGGCAAAATTCTGGTGGCAGGGAAGCGCTTAAATCTAGGGATAAGGGGACCAGGAGAGAAGCCCTCCTGGGGGGAGACAAGATCGAGTGGTACCGGGGGTAGCCACCCTGGACAGGAGTCCTGATCAGTCTCCGGGGGTGAGGCCCATATCCCCCAGTACAGGAACTGAGGGGAACCAGGAGGGGTGGCCCTCCTGGGTGGAGTACAGATCAGGTGGGACCGGGGGTCCACACCCTGGAGTGGATATTTTTTCCGGACCTGTCTCCAAGGGCTAAGCCTTACTGTGGGGTAAAGTGCAGCCAGGGGTTGCACTTCCCTGCCACTCCTTTTATTTGGAAGCCAGACAGCAGTTTCATATCCCAGGAACCTAATGAAGGAATCAGACCTAGTCGAGTATAACACCATAATATAAATGATTAATCTTACGGATACATATATATATAGAGGAATAAGGTAATGATCTGCTTAAAATATGTTCTGGTCGTGCTAAATACTGCTACTCTGCTACTCTGCCAGCCCATATTGGAATATGCTCCTAGAGGTACTTAGAACTGCTGCATCATTACACGTTTTCAAATCCAAAAATTAAGAGCATTAATAAGTCATAATAAATGCTGCTGCTTTGTAATTAGTTTTAATTATCGCTAGGTACTGTAGACACACTGTATAAAATAATTGTCTTGTTTCTGCATTATCGTAAACTTGTACATAATATATAGTATTACTTTATTCTAATTACCAGTGTCATTTATATTCTATTTGTTTTTTGCTATACCTTCGGAGATATGAGCATTAGTTGATGCTATCTTTTGGAATGCGAAGTGAGATAAAGATTTTGATTTGATTTGAAATATATAGGGCACATAAGAAGTAATCGAAGAACTGAACAAAGGTTCCAGTCAGAACAAAGGGGTGGGTGGGAGGAAAACACGCTGTTGTGAATGAACCAAGCTCTAAACGAACTGACTGGGAAGGGACAGTGTGCGGCAAAAGAGGAGCACACGTGCATGATAAGCGTGTGATAATATGAATGGAACCTTTGTGGAGTCTAGGAATATATCATGCTACATTACAGTGGACTTTGCCGAAGAAGAAGGATACATTGTAATCAAACAACTACTTAGTGTTCATTGTTCTTTCTTGTACTTTGAACTAGTATCTACCATTACTGAGTACAAAAGCTTATACAAATGTTCACGTTGTGTGACATAAGAACCAAGATATGATTGTTGCTAGTATGCCCCTAAGTGTGCTTTCGTAGGGCATCATTCTCAGGTTTATTAACAACAGTTTATGCTACCATAAACTTGAACTATAACATAACATATGATGTGTTATATAACATAACATATCATCTGTTATTTAAAATAACATATGATGTGTTATATAACATGACATATGATGTGTTATATAAGATAACATATCATGTGTTATATAACATAAAATATGATGTGTTATATAACCCTAACGCTAACATAACATGTGTTATATAACATAAGATATGATGTGTTATATAACATAACATATCATGTGTTACATAACATAACATAACATATATGTTATACTAGAAGTTCTCATTGAGAAGGGAGGTGCTGCCGTGAGTTGCGATGCGAATAGGACAAAGACAGTATGTCGAACAGTTGAACATAAAGTCAATAACATAGAATTATGATGCACTCAGAGTAAAGTACAAAAATGAACCGATCACAATGACAAATATGCATACATTCAGATACTGACTAGCCAAAGTTTCAACATGATTTTTTAACCATTTTAACAACAGCAGTGCTGATAGACTGTTTCTTCA